>NW_017547175.1:0-237008 GCF_001854935.1 Bemisia tabaci | reverse complement strand
GGGTTTTTTTTTTTTTTTTTTTTTTTTTTTTTTTTTTTTTTTTTTTGTAAATTTAGTGAATTTAAATGGTCCTAATTGCCCTGTGATTATCTTTATTTAGTAAAGTTGTGAAGAGCTCACACTGAGTGACTTTTTTCATCTCGGCAAAAGAAGGAAATTATCAAACATTTATTACAAATTTTTCGTCCATTTTTTCAGTTAGATAATTTCAGTCATTATTTCCTCAAAAATATTAATAAGTTATTTTTCAAATGATTAAATTTGACATCACTGAGCTCTGTTTCTCCTGGCAGTCATAAATCATCAGCTTGGCTCGGCTAATTTATCTGTCACCAGACGATATCTCGACCAAACACTGAAAAATCTTTCGAATTTTCCTCCAACTTAATTGATCGTAAATATCGTTCGATAAGAGCTAACACTCTAATGCTGATTTGACAGAGGTGTGATTAATAGTGTTTCATAGTTGCAGCTGCGTCGAGGAGGAGAGAAGTTTTCAGCTGAGAGCTATTTTTGTTTTATAAAATTCTATTTCTTGCAGTTTTACTTGGCTTCATGGGCAAGCCTGCCTCCGTCTCACCTCTTCCTCCTGCAAGTCATGAGGCAAGGGACCCCTGTTATTATTTCTGTGCGGACTTCCCCTCTTCTTCCTCTTTTCCTCGTTACTTCTCTTTCTTCAGGCCTCAGTAGTTTATCAGGTTAAGTTATAGTCCAGGCAATAAAGGATTTTACCTTGCAAAATTTAGGTGAAATCAGGTTATGATTGATTCCTATGTAATTTTTTACGCTGAATCCGAATTTTTGGTTTCCCAACAAATTTTCCCTGTGCTAACTCTGGAAAATCGGAAAAACCGCTAAAAATCACGTTTTTCCGCGGTTTTCCCAAGATATCTCTTTTCCAGTGCGATATATCGAGAAAATAGTTATTCCAAAAATAAAGCGGATAAAATTTCCTATAAAAATGATTGAACGTTTTTTTCATACGTCCATTAGGGAGAAAGCTGGAGCCGTGGAAAGCTCTAAAAACTCGTAAAATCGCGATTTTCCACGGTTTTTCGCCATTTGTGTGCAATAAATTTGTTCTTTCGCAAAATTTCAGGATAGTCTTACCTTAAAAATTAATGCTGCTTACTTTTAAGACAAAAATGATGCCAATTTTTTCTTTTTAGGTCCATTGGGAGCGGTTTTAAAGCCGTGAAAAGCTCGAAAATCGCGATTTTCCGGCATATTTTCGTAACAAATCCGTTCCTGTACAAAAAACTCATTTAAAGTGACTTCAAAATTCAATCCTATAAAATTGTCAACATACATACGTAGAATTTGCTCCCATGGCGCGCCCTCGTGCTCTGCGACATCCAAACGCCAGGTGTGCTTATCTATGTGAAACGAACGACGTAATAAAATAGTGCAATTTTCAACATACTTAAAATGATGTTGAAATTTCCTTATATATCTGAGGAAATAACGGATATGGATGGATGGAATGATGTTGTAATAGTGCAATCCTGCATTATTTACGCTTTCGACAAATCCATATCGTAAATAATGCAAAAAGTTGAAATTTAAAGAATGTACTACTACAATTTCTGAAATGATTTTTCTAGATTTGTGGCATATTTTCGTTACACATCCGTTCTTGTGCCAAAAACTCAGCTAATGGAGACTTCAAGATTTAATCTTATAAAATTGTCAACTCATAATATGACGTGAAAAGCTTTTAGCATGGGTCAAACAGTGCCGCATAGAGAATTATGGGTAGCTCAAAAAATGCGAAAAATTGTGATTTTCCACTTTTAAGCCACAAATTAATCATCTTGTGTAAAAATATGGGGCTAAAAATATACCTCAAAAATTTAAAATTCAATGTGATGATGTTTTCGGTGGATTGAATTGCACAATTATGTGTCGAAATTTTAATGGCACATGTGAGAATGCACTCGATGAGGACTTATCCGTGGAACTTATCGTAGATGATCCTGATGATTTATGGAATATACTCCTGAATCGTTCACAGAAAGAACAGCGGACGACCGAAAGAGATGAAAGAATTTCGGAGACGTTTGCAGGTATTAATTTCACTCAATTTTTTTATTTATTTTTATTTGAATTGATAGAAATGGCCAGTGATGCTTAAAAAATGTACTCATTGACTTCAAATACCGCAGAAATTCAAATCACGGTTTCTTCCACTTCGGTTTTATCAGTGATGTAAATGAAGCGACTATAGGTAATTGAGAAAACGAGAATGAGAGTATTCACGGCACGCACCCGTGAACTACTCATAATTTTGGGAGGCTTGTACGATAGATGTAGAATTTTAGCCTTACGGCAGATCACATTAATATCCTTGATTTCAGCAATCATGACATTACTCTATTAATTGCACAAGTGTCACATTATTTCCAAATAATTGTAGCGTCATTATGAACCAACAATCAATGGATAAATACTCATTGTCAAATGTCAAACTCATTGTTTAAATTTTTGAGGTATATTTTTAGCCCCATATTTTTACACAAGATGATTAATTTGTGGCTTAAAAGTGGAAAATCACAATTTTTCGCATTTTTTGAGCTACCCATAATTCTCTATGCGGCACTGTTTGACCCATGCTAAAAGCTTTTCACGTCATATTATGAGTTGACAATTTTATAAGATTAAATCTTGAAGTCTCCATTAGCTGAGTTTTTGGCACAAGAACGGATGTGTAACGAAAATATGCCACAAATCTAGAAAAATCATTTCAGAAATTGTAGTAGTACATTCTTTAAATTTCAACTTTTTGCATTATTTACGATATGGATTTGTCGAAAGCGTAAATAATGCAGGATTGCACTATTACAACATCATTCCATCCATCCATATCCGTTATTTCCTCAGATATATAAGGAAATTTCAACATCATTTTAAGTATGTTGAAAATTGCACTATTTTATTACGTCGTTCGTTTCACATAGATAAGCACACCTGGCGTTTGGATGTCGCAGAGCACGAGGGCGCGCCATGGGAGCAAATTCTACGTATGTATGTTGACAATTTTATAGGATTGAATTTTGAAGTCACTTTAAATGAGTTTTTTGTACAGGAACGGATTTGTTACGAAAATATGCCGGAAAATCGCGATTTTCGAGCTTTTCACGGCTTTAAAACCGCTCCCAATGGACCTAAAAAGAAAAAATTGGCATCATTTTTGTCTTAAAAGTAAGCAGCATTAATTTTTAAGGTAAGACTATCCTGAAATTTTGCGAAAGAACAAATTTATTGCACACAAATGGCGAAAAACCGTGGAAAATCGCGATTTTACGAGTTTTTAGAGCTTTCCACGGCTCCAGCTTTCTCCCTAATGGACGTATGAAAAAAACGTTCAATCATTTTTACAGGAAATTTTATCCGCTTTATTTTTGGAAATAACTATTTTCTCGATATATCGCACTGGAAAAGAGATATCTTGGGAAAACCGCGGAAAAACGTGATTTTTAGCGGTTTTTCCGATTTTCCGGAGTTAGCACAGGGAAAATTTGTTGGGAAACCAAAAATTCGGATTCAGCGTAAAAAATTACATAGGAATCAATCATAACCTGATTTCACCTAAATTTTGCAAGGTAAACCCCTATTCTATCCTCTATTGCCTGGGCTATTAGTCTTGTTTTCCCAGTCTTGCCAGTTAGCCACCATATTACTTTGAGACTACCCTCGGTTTCAACAATGAATTTTTTACTCAGCTTGAGACCGATCCGGTTACGTACTACATACTTTCTTTGAATGCAATGTTTAGTGAGAAAAAAAATAGGAATTTTAGCTTTTCTCCTCCTTTTTAAGTTATATGACAACTTTTTTTACTCTGAACGTTTACTTATGTAGAAAAAGCTAGACAGAAAACTATTGCCAAGCATAAAGCTATTCATATGCTTTCATCTCGGTGAAGCTTTTTAATTACACTTTTTAAGATACCAAACAAATCAAACACAAAAATAAGAAAAGAAAAAGTCTCAGCTTACAAGAGAATTGCCAGGTCAACAATCTGTTCGCTTACTCAGTAAATTTTCCTCTCGGGAATGCTTTGATTTTTTCCTCTTTTTTCCCTCTTTTTTTTTCTTTGATTTTTGTTAATATAATGGGTGAGTGATATTTTTTGCCCAACATTATTATGAACTTCAGCTTGGGAGTGAAAAATAGTGCAACCCGAAAGACTCAAAAATCAAAATTAACATTTATTAGCAAAATGGAGAAATCCACAATGTATGGCACAAGAGGACTGGATAGGAAAATTTGCGAAAAAATCTAAAATTAGAAAACTCGTGGTATTGAGGAGAAATTTGATTGGCAGCCTTGTGTCACATAGAACCGTAGTATAAATTGGGAAATTAAGGAACACAGGGCTTTTAAAATTTTAAGAAAACCGAGGAGGATTTATATCTACAAATAGTCAAAATGTTTCTGTCGATTCAAGCATACAATCACAAGCAGCCTCTGTCTCGCATCTGAAAAATGTGTTTCAGAACAATATGGTCTCTTTGCTAGAATGTATGCTTTCTGGAACTTAATATGAATATAATGTGCCAGAAGTTTTGAAAGTTGACAACCGTGTGTTCACCTGAGAGAACTTTAAGTTTTGGTTTGCACTCATATTAGGCTATCCAATTTTTTAGTTACTGGAGCCTGCCTCCATCTATTTTTGTGGACAGAACTGAATGATTCCGCTGTGGTTAAATTCTGCCGTATCTGGGTCTCTTAGAGGTGGTTGCCAAGTTCTTTCACTAGCTTTTAAACTCCATTTGAGGAAGCACTCTACTGCACAATTTGATAGTATATTTCAGCCGTTGGCGGTTGAAAGCCTCTAAGTTTGTCTCTGTTGAAGTATGAATAGTCTCCTCTGATTTTATACTATTTTGGTTCCTGCTGTTTCTCGCTCTCCCTCCCTTTTCGTGGCCCTTTTATAGTTTGTCATCAATTACTACAAGAATGCCTAAAACGACCTGGGCCTGTAACTTAAAGACTTTATTACTCATTGAGCTCATTTTGATTTATTATGAAGAAACCTCTATAGCTATTGGTTTAAACTAAAATCAGCTTGTTTGAACCAAAAATCGATAATATGGTAGTGTGAAAAAATAAGTAAATTGTCTAGGATTTTTTTGTCTCCTAGGAAGTTTTTGGACTTTCTTTTTCCAAAAAAAAAAAAAATCATGTAACGCAACTTTTCAGCGCTGCTGAGTCATAAGAATACCTTTTTGAGATGTACTAATGGTAACCTAGCAAAAATTTTTGAATCAGTCAGTTGCACCATTTTTCTGTCCTCAAGTGTTGTTTTTTTTAAATGACCCTTTCCTCCAGTTTTGCACCATTCTTGCAAACTTTTTTAGTCAAGGAATTGACGGAAGAATGACATTTTGTGTAATCACCCAAAGCATGGATTGACATACAATTAATCACTCGAAAAGGTAACTTTCCACCAAGAGCATCGTTTAAGTGAAATTCATGTCTTTCAGGGAACACGAACTTAATGCAACTGACTATTCACACATTTCTGCATTTTTACTACGTATGGTCACATTTTGAGTAGTGCAGTGACTAAGCAGCATTTTCAGGTAAATACTATCTGTAATGAAGATTTCAAGGCTAATTATTAGAAGAAGAAAAATGCCCCAACAAATATAGATGCAGCCTATTTTTAAACTACCACACTCTTGTCAATTTTTAGTTCAAATAAGTTGACTTCAATTTTAATTTGTGGCTGTTCATGCCCTCCTTCAAATGAAACCAAGATCCGCGTAATAAGTTATCCAGCTTTCGAGTTACAGAAACTAATCGAGAGGTTTTTAAACAGTAAGAACGCACTATTTTACTCCATGAAATTGAGGTTTGACCAAACTCACACATTTTATAGCAATCCGTGTACTGTCCAACACTGTTACAATAATTTTCCTAATATTTGGCTGACCGTGACTCTGTAGGTCTAATTATTACTTTTCAGCCAAGCAATGTATTTAAATGAACCCTGAAGCCTTATAAAGGTGACTGGAAAATGTATGAAGATTTAGTACAAAAATGTAGTGTTGATTTGTTCAAGTGCTTCACAAATCATGACTAATTTGCCACTGAACTGTGTGCAATGTGCTGTCAAGTAACTCCAAGTAGATTCCCTATGATTTAGGTGCTTAAATATTGGGTGGAACCAACCTCATCAAGAAGTCGGTCCGTGTGCCAAATATTATCTGGGCATGAAGATTATTTTCTGATCTAATCTCTGTGGGAGTTCGTTATCATGTGATGAAGCTAGGTTAATGAATCATGACTGCGACTATTTTCTTCTTTAATTGACTCGAACGAATCTTCTTGATCTAGCTTGTTGGCTTGGTTGTTAACTTTTTCAAGGTTTTATATTCAGCTCGATCTGTCGTACTTTGTAGAACGAGATGAAACACTTTGTCTCATATCAAATCTGAAAAATCAAGTTTCAGTCTGACAGGTTGAATTCTCAAGTTGTTTGTCGATTCACCTCTGTGACAGTCGTCTAAAAATTCGTAGCAGGGATTAGAGTCGAAGGTTAGTCTTCAATTTGTCAGAGAAATTTCAATCTTGAAGCAAACTCAATCCTCTATTCCTAGAATTTCTGTTCTTGTCAAATGTTACACTTCAAGTTTTATTGGAACTGCTTTCTGATGTTGGAAGCCCAAAAATCAATCTTTGAAAAGAATTTAAAATTTAAGCCTTCATAAAATAACGACAGGAGTTATGTTTTAGTTTATCAAAATTCAAATGGCATCTTTTGAATTTCCTTAGTATCAAATATTTTTATAAAATTTTTGGAATCGTTCAAAACCTTGGACTCCGAGTATGAGTTCCTAATGATTCTCATAACCACACGAGTAAAAGGCTATTTAAAGTGAAATTCGTCAACAAAGGCAGTGGTGGCCTCTGTCCACCAAGACAAAGAGTATAAAGTAATAAGAGGTGTCTCCAGTGGAGCTTAAACTGGAGTGGTTCCCTTGGCCTGCTTGACCATGATAGGCATACAATTCTAGGCTGGTGCTCTGCATCCAACAACCTTCCATATTTGGCTAAGTGTCCTTAATCGGCCTTTTGTCCAGCCATTCAACAATCCTCCCCATGATTGATGCTAATTCTTTTACATAATCTCTGTTTACGTCTGAGTGCTTGCTGATGTTATGCTTTTTTACTTTTTTCTGCCAGCTACTGATTCTCCAGTATTGACCGAAAACCATACCTACGTTTTCACTAGTAGCCGGAGATAAAGAATTTTCAAATTTTTTGAGATTGCCCTTGTGTAATTTTAGTTTTGGTTATCATCAAAGAGAAATAATTGCGTTTTAGAAGAAATGAAATTCAAAATTTTGAATTGGCGAGGAACCTCCAAAACTTCAATTGTTCAGTTTTAAAAGAGAGATTTATAGTGTTTTTCTGGGAGCAAATTGAAAATATTTAGAAGTGAATTTTTCTCTCTCATCTTGCATAGGCGTCAAAAATAATTTTTGACTGGAGAAAAAAATTAAACTGCATGTGCAAGATTTTTTCAAGCAAACCTGCCCTATCTGGTTTTTATACTTGCGCATATAGTGCCCATAGTGTCCTTTAAACAGTTCAGTGTAAAGATGGTTTGAAAAAAGCCGTATTAAATGAGGAGCATTATAAATGGGGAAAAGTGCAATAGCATTAATAGAGTAGGATTAATCATGTTCTAGAGCAGGAAGGCATTTAGATGAATGCAACTTTAACTGATTGTCAATGATACCATTAAAGACAGGAACTTCTATAAAAAGAAGATTTTTTTTAGAAAAAAAGGATAAAACTCAAAAAACACGTTTGGGATTGGCACAGAAAATGATTTATTTCACTACTCAACTTTTTCGGAAGACATCCAAAGTTGGATTTTCTTCCATTAAATTTCAATAAAATTGTGGGATACCTCTGCTAGATAGTCATATCATTACATTTTTGAGTTATTACCCTCAAAAATGGCCTGGTCAACTGCTGTCATTCTGCTCCCTTCGCAATCAAATCAATGCGTTTACATAAGTTGGGTATAAAAAGAGAGGAGTTTCTAATGAATTATCTGTTCATCTATCTTTTCCTTGGATAAATGAAATATTCCTAAAATTATCAAATTTATGAGATTGTTCGAGTTATTCCTATATCTTCCTCTATCATGATTGAAATACTGCAACATCAATTCCTGCTCACTGCTGCACTCACACCTATTCACGCCAACAGCTGCTTTGAGATCAACGAAGGAAGATGATCGCATCAAAACATCCCGAGACGACGCTTTCAAGATTCTGAAATTCATTCTAGTCTAAAGGAGAGAAAAAACGGTCTTGTTGTGGTTAAGTAAATAAAACGAAATTTGTTTGAAAACACCTGTATTTCTGTTTTTCCTCTGCAGCACATCTACCTAGATTTTCTGCTCTGCCCAAACACGAGAATAATTCAGAACGCTTGCCAAGAAATTCTGCATCTTGATATATTATTTATTTTTCTCACTGAACGCTGTTTTTCTGGCAAACAGGTGCACACTGCATCCAGGGTTGCCAAGTTTTCGGTTATAAGTCCCCAGTTTTGCTCTAGGTTTTTCATGTCAGCATTTTCTGGGGCATCTAGCGTCCCTGGTTGCAGTCTGCTTATTAAGAGTTTAAATCTATGTCTAATTCATTATCACTGAAATTACGTGTCCCTTTAGGGTTTCTTTATAATTTTCAACACTTTTCAGTAAGAATGTTAAATACGTAGTTTCAGTTATCCATGTATGTATGTCTTGCAAAAATCAATAATTGACTATTGTCATCGCTGTTGGAAACTTTTCAAAAATTCTCTTAATTCAAAGAAGTCACAAAATTCAAAAGGTAATTTCCACTGCAATGATTACTAGGTGAAAAATCAGGAGTCTGAAAAGTGTCTCCTATAATTAACTTTCAGTATAATCAATTTTTTTGCAGATCTTCTTTTGCTCTATTTCTTTTTCTCCTATTTTCACCTGCAATCTGTAATAGGACTTGAAATCTAAGTACAAGGAACAAACTAAACCGTAAATGTTAGAAAACTTAAGAAATTATTTTTGACATTTTGTTTTTGGAATTATTTCCACCGGACATATCCCATTATCGTGATCAGCACTGGAGTTCAAAATTGAGAATGTTGAATTTTAATCAAAGTCTCAACTGGCAATGAGAAATCTTGACCCAACTTTAATCTGTCAGTTTTAGTAAGTGATTTTACTTGAAGCTTAATTGAGAATACAGTGTGCACTCGACCAATATTGCCAAACGGCAAGGTCATGCTAATTGCTTAGAGAGGGAAGTGGGTCATATTAATGAGAGCCCGAATGAGAAACACGCAGTTGCTGATGAAATGTTGAATGATTTTTGTTGAATTGTCCCTTTTTTGTTGCTTGAGCCAAGAAGTTTAGGTAGATTTTCACCAGCAGAGATATTTATGTTACTTTTAATTGCAATGGGAGCAAGGAGTGTTTATTTTCTCAAATAGCTCAATCTCATAGCTGAATTCTAGTCGCAGTAATGTAGGAAATTGAAATCCTTTAAAATTAAAAATATTGGCTACGGGTCAATGAGGAAAGACTGCATTACTATGATCAAGTCTCAAGCATGTAATTTTAAAAAAAACGATCAAATACCCTCTTGTACAACAATAGAAGTCCGTAGTTTTAATTTAATTTCTCTACCAAATCGGAAGCTCAGAAGAATAATCTTAGAGTAGTTAAAATAATTTTCCAATCAATTTGGTAATATGTCATCATTCATGCTGTGTTGTCAAACCTCATCGAGAACCTTTTCAATGTTATGCCATGACTATTAAAGCTCAAGACATTCCAATTTTGTACTCCAGAGACAAAAATGATGGCTGATATTTTGAACCCCTCATCCTCCTCATAACTTACCCAGTATGTCGTACATTCTTTTTTCTTTCTTTTTTTCAATTTATTCATGATGTGTCTCATAAATAAGTTTGTTCTCTAAAAAACTTTAGTAAAGTTTCAGGTCTCATTCATAGGTAGTTTTTGTTCATGGAAAATTCTTTTTCCATGATAAATTGAATAATATTTCCTTTAATTAGTAGACAAAATTGTAGGTACTTACCTTCTGAAAATTTTCTTTTTGAATTATTTTAGTGATGTACAATCACCAACACTGATTGTGTTTTTTTGTCATATAAGAGTACTCTCAGTCCACTAGTATTTCAAATCATCAAGAGAATAGGGGCACAAGATGAAATCCTTAATTTTGTTTTGTTGAGTTGTATAAATGAAGGTTCTTCAATTTGTCAAGATATTTAAAATATTTACCTTTCCTTATTACAAGCTACCTCTTTAAAATCATATTTTTTTCTCCTGGAAAGATTACGGTTCCTTTTATTTATGTATCTGAAAAAAATGAGTGTTCCTCCATCCAAGTTAGGAAAAGTGAGGGTCTTCTCTCTTTCCCCTGTAAAAGTAGTTTTCTTTTTTCATGAAATCTTCCATGAAAACATCTCATAAATAAGTCACACAAAGGGTTTTCTTAAATTTTTCATAATGTTTTCTCCTGTTCTGAAGAATTTATCATTTACAGTATAGCTATTCCATAATGCGTCTATTCTTTCACGAGCAATTCTGCTTTTTGGCAGCATAATTTTAGATCTTTGAATTCTTTCAATGAAGCAAACAAAATACCTCCAAAAATGCTAAGTTGCAATTATGTAGTTTTTTTCACCATTCAACCAGATTTTAATGCTGACAGCTGAGAAAATTCGCAGATTAAGTTAAAAAATTAATGTTTGCTAATCTAATTTGCCAGTTTTATTTTTTACCCCTTTACAAAATGCAAACATTAAGCGTATTTTTCATAAAATAAAATACTATCATTTTGAGATTTTGAGTGGTCAAATGTTGCCCCACTCAAGTTTTTTCGAAGTAAAGAAACGTAACTTACATGAAATCACCCATCTCAATTAAAAAAATTGAAGAAGAAACTTCTCACAACTTCTTTAGAATTGAAGCAAGAAATGTTTTTCCCTCAGTTCCATTTAATTCTTTTATATCCTTTGAATAAGGCCAAACCTCATGCCAGCCCAATTAAATCGGCATAATTGAGATCAAAATCTGTTTCCCAAAGGCAACTGTTCCCACTATAAGGCAACAGACAGGTTGCAAACCTAACTTTGCTCCTTGTGAAGGATAATGGGAAGGATTCATATCAGTTTGTAGCTTTTAATGTCCCTTTTACTTGCTTTGTCAAGTTAGCAGGGCCTTAAAAATAATTGACAGGCAACTACGCACAGCTGTGCCAATTTTTGACTGCTGCAACTGCGCTCTCTTGTCGATGAATGATCTAGATTTTAAGTCATTAGTCATGAAAGATTTAGACCGCATGCAGGTGCTGTCAAGAATACATTGACCTGAGATAACATGTGCAAGCAGTCTTCTGCCAACTATATTTAAAAGGAAGTGTCTTCAAGAACTTAATTTTAGCAGTCTGTGAAAAAAACTCAAACAATCAAGAAGAATTTTCTATGACTTTAATGCCTCAAAAGAGCTGCTCTCAGGAAAACCAAAGAAAATATTTACCAATTCTACGAATACTGCATTAACTTTCAAAATAAAGTTCAATTAATGTAGGAAATATATGAAAGGAATTGAGAGGGAGAATATTTTTATAAATCCACTGATAAATGCTCCAGTATAAATCTGCATTTCTAAGGTTTAGTGATAAGTAAATACACTGAGCACTGTTTCATTTACTTCTACATTGACGAAATAATTTGTTTTTTTTTTGCATTTTAAAAGTGGAAAACTTAAAACCAAAAGTTTGATCCCATCTGACAATTTATTTTGAAGTGCTCAACCCTCTTTTAGGAGACTCTATCAAGTTGTAACAAAAATGTCAAAGTTATGAGTGAATTGTGTAGGTAGAAGGTGCTTTCGCCTTTAATGATAATGAACTTGGCCATGGGAATGTCTAGTCTGAGCCATCAAATATTTTTTGCGTGGAATTATTTATAGTACTTTGTTGTTATTATTGTTGGGTGATTCACTCACTATTTCAAGTTCTTGACATCATCCTTTAAAAATATTCTCCCTCTCTGATTCGTAAGTTCTTAAGAATCAAGTGCTGTTTCAATAATAAAATTGACGCACTCTTCAAACCTACTGGTATGAAACGATTATTGAAGAAAGATAGCTCTTCTTGTTCAACTGAAAGGATATCGAAACCATAGACTACTGCAGTTAATAGCAAGTTATGTATCTGAAATGATAGAAATAGTAAATGTTATATTTTCGCATTAATCATTATAACTAAGCAGTTTTTGTATATGAAATATTTGATAATGTTTCTCCAATTATTTGATATCTACTTAACAATATTTTTATTTCATCAGATGGTCATCAGCTTTCTGTGGTTTCCATACCCTTTCATACTACTGGTAGTCCATGCAAGTTTTATATTTAGGAAAACCAACTTTAAATAATGAGGATAAGTAAGGATAATTTTCTAATGACATTTCTAAAACAGTGAGTTCTGTATCGTGATTCCATTTATTGGTTTTTTTCCTTTTAAAAACAAAATTTTAGTCTTTAGTGATGGAATTAAAACTAAACTTAAATTTCTAAAGGAAATATGAACGAGCTAGGTATCCCCAGAATTGTAATCCATGTTTGCTGCAAATTCCTCACTGAAGGTGCTGTAGAAGATTCACACTTACACTAATCTTGTAGCACTCCTTTCACACGAACCTTCACTTCTCTTCTTTCAAAACTGGAAACTTTGAACTTTTTAAGGATCAAAGCAGATAATTTTAATCGTTTTTTCGAATTTTCATCTAATTAGTATTTGTAAAAAAAGGAGGAGGAAAAATCCTTTTAACTAAAACCCTCTTAATTTTAAAAACAATTATAATGAATTCATTTTTACGAAAAAAAATGCTACTTTTTTTGTAGCTGAACAAAAAAACTACTGATCCTTTGATATAGTTGTTGAATTTGTATCGGTAGTTCTTTTCCTGCAATCACACTTGGGGTACCTGGATTTTTTCAAGCAATTTTCCTTATTTTGTTTTTACTGTTTAGCTTTTTCTCTTTTCAAAGTAGAGCAAATTTTAAGTTCTGTTCAGCTCTTCAGAATAACAAATTTGAATTAAATGTTTTATCTTATGTGAGCTTCACCAGCACTTCACTTCTTATTTATACTTTTAAGTTTTTTTAATTTTAAAATTTTCCTTTAAATATGTTGTGACATAGTCTTTATCATCCTTTTTTAACTAATTATTTTAAGTCATGTATTTTTCTGATGTTAAAGTCTTTCAACTATCTTTAGAATAGTAACAAAAGTTAAGAATTTAATTTTAGACTTAAGTTTCAAGCACTTCACCTCCTATTAATATTCTCTAGCTCTTTCGTAGTTTAAGCTCTTAGTTATTTAGAGAGTCAAATCTCGTTTGCCTCTCTCTATAAATTCGCATATTGCTATTTTGTTTGATTGAGAGACAGTAATTTATATAATTTTTTTCGTGGGAAGGTATCGCACCAAAATGTTGACTCTCTCTCGACTATCATACAATTCATACTGAACCTTTCAATAGTTTAACAGATTCAGCTGTGGAACAACTCTCTGCAACAGGATTTTCCCTTTGATTTTTTCCTCTTCTTAAATACAACTAGTTCTCGTGGTCCAACGAATTTTGTGCCCGACGAACTCTCAAATTGAACATTGGAACCTTAACCTGATTTTAATGTTTTTCGTCCTCCTTTTTGAATGAATTTGTGAACACTGGGACAAACGGTATTTTGATTTCTACGTAAGTAATATGATGCACTTAGTCCACGCGATAACCAAAATAATTTTTAAATTTTTATCGTCGTTAGGAAACATTTAAAGTCATCTTGTTCTCACCGAGTAATTCTCGCACACCATGTTTCCGGCACTTTATTCAATACGATTTTTATCAACGACATCCATAAAATAATTTCGGATAACTTATCGCACGAATCCCGGTTAACAGTAAAACCGGCTCAACTTAGAAACCTTTCATTTTTCCAGCACTAAATTGTAACATTTTCAACGAGCTCCGTTTTTAACTCAGGTGTTTCAATCACTCTCGGAAATTTTCCCGCGCGAACGATGAACTTTCGCACTGTCTCCCCGCGCTCAAAGCGTTACCACTACACATGGGTTTTTTTTTTTTTTTTTTTTTTTTTTTTTTTTGCAATCCGCGTATCATGATTTCAATAAGCGAACAATTCCCAAATACTTCCGATTGAATCTAGCCGTACGTTACACATCCTAGCGGTGAGGCGACAGGGACACGCGCGAACTGACCTATCACTTTCGAAGCACTTGTCGATGCGTCGCGATTTCGATTGGCGGGCGAACTTGACCCGCGCGCGGCGACCACTTCGGTTTCAGGCGTGGCGCTTTGAAAAACTGGCGCCTTCTCCGCGACCCGATTCGACTCGAGCTGCGGAGTCGCGGTTCCCGGCAGCCGCGTTGCCCCCCCCCCCCCCCCCCNCGGCTGCCTCACCGTCCCTCTTCGCCGAGGTCTATCCCCTCCTCGTGCGTGCGGGAGGTGATTCGTTCAGGCGATGTCGGATCTGTACGTAAAGCTGAAATCTACCGGGTGTCTTGCAATTGAATTTATTCACGTAAACATCACTGGAAAAAAAAAAAAAAAAAAAAAAAAAACATTGGATCCAGAGTCCAGACTCTTGAATAATTGACAAGAAAAAGGATTCTTCATTCAAGCAGATTTAAGCTTAAATCAAAAGGAAATCCGCTCAAATTAAGAGGCTTGGTTCTTGATTTAAGCGTAAATCTGATTGAATCAAGAGTATTTTTTCTTGTCGATATTTTTAAGAGTCTGGACTCTAGATCCAATGTGTTTTTTTTTCCAGTGTTTCAAGGAATTTCAGGTAATTTTTGAAACTCGTGGAATGGGGGTGCATTCGGAAGGAGCCAATGTCGGCAGTAGAAACCGGGAAGTATTTGGAAATTCGATGTCATGAGGAAACAGGATAAAGTCAGAGTGAATTACAGACAATTTGAGATAAAAAATTAAATTTCAAGAAATTACATGAAATTTGTTGAAACTTATGGATCAAAGATGCATTCGGAGAGTGTCTACACAGACCTAACGTCAATCAAAACCGGAAAATATTAGGAAATTCGATGTTTTTAGGAAAAGCAGGAAGAAATCAGGATGTCTTACAGAGATGGAAAGTTTAATTTATTCTTGTAAAATTTCATGAAATGTTTTGAAACTTATGGATTGAGGATGCATTTGGAGGGTGTCTATGACGTCAGTAAAAACCAGAAAATAATAGGACATTCGGTTCTTTGAAAGAAATTAGGGAAGACATCTGTGTAGCGGGAAACTAATGGTAAACACGTTGTTTCTAAACTGAGCCAGAAATTGTAGTTCCTAATTGCAAAATGTGGTGCAAATAGAAAAACACAATTAAACAATAAATAAAAATAAAAATTAAAGAAATTAATTGAATTCAAGAATTTTTTAATTTTGATTATTTTCTCAAAACGTGTCCCTTTGAGAAAAGACACGCAGAATATGTTGAACTGATCTAAAAGTTCAAAAGTTCGCTCATACATAATATATGAAATATTCGCGTTTAGCGTTAACGTGAAAATCAGTGAATTCATACATTTCGCTCGCGGGAAAGCCAAAATCAACGCAAGTCAAATCGTAAGAAACATGCAGACTTGAAAAAACCCGCTTATATTCTTTATCCAGCGTTCGAGTCTCCCATCACGTCGACGTAAAAATCCAGTGAGATGTTATATTCTTCGTGAAGGGAAATCCATAAGCATTGTTGATTTTTCCTAAACTTTTGTTCCGGCGCAGAGGAAAATTGCCATGCCGTATACCACCACCGCATGAACTTCGGGACGTTGCCAAACTTTCCTCAATAAAATACGAATTTTCCAGGAAGGCTCTGATTCATTTTCTTCGAATCATCGAGAAAAGTTTACTCGCAATTCATTCTGAACCATCTGAAAATTCCAAGCCAATGTACAAAACTTTTGTGTTTACGTCAAGAATGAATATCTTACACTAGGAAAAAAAAGAACACATTGCATCTAGAGTCTAGACTCTTAAAAACATCGACAAGAAAAAATACCTACTCTTGATTCAATCGGATTTAAGCTTAAATCAAGAACTCAGCCCCTTAATTTGAGCGGATTGCCTTTTGATTTAAGCTTAACTCTGAGTGAATCAAGAGTATTTTTTCTTGTCAATGTTTTCAAGAGAGGGCCAATGTGTCTTTTTTTTCAGTGTATCAGGGCGACATCGGAATGTTCAAACGACTAAATCCTCAGAAAAAAATCACGGCAATCTTGTCCTCCAGACGAACAAGCAATTTCAATAACCGGGAATACGTCACAACGCCCCTCAAAGAAAATACAGTCATATTCGTTTAAATTTAGCTACATCGGTGGTTTCAGCGCTTTCAGCGGCCGCCCCGCGGGAGACGGGGCTATTTCGGTGCCGTTACTCATCGGCATGGCGCACTGCCGCGCGCGCCACGCCACCGAGTGACTTATTCCTTGCCGTGACAACCCCCCTCGCCCCCACCCCCGCAGGCCCCCCTCGGATTATCATGCTCATAAAGCATTCCTGCTCCCTGTTCATGCTTTTTTACTGTTTTTCCCGCCTTCTTGACGATCGCCGGCGCGTGGCCTCGCTTCGGATTGTTGTCGACTCGTGGCGCTTGTCTACTCTGCCGTCCTAAGGAACAACGCCGTATGAGCCTTCGGTCGTTGCCAAGTTTCCTCCGATAAAAACCGAATTTATTGGGAAAATGGAGATGTTGCATGTGTGTGGAATTTGCGATTTGACTGTTGATTTTTATGTAAAACTTCGCGAGAAACACGATGGTGCGACTGGTTTTTTCTGAATTCAACTCCCAAGCTCAAAAAAAGCTCTCAAGTTGAGGCCAAAATGGAGGGGATATCCCACGCTATCCTGAGAGTCCACCTCTACATCAAAACAAACTCTCCATGCAAAGATAGGGAGCAAATACATTGACAGGGCTGCCACTTTATTTGGGGATTCCAAAACTGAAATCACGGCATCACTGCTAATGCATTTGCTCCCTATCTTTGCATGGATAGTTTGTCTTGATGTAGACGTGGACTCTCAGGGTAGGGTGGGATATCCCCTCCATTTTGGCCTCAACTTGAGAGCTTTTTTTGAGCTTAAGAGTTGATTTCAGAGAAAATCAGTGGCACCATCGTGTTTCTCACGAACATTTACATAAGAATCAACAGTCAAATCGCAAATTCCTCACACATGCAACATCTCCATCGTGAATATTATTTTCTAACATTTTCAGACAATTTTGTAGATACGCAATTTAATCTAAAATTTTTGAAGTTTTCAAGGAAAAATATGCATGAATGTTGTTAAAAATAAACGTTTTATCAATGGAGATTCGGCAACTCTCGAATGTTCATACGGCGTTTTTCCTTAGCACGGCAGCACTGAAGGCAGTTGTTGGGTTTCTCAGTTGCTCAAGTAGCTCGAATTCAGCAGGGTTGCCACAGTCAAGGAATACGAAGGAAACCGGGAAATGTCAAGGAATTCTAAAGAATTAGGGAAATACTGGAAATGTCAGGGAAAATGACGGAAAAAGTCAGGGAAAAAGTGGTAAGTCACCTTTATTTACTTTCTAGGATGGGTTTGACGTTTCGAACGAAGAATTTTGCGTGAAAACTTTTTCAAATCATGTCTTTTTGATTATCTGGCATGTCCTCAATTGTCAGGGATTTTAACCAAAATGTGACAGAGAAATCAGAGAAATGTCAGGGAATTTCATTCTTTAAATTCTGCGGCAACCCTGGCTCAGACACTTACTGTCCTGTACGAAGAACGAATTGTGACAATTAATGAACATTGTCAGTGTTCAAATGAGAAAATACGTATGTAATTTCATCTTTTTATGTACAAAAATCCTTTCAAACATTCCACCACACCTTTCTAAGTCTTAGGAAGTTTCCTCCGCTCTAAGACACTTCTGGGAATAGACATGAGCTGAAAAATCTCTTCAAATTTTGAACTTGCTCTTTTTATCACCGAAGTTTAGGACTCCCGAATCAGGCCCTTCTACTGCCCCGACACGGAGAACGTGAAAAAGAACAAAGCCCTCATTAATACGGACGCAGACGAATGCATAACACGCGGAAGTGTACAGGGAAAAAAGAAAGAAAATCAAGGGGTATACGAATTCCTAGGCTCGCGCCGGGCCCCATTACTTACCTCAGTCTTCTTGGAACGAATCCACTATTTCTGCATTATTCACCGAGCGTAAATTGTACTCTCTTCGTTGATTTGTCGGGAAACTTAGGTGTTACGGGTCGTTAATAAGTCACTTACCGAAGACGGTTCAACTCCCTTCACCTGGGCCCGCTTAACTGCCGGCTTAACCTAGTTCCCGCTTTTACGTTTTCGGATCTCAGCACGAACCTCCTATACCCCAGAGAGCGAGACGAAAGGGTGTCAATGCTCGATTTGAACACTCTTCAGCATTTCGGCATTATGTACTTTATTTCCATGCACTGGAAAAAAACACATTGGATCTAGAGTCCAGACTCTTGAAAACATTGACAAGAAAAAGAACTTTTGATTCGATCAGATTTAAGCTCAAATCAAAAGGACATCCGCTCAAATTAAGAGGCTTGGTTCTTGATTTAAGCTTAAATCTGATTGAATCAAGAGTATTTTTTCTTGTCGATGTTTTTAAGGGTCTGGACTCTAGATCCAATGTGTTTTTTTTTCCAGTGTTCGGCAGGAGTCTATGTCGTCAGTAAAAACCGGGAAGTATTAGGAAATCCGATGTCATTAGGAAACCAGGAAAAAATCAGAGTGAATTACAAACAATTTGAGATGGAAAATGAAATTTCAAGTAATTACATGAAATTTGTTTAAACTTATGGATCAAGGATGCATTCGGAGAGTGTCTACACAGACCTAACGTCAATCAAAACCGGAAAATATCAGGAAATTCGATGTTCGGTTTCAACTTTAAGAGCTTTTTTTGAACTTTTGAGTGATTTCAGAGAAAAATTAGTGGCATCGTCGTGTTTTTCGCGAAATTTCACATAGGTACCTATGTTTACATTACAAATTCCTGACACATGCAAGAGCTCCATTTTAGTGCGAGTGCGACTTTAGCTTTTGAAAGTATACGCAGTCGACCGAATCTCTTGTGCGCAACAGACCGATTTCTGCGGCTTCCCCTAACTTTCACCGCGGGAGCCTCCATGCTCGACGTTTCTGGTTTCCCACCACCGAGGAAGTGTCAACCACACGCATTGTTCTAGACGGTAGTCAGCTCTTCACGTCCAAGTGTGCCGTGTTACAGAACTCTCAGACAGCGCACCGTGAAGCGTGGAGCACGGAGCCCTCCCCTAGACGCCCACTCGGGGGGCCCAACATCACGGGCGCTAATTTTAGCCCCTGCTGTCATGCGTCTTCTCCGCGTTGGTGTCGGCTCGCTCCGACGGTCCCTTTCCGAATCGGTCCCTTCGCTATTTCAGTTTCTCGAATCCCACTACGAATGAATGCGGTAGTGATTATACAGAATGAAATAGAAAGGGGCTAAGTCTCCTCTTGGAGAAGAAAATGAGTTTTTTCTGAGATTATCTAGAGTCCCTATGTACTGAGAGTCAAGACAATGTGAATCCATTTACGGGAATAAAGATTACATTTTCACCGATTGCAAAGATTATAATCTGGAATGGACCAGGGAATTACGGGTTTGGCAAGGAACAAACGGAATGAGAGAAGGAACGGAGAAACGAATTTGAGAATGGGCCGATCAAAGATTACAAAAAGGTTCAATTTCTGTAATCTTTATTCCCGTTTGTGACTCCATGAGGGGGTGTCGTCTCGACTCTCAGTATAAAGGTACTCTGAGATTATCTAAGCAGCCACACACTTTTTTTCGTCAAAAATTCAAAGCAGATTAGGAATAATATGAACGTGAGTAGGCGTTGAGCTGTATCTCTAACATCAAGTCTGACGGAGGAATAAAAAATAAATATCTTTCCTTGGTCCGATCTTGGTGTGACTTACTCCTTTTTTGTAAAGGCATTGTCCCCACAGGACGTTTTTATGGGATATGTCCCAGGGTCGAATCCCGAGAATGGTACTTTGAGGATTTCTCCCAGTTATCATCTCCACGGGATGGGTCTCTTACGTTCAGGCGACAAGTTTTCGCGGGAAGATATATTCGTAAAATTGAGTGTTTCACCGGTTTCAACACAATTTAAGATCGAACAAACACAAACAATCGAGGAAACAACAAATTTCACACAAGTTTCTTTTCATTTCTTCTTCCTCTCTTACGCTGAGAAAAAACGATGGTAATAATTACCATATTAGTGGTGTTCAGTATGCACTCTGAAGCAATCGTAATTTTACGAGTGTGCGGTAGTGAAATTACCATTTAATGGTAAAAATATCTCTATCGCTGGTTATGGCAACTACTAATTATTAAGAGTTCATATTGAACACCACTAATATGGTAATTATAACCATAATTTTTTCTCAGTGTAGTTGGTCTTGGATTACTGTAAGGAGCACGAAAACCGTACTTGACACCGCGATTATTATTATTTAACTCAATATTTTATATCGAAGGCCTAAGTGCGAAACCATGTACCTATTTCCGTTTGCAACGTTGCAGACTTGCAGTCATGCATTATTTTTTCTTTGGAGAACCAGTCGTCGTAATTTCTTGAAAAATTCCTTGATTTTCCTCTGGATTAGCCAAGTATCCTGTAAAAGTTTCAAGCTATAAAGTTTGCTCGTCCATTTTTTTTAAAAAAAAATAGAATAGGGGAAGAACTTTTCAAACGCAAACCTCGTACCTGTGGTTTTGCACTTCGAACACTCGTATATTTTGTATTTTCTTTTTTGCCCTTGACTCGAAAAAACTCGAATCTGGGAGGTTTATATGGGCAATTTTCGAGGTCAAGTACGTAGCCGGCGGGAGGTCGGAGCCCCGAGGTCATGGTTGTCATCTGCAAAACGTGTCTTCATTCGACGGGTCACCGGTTTGAATCCCACTAGTGTGGGTGTTATCTTGCGTATGATTTCCGGCTGCAACGCCTGTGCACGCTCGACAGACGTTAATTAATTGTAATTGTTTCATTTCAAAACCTTGCGCTCAATTTCTTTCGGAAAAAGAAAAAACGTAACAGCATTGAATTTTTCTTGTTGTTCTCTTCCGCAAAGTGTTGTTGCAGCTTGTAGAACTAGTTTTATAAGATGCGACTGAAAAAATATCGATGGCCAAAGTGCAAAACAACGTACCTACAACGCGGCGTTTCAGAATCTCCGCTCTTAGTTTATTTTTTTGAAAAGAAACCAGTCAATATTAGGTTGAAATGCATTCGAATATTTTGCCAACAGAGGAAGAAAATCAAGGAAGCCTTGAAGAAAGTATGTTGACTATTTTTCCAAGGAAAAAATAAAGTCTTGCAGGAAGTCTGCACCGTCACAAACTGAGGTACGCGGTTTGCCTTTTTGGCCTTCGATACGTAACTTACACATTAGTACATATCAGAACTCAACACCTAATTCACCATTTCACAAATTTTAAGTACTTACTCATTTTTCTGGAAACCACAGCCCTGGCATGTGACATTTACATTGAATTACAGTTGCAATAACATTGCAGTTTTTCAGCATGAAACAGCAATATTTTTACTCCACTTGGTCTCAAAATGCTAATTTTAAACGATCAACAAATCTAGTTCCAAGTATCAGAAAGATGGGCAATGATTTTCATTGCGAACATGCATCGCACTAAATCACTGTGAGAGGAGCGCCTTCAATTACTAGATAGGCAACATACATAACGCTCCTATGCAGTTGCGAAATTCATCCATGTCATCGCAGCATCGATGGTAAAACTACCAAACAATGTATCTCGATTTTTGTCGGTTTTGAGTTGCATAAATTAGTTGTAAGAGATGTCCTTTATCTGCCCTCAAAATTTTCTTGTCGAACAAAATCGGGAAGTTACCCAAGAACATAGTTTTAATATCGCAAATCTCAGCGCTAATGCGTAATTCACATAATGCTACTCGGGCTATGGTAATTTTCAATACTTCCTTGATCATAAGACTTTGACCTGTGTGGAAATTGTTCCCTACGACAAATTTTGATGACAGGGTGTTTAGCATCAGGATTTTCCAGATTTTCCCGATTCTATCAGGATTTGAGGTCAATCAGGATTCAAGCCCGATTTCATCAGGTTTGAGGGAAAAAAAGGTCGTAAAATCAGGATTCGAGAAAAGTCGGCTGTCCGATCGGATTTTTTTATCGAGCTAGTTCCTCTGCTTTCGCATACGCTTATACAGAAATTTAAATTTTTCTCCGCAAAAAATCAGGATTTGATGAGGATTTGGAAAAATTATTAAATCAGGATTTAGCCGTCACAAATCAGGAAAAATCAGGATTTCCCAACATGGAAAAGAACTAGACACACTGGATGAGGACTTATCTATTTATGTATTTTTATTCAAACGTCAGAACTGACTCATTGGAAATTCGACGGAGCCCGAACTGAGGGCCGATTATTGAAACTGATAGACAAAGCTATAGACAAAGACGACAAAAGGGATTTGGAGGGATCCTATTGGTGGAAGCGAGTGGTGGCAATAGACATAGGAGGTAGGTAATGGACTGAGTAACGGCAACCCACCAAAGACCCGACAGTTAGTCCATCATTTTCTTCCTCGGTCTATAGGAACCAACCATGTCAACCAATAGGATCGCTCCATACTCCCGAAGTCTTCTTTGTCTATCGCTTTGTCTACAAGTTTCAATAATCGGCCCGCTGCTCGGTTTTTGATTATGACGAATAGTCGGCCCGAGGTGAATTCGCTCGTCGCCCCTCTCGACGAGATTCCTCGGTGACGGGATTTTTTCCCGGGAGGAACGTCAACGTCACCGATCTAAATCCGTGCCAATTGTCATCGATTAATGGGATTAGGGAGCTGTGAACTTGACTTTTCGTGACAAATCTCACGTGGGCCGAGTTGACGCACCCGAGGGCGTGCACCGTCCCCTCCGCCCTGATTTACGACACCCTCTCGACGTGTTTCACTTTTCCGACGAGGTTCTTATCCCCCGTTTATTTTTTCACCGCCCACCGCCCGTCATATTATTTATTTCATCGTGAAATATAAGTTCGAGAATTGATCTCGTCGGTGGCTGCTTCGAGCAGATATGATCCGCGAGAAACATTGAGGGATTGACGAATGACGGCGACGAGAGAAGTTGAGATATACCGGCATTAAAAGATGAATTGAAGTGGCAAGAGCCAGAGGTTCTCAGTTGCATTGCAACTCCTCAAAAGTTTATTTGGACTCATAGAGAAGAAAAAAGGAGGTGTTTGCATTTCGGGCATCTTGGAATTTTTTGATGACTTGATGACGTAGGTATGTACAGGCGACGTATTTATCCTGTCGATTTTCTTGGAAATGGTGTAATTTGAGGAAAAAAGTCATTCTATAAAAAGTGCTTGAAATTATATAATGAGTTGATTTGAGTAAAAAAATCGGACATTAAGTATGGTCCGTTTTTCATATTTAGCTAAACGTCGCTGTACCCACCTACGTCATCAAGTCATCAAAAAATTCCAAGATGCCCGAAATGCAAACACCTCCTTTTTTTTCCTCTATGATTTGGACTGCTTATTTTATCTTGTTATGAGTATGAATGTTGTGCATACATCGGTGGCGTAGCTAGGAATACTAGTGGGGAGAGGGGGGTCCATTTACATTGGACGACCCTGATAATATTTTATGTGTGCCCTCCGAAAGTAAAAAAAGGGAAAATTAACGAGGCTAAGAGGGGGAGGGGTCTAGACCCCCAGGACCGCCCCCACCCCCTTGTCTCCGCCACTGTCATACATAAATAATTCAGGAAATGTTCTTCAAATCGTAAAAAAAGTCACCAAAAATGTCAAAAGGGAATGTCAATTGTACGTATGAGCGGCAAATAGGCAAATCTCGCATTTTGCCCTGAAATGTCCGAAAAAATATTTTATGCCTTTATCCTCCCCTCCCTCCTTGATTTTACGTAAGTTTAGGTACCACCAAAAGAAAGCGCAACCATTACCCACTGCTAAAATACCCCTTCGAGTTCGCCTCCACATTCACTCGAAAAACCTACAGCTCGAATTTTCTAGACAATAGGTAATTTATCCCTAGTCTCTTTCAGTGCTCCCATTTCCCGGAACTTTTGAGGTTTTTCTGAATTTTTCCCGGAACTTTTGAAGTTTCCGAAATGTTCCGGAACTTCTGAAATTCCCGAAATGTCCTGAAACTTTGAATTTTCCGGAACTTTTGAATTTTCCAGAACTTTCTCGGGACTTTTGAATTTTCTTGAACTTTCTCGGAACCTTTGAAAAAATCTTAAAAGATTCCCGGATCTTTTGACGGTCATGGAGTGGGAGAAATTGGAACAAAAAAGTTCCGAATCCCGGAACTTTTGACGGACATGGAATGGTAGTACTGGTCTCTTGTAAGGATTTACAATGAAATTGTTTTTTGTAATCGAACACATATATTTTACTCAAACTTGTATTTAAATCAGCCTATTTTCCCTCCAATTTTCATCACATTTAGAACCTAAGTGTAATAATTGGTCTCCATAAAAGTAGGCTCGTATCTTGATGCGTGACGTCTTCCTGTGATTGCCTTGGATCTCAAGTATTTTTAATCGTGCGGTGATCTGTGTTTATACAACAAGACACTGGAGACTTTGTTCCTGTTCAGGGCTCTGAAGGCCGTGTCCGTTTTGATGTTGTGGCTAAAATTAGGTGGTGTATATTTTTTTTCTCTCTTTGAACCGATACTGGGAGGGCGTTGATTAAATTCGAGTCTTAAATTCTACTCAACTGTTTAGGTGTAAGTACTCATTTCAGGCGTAGAAAAACTTAAGGCGGTCTCTAAAATGGTTTCAGAGGAGCAATAATTCCGACTTATTTAAAGTAAATTTTTAAATAAATCTTCGCCAAAAGTTACCTTAAAAAGGCAATATTAAGTTTCATAAAGCAATTCGATAAAAAAAAAAAAACCATGCTTAATTTTATCAAATGTTGCGTCTCGATATAATTTGGCTGAATTTTACTTGAAATGTGAATCATGATAGAGAATTGTCTGCACCCGTATCTTATCGCTGTCTCTCACTTAGCTTCTCACTCTTTTTCCACTGATATTCTGTCACAATCTTGTGGAGCTAAGACCCGGGTTTGAATCCCAGAGGTGGCGAGGGCGACAGATTTTCATGCGACTGACGAGTTGGTCTGGTGAAATAGATTTTAAATAGTCCTCCTAAATAATCCTTAAAAATTTGAAAGTCCAACGCATAAGTATGTAGAATTGTAGATGTGTACAACCTCCTTTTCAACACTAACACTCCCCTCCATCTTACATTATCTCTCTGACAACAACTGAAAACTATTCTAAGGCCGCAGTATTTAACTCTGGAATAAAGGACTTCACAGTACCCTAGAAAAAAGAAATAAAAAGAAAAAAAGACACGGAGCCATGTCTCATAGTCTGATAGTAAGAGCGAATTTCTGGACCCATTATATGGATTTATATCGTTGCCTTTATTTCGTTAGTGTGTTTTAATGTTTCTTTTTTTTTTTATTATTAATATCATTATTTCCTGAGCGCATAGATACTCGAAAGAGTCTTCCACGACATCCTGTTCGTTTTTTTGTTGTTCTCCTCGATTATTAGTGCGACACAGACTGAAATACATTGAGGAGTTCTAAATCGTTCAAATACTTTTTTGTCTTATTTTTCGGCATCTTTCTTCTTAATTAAGTTCTCAGATGGTTATCCCTCCCCTCTTTTCCTTTTTGCAGGTGCTCCGTCTAGTACCTATAAGTGTGGAAAACTTTGAATTATACTCCAATGTAATCTCATTTAACTTTTGATTATTCTCATGTATTAAATATTTAGATCTAGTATAATTGTCACTATCTGTTCTCCGTTGTGTTTTGTGTTTTCGCGTGGTGTCCAAATAAATGTATGCCGCCCAGACGCCTGACGAACATTTTACTTTCAGGAAGGGAAGGAGTGTCTCACGACTTCGAGGTGTTCGACGAAAGTGATCTCGGGGAGGTAAGTGCTATGAGCGGGGTGCCGGGAAAATCTCCGAAACCGGAAGTGCCCGTAATGAAAGGTGCATTAAGCGAAATACCGCGAGAAATGGTAGGCGAAATATTTCTTCCTTTTGGTGATTATACTTTACCTTGGCGGAAGACTTCACGTCGTGGCCGGGCATACTCCGCGGGTGCGCCGTGGAGGCGCGGCAGTAGGAGTAGATCCCTCGAAATGCGTCGTAAAGGAACCTCAACTGTTCCGCGGGATAGTTCTCTCCATGATAGGCGTCAACCTATTCCTTGGACTGAAGAGAAGGTCACTTTAAGGAAGACTGAAACTCGAAAGGAGTTGAAAGGAGAGCTCCGAAGAGGATCTCTAACGGAGACGGAAGATGTCAAGGTAGTTCCATGGATTGAAGAGCCAATCTCGCTGCGGAAAATCAGCGTTGAAAAGAAAAAACCGGAAAGTCCAGAACTTGAGAAAGAGCTTAAACAGCTCGACTTAAAACGAATTAGGCGGAAATCTTTAACTTTCGAAGAAATCACAATTGAAGACACAGAATTGAAGGAAAAAGTTGAAGAAGAGGAAGAAGACGAAGACAAAAGGGTCAGAAAAATTCCGTTCTCGGACAAACCCATTGCTTTGAAGAAGGTAACCGTTGAGAAGAGAAAAAGTCACAAAGAAAAGCTAGATAAAATGGAGCTGAAGCACGTCATGAAGAAGGCTTCGACAAAAATCGCGGAAATGGAATTGAAAGGGCCGGTATCGGAAAAAGCTCATGTAGATGATACATTGAAGGATAGTTTAAAACCTGTCAGAAGGAAATCCTATGATTTCGCAACAATTGAATCAGAAATAGAAGAGGTGCGCCATAAAGCAGAAACAGACGTTCCGGCGTGGGTTCAAACTCCCGTTTCACTGAAGAAAATAATCAGCGAAAAAAAGGAGATCGAGAAAGAGAAATTGGAGGCAGTTTCCTTAAAACCAGTCAGGCGAGGCTCCCAAACAGTGCCTATGATCCCTGAAGAAGAAGGAGAGGAGTCTCAAGTCATACCATGGACTCAAGAACCCATCACACTGAAACAAACAAAGACACAGAAAAGACCAATAGTTCACGAGACTGTTGAGAAAGTTCAGTTGAGGTCAACTAGTGATGATACGGCAGTAGTGAGGCTCGAAGAGGAAACAACATCGAAATCCGACATTTCTCCGGCAAAATTGTACAAGTCTCTTAAGCAAGACTTGAAAAAAGTCATTAAAAAAGCTAAAACTGATGAAACTGAAGTAGATTTGGCGGAAGAAGTGACGGAAGAATACCGCGCGCCAAGACAGTGGAAGGAAGAAAATATCAAATTAAAAAAGACCACATTACCGAAAAAGGACTTAACGAAAGAAAAAATGGAGACTGTTACTTTAAAGAAAACTGAAAAGACAATCGAAATGAAAGAACAGATCCCCGAGGGACCTGTCAGCGAGTTACCGACCAATCAGACGCAGCCTTGGACGAAAGAGGTGGTTAATCTGAAAAAAGTTGAAACGCAGAAGCGAAAGCCCAGTAAAGAGACGATTGAAAAAGTTACCCTCAAATCGGTCAAGTCCAAAGAATCGTTTTTGAACGTGGAGGAAGTAATCAAAGACAAATACCCATGGCAGACCAAAGCAGAAGACATTTCCAAATCACAGCTTGTTGCGAAGCAGAAGACCTCGCAGACAGAAAAGCAGGACAACGTTTTTGAAGTCTCAAATCAGACAGAATTGTTGGATTGGCGTAAACAACACCGTAAAGAAAGAAGAGATTCATCTGAAAATTTGTTGGACTTGAAAAACTTACCACGGTCGGAAGATGATGTTGATGGTGAAAAATTATTGGAAGTGTCTGATCAGACGGAGATCCAAGATTGGCGGAAGAAAACCCGAACCTATAGACGCGATTCATCAGAAAATGTTATTGCTCTAAACGAAAAGCACAAACCGAAGGACACGCCATCAGAAAATATCTTAAGAAAATCATCAGATGCCAAACAGTTCGAAATATCTGAGCAAACTGAACTACTCGACTGGAGGAAAAAGAAACCATCAGAAAGAAAGGATTCCTCTGAAAATCTTCTCATAAACAAAAACGTCCCCCAACCTGTTGAGCTAACGCAAGGCAGCGCTGCAGATAACTTGAAACAACCGAAGATCGAAGGACCGGAAAAACCTGACGGACCTGGTGGACCTGGATCTTCAACGGTTGAAGAAAAAACATCCGTAGCTCCATGGAGGAGGAAGAGGCCAAGCCTTCCATCAAGCGAAACAGTTACTTCACCTCTGGAAACCAAACCAAATGAACAGACCGAAGGAGTCAAGGCCACTGCTCCTTCAGTAATCGCTGAATCAGATTTACCAGACACCACGATAGCACCGTGGAGGAGGCCCAAAAAAGTGCAGCCTCAACCCCGTATTAGTGAAATGTCAAAAACTCATGAACAGAAAATTGAGGACAGAGCTGACGAAGCTCCTGATGTAATACCAGATGTAGGAAAGCTCGAAGAACATAGCCCCGAACGAATGAAATCTTTAACCGAAAGAACACCACGACCGTGGATGGAAGAAAAAATAAAGCCTGAATCGCAGACAAAACGTAAAACTGAAAAGTCACAGGGAGAATCACGGCCCGCTATTGACGTCTCGGCCCCCCATGGAGTGTTAGACGGGAATCTTGTAATACCTTACAGCGAAGACCAACCTTTGGAACAAAAAACAGTTCCTTGGACTGAGGAAAAAGTGCAGCTCAAACCACGGAAGTTCGAAAAGAAAGAAATTCCAAGGGAGACGTTGGAAACGGTCAAATTAAAGCCGGTCATTCAGGGGCCTAAGAAGTCCGTAGTCGAGGAGACTGGAATACCTGAATTGAGTGATACAGATGACAATCTGCCAATCATCAAAATCAGACTTATAAAGAAAAAGAAACGTGGCAAGACATCCGGTGAAAAACCCGTTGATTCTGCTGAAGAAGCGTTAGAAGCTTTGAAACAGGAATCTTTTCCTTCAGATGCAGAATTTTTAAGTAAGTCCGTTGAATTAGTTGAACCCGTAAAAGTAATTGACGCTTTTCATGCCACTCCAGAAGTAAGTAAAGATCTTCCTTCTGAGCAAAATGTACCTGAAACATCATTTATTCCTTCATGGAGGAAAAAGAAGCGTCCCTCAGTCGCAGGACAAGTTGATAAAAGTCCAGCACTTGAAATTGCAGAAGAAGCACTCCCGCAGTTACTCGGAAGACCTAGACCTTCTTTGGATGACGAAGATCTGAAAATGCGACCTTTTGGGGCTCCCGAAGAAAAACCTGTTACGATGGAAAAAACCACTACGCCGTCTAGCAGCCAGTTTAGACCAGAACACATTGAAAAGGCAGAAGAGGCCATTCTTGCTCCATCCTTAACGGAAACAAAATCAAAAGATGCTCCTGAGTTGCAGACTTTGGAAGAATTGTCTTCTCCTGAACAACTTTCACCCAAAGAAGTAAGCTCTACAAAATTAAGCGAGAAAGTTGATAAAAAACCGAAAATAAAACGAGGGAAACCGAGCTTGCCTGAAGAAACACCAACAAAAGAACAGGCTGATACAAGTAAAGTCACTGAAGTGCTACCTAGCTCACTAGAATCTGAAGCTAAAGTATCAGATGTAAAACCGCCCAAACCTCAAAAGGTTATTCCATCGGAAGAGACCGGTGATTCGCCGCAAAAAGACACACCCCCTTTCGTTGGCGTCAAGTTGAAAAAAGTCGCTCCCAGATTTGCAAAAGAGAAGCAACCCGTTTCGATTGAGCCGGTCCATCTTAAAAGTAGGAAAGTAATTGTTGAGTATCCTCCGGCTCTATTATATCCGATCTCAGAACAACTAAAACCTGTTTTTATCGAATACGGGACGTTGTCGCGGAATATTGAGGAAGCCAAGAAAGTCAAGAGGAAGAAACCCTCACGTTTCTTACCGTCAGAGTCAGATTCAGTCGAATTAGAAAAATACACTCCCTTTGAAGACCACCCTCTTGATGAAGAAGAGAAAACCGTGGAAGATCGAAAGCCTCGCAAAGCTCCTGTTAAAGAAAAAGAGCAACCCTCTGACGGCCGCAAGTTGCTCATTGGGAAAGGGAAAGTTCCTGACGATGAAAAAGCTGAAGAAAAAGTGAAACTGAAGAAAATACCAGAACGAAAAATAGAAGATGTTTCACCCAAGGAGCAAAAACCTACTAAACCCAGTCCCCCATCGTTAATAAAAAATGAAATTGGCGAGGACGCAGATTCTGACTTAAAACCTTTAGACGAAACTGAAACTGTTTTCCGTCCTGACGATCTTCCAAATTTAACGGTGGAAGAAAAACAACCTTCCTCTAAAGAGAAAGGCCTTACGAGACCGAAAAAAATACGTGATAATATTCCTGAAGAGACTCCGCAACCTGAAGAAAGACCCCTAGTGTATGGGAAACCTAAGCCTAAAACGGAAGAGGACAGTCCAGATGTAAAATTTAAGTACAAACAAGGAGCTCCGAAGGATAATCTTCCCGATGAAGTAAAGCTAAAGCCATTTCCGAAGGATAAGAATGAGAGAGATAAGCCAGAAAAAGAACTATCCGTCGGAAAGCCAAAGCCAAGTGATGGAACCAGTGACGTTGAGGAACTGTCGCCGCGAGAAATACCAGTCTTTCCCGATAAAAAGAGGAAGAAACCTAAAACTTCTTCACCTAGTATATCGTCGGAAGAAATGAGCGTTGAACCGATTCCAATGTCCGAGAAATCTCCATCGGCGCCAGAGGAAACTGCTGAGACTGAAATTCAAGCCCAAGAACTCGATGACCAACCATCGGATGACAATTACGTCACTCGAATCGAAACCGTCGTCCAGATAGATGAAAGTGGCAATAAAAAAGTTTCCAAAAGAAAGAAAAAGAAAGTTTTGAAAGGTGACAAAGAGACTACACTTGTAGAGGAGGTTCAAATTCATCGACCTGACTTGACTGATATAACTGATGAGCTGATACCTTCTTTCCCTGGGTTAGTGGTTGAGGAGGCTAAACCAGCAATTGAATTAGATGACAAGAATGTACCTACTGTAGTTGAAGTTAAATCTTTCGTTGATGGACAAGGACGCAAGAAGATTATTCGTAAGAAAACGAAGAAAACTGACGAAGGTGGGAAAGAGATTTTGACTATTGTTGAAGAAGAATTGAAACAGCCATTCGCTGAACAGCTAATGGATACTTGTCAGCCTCATGGTTCTCTGCCAGAGGAAGGTACTACGCCTTATCCACTCGAGATTTCAAAACATGATTCGGTGACTATTAAGGTTGAAACGAGCATTCGATCTGAGAAAAATGGTCGGAAAAAGGTCACAAAGAAAAGAACGAAGAAGATATCCAAAGACGGTAAAGAGTCAATAGTTGTAGAAGAAGTAGAACTTGAAAACCCTGAAATTGCTGATGTCGCGGATGAGATTGTGCCCCTTGCTGCAGGTTTTAAACTTTTAAAATCGAAACCTGTTATTGAACGTGATGAAAAAGGCTTTTGTACACTTGTGGAAGTTAAACATTTTGTTGACAAAACGGGACGCAAAAGAACTGTGCGTAAAACATCAAAGAAAGTCTTAGAAGGTGAAGATGAAATTGTTACAGTGGTAGAAGAAGATTTACAGCAACCTTCATCTGAAGAAAAGCCAGAGTATGTAGATTTCGAAAGTCCAAAATCTGTGAAGAAAGTGAAGCCAGAGAAAGATGAAGGAATAGTGACCAAAGTAGAAACACTCGTTTGCACGGACAAGAAAGGTAAGCGGAAAGTATTCAAGAAAAGACTAAAGCAAGTTCGGATGGATGGTAAAGATACTGAAGTAGTGGAGCAACTTCAAATTGATAATCCTGATACGATAGACGTCAGAGATGAAATTTTGCCACTTGTTCCGGGTATCGATTATATTGAGACCGAGCCTGTGATCGAACTTGATGAAAAAGGCACTCCCACGGTAGTGGAAGTAAAATCGTTCATCGATAAATCAGGACGGAAGAAGACGGTCCGGAAAAAAACTAAGAAAACAACCGAGGACGGCAAAGAGATTTTACAAATAGTCGAAGAAGAATTGAAACAGCCTCTAATAGAAGATGTTTCAACTGATGAATCACACCCATTAATTCCGACCACAACAGAAATAATCCATTTGAAGCCAGATAAACGGGAAAAAGATAATCTTACTAAAGTCGAGACAGTCGTACGCACAGACGAACGAGGTGAAAAATCCGTCGTTAAAAAGAGAACTAGGCAGGTCAAACGAGACGGCAAGGACTCAGTCGTGGTAGAAGAAGTTCAGATACTTGAACCGAAACTTACTGACCTATGTGATGAAATTGTTCCCGGATTTCCTTCCATAGAATTTGTTGAAGTAGAGCCTACAATTGAGCGTGATGAAAAAGGCATTCCAATAGTGGTAGAAGTAAAGTCCTTCATTGATGAGAAAGGACGCAAAAAAACAATTCGGAAAAAAACGAAGAAAACTCTAACGGGTGGCAAAGAAGTTGTAACGACTATTGAGGAAGTAATTAAACAACACGCATTTGAGGAAACGCCCCAAGAAACGGTTGAACTATTTGGTGAAACTGCTGAGAAAAGAAAGAGACCTGTGATGAAGGATGTACCTGATGATGACACGATCTTAACCAAAGTAGAGACTACTGTCCGCATTGACGACAAAGGTAAAAAAACAATTCTAAAAAAGAAAACTAAACAGGTCAAAAAAAATGGCCTAGACTCAGAAGTGGTTGAAGAAGTACATATAGATGAACCCAAGTTGACGGATCTACTGGAAGAAATTATTCCCAGTCTACCTGACACTGAAATCATCAAATCGAAACCTATAATTGAACGTGACGAAAAAGGTATTCCAACTCTTGTTGAAACCAAGTCTTTTGTTGACGACTTAGGTCGTAAGAGAGTAGTTCGGAAAAAAACGAAAAGAACTTCCGATGGTGGAGAGGATATCGTCACAATTGTCGAGGAAGAGATCAAACAGCCTGTGGTGGACGATTTATCAGATTCAACAGTCAAAGAGTTAACTCCTCGAAGTCCAAAAGATGTAAAGCCCGTGGAACAAGATGCAACACTCGGAGAAACGGTTGTTACAAAGATAGAAACTGTCGTACAGATCGGACCAAAAGATCAAACCAGTGTTGTCAAACGGAAAACAAAGAAGAAAATAATAAATGGAAGTGAAATTGAAACTGTCGAAGAAAAAAATATTTTTCAGCCAGTCATCAGTGACATCTCCGATGAGTTGGGGCCAACTCCATCTTTTTTCACCCCAGATGTTGATTGCACTCGAATAGTTCCGTATATCGAATTTACTGAGTCAGGAACACCAGCAGTAGTAGAAATTAAGTCGTTTATTGACAAAACGGGCCGTAAAAAAATTGTCCGTAAAAAGACCGTTAGAGACATTGGTGATGGAGCAGGAACTGTTACCATAACGGAAGAAGATCTAACAGAATGTGCCCCTGAGGATGTAATCGCTGAATTGGCTGCCGTCGAAAATTCACCCGTCCAAGAAGCCTTAACACGAGTCGTCGAAAGTGGTAATCAAAAGACGATTCGCAAACGCACTAAGAAAATCGTCAAAGATAAAAAAGAAACTATCGTCACTGAAGAGATGTTGGCCGAAAAGCCGGAAATTGTTGAAATAGCAGACGAAACCACATTAGATATGCTTGCGTTGGAGGCTGTGCCTCATGTAGAATATGATGAGAAAGACATACCAATGATAGTAGAAATCAAGCCTGTCATTGATAGTCTTGGACGCCCCAAAAGTCTTAAGCGGAAAGTTAAGAAATCCGTCCATGGGCGTCAGGAAGTGGTGTCTATAACTGAGGAAGTTTTGACCGATAGCGTCGAGCCGCTCTCCATTCAGAACATTCCTTCTGAAGTATTGGAATATACGGTTCAACCCAGATCGAAAACTGAGGTGAAAAAAATTGAAACTCAAATCGAAATTGATACCCAAGGCGGAAAAAGAACAATAAGAAGAAAAAAGAAAAAGGTATCCGAAGACGGTAAGGTACTGGAAACCATGGAGGAAAAGATGTTTGAAGAACCTGAAAGTCTAGAAAGAGTAGACGAATTGTTACCCGAAATGCCTACCACTGATGTCGTCGAATTAACACCGACAGTTGAATTTGACGATCAAGGAACGCCATGTATCGTTAAAGTAAAATCATTTATTGACGAAACCGGACAGAAACGAATCGTGCGAAAGAAAACTAAGAAACAATTAATAGCTGGAAAGGAAATAATAACTATCGTTGAAGAGCAATTGAAGCAACCTGTAGTAGAAGGATTGGATGATGATGTGACTCACCCGCTGAAACACCTGTCTCTGAAATCGTTAGAGCCACGAGTGGAAGAAGAACCAGAAGAGCAAACTACCGTTACTAAGATTGAAACGATTGTAACACTTGACAGAAGTGGGAAGAAAAAAATCGTGAAGAAAAGAAAGAGGAATATTTTGGAAGATGGTGTAAAAAAAGTAGTTGTGGAGGAAGAATACATTCAAGAACCCGAAATCACCGAGATATCAGATGAGTTAGCCCCAGTTCTCCCTGATTTACAGCTCATCAAAGCAAAGCCTGTTATCCAGTTCGATGATGAGGGTGTGCCAACTGTTGTTGAAGTCAAGGCATTTTTAGACAAAACTGGGCGTAAGAAAGTTGTCCGCAAAAAATCTAAAAAGTGTGCGAAAAATGGTGAAGAAGTTTTACATATAGTCGAAGAGTTCCTTAAACAGCCTGAAATAGCAGAACTTCCCGACGAAATTAGAAGCGCAATAAAGCCAGAGAAATCTTTCGATAAACCTGCAATTCCACATAGCAAGCCGGAAGAAACCGATCACCCCGTGAAAAAAATATCTTTGGTCAAGGATAAAAAAGATAGACCCGTAAAATCTCCAGAGAAGAAGAAACCATTGAAAGGTTTCTCTGAGCCAGAAGAGGAAGACATCTTCCCGCAAGAGTCTGCAGCGCCTACCCAAGTTGTAACGTTTATAGATGAAAATGGACGCGCAAGAACCATCCGAAAGAAACCGAAGAAAACAATTATCGATGGGAAAGTGACGAAAACCCTTGTTGAAGAAGAAATAACACGACCAACAGTCTTAGAGTTACAAGACGAAATAAACAAGTCTCTTCCTTTCGAAGTAGCACCTTCAGATACAGCTTCGGTTCTAAGAGTTCCTAAAAAAGATGAATGTGTTACAAGTGTTGAGACCACCATAAAAATTGATGATGCAGGTCATAAAAAAGTCGTCAAAAAAAGGAAAAAAAAGGTCGTTCAAAATGGAGTTGAAATTGACGTAATCGAAGAAAAGCAGGTTAGTCTACCTCTAATTTCAGATGTTCTAGATGAACTGGTTCCGGATTGTATTCAGAATGAAGTTATTAAGGCGACACCATCCGTGGAACTTGATGAGAAAGGTGTTCCTACGCTAGTTGAGGTGAAAGCTTACGTTGATAAATCAGGAAAAAAGAAAGTTATCCGTAAGAAGACTCGAAAAATGGTAGACGGGAAGGACGAAGTAGTATCTATTATCGAAGAGGAAGTTCCGATTCCTTCTGATACTGTACCTGATGCTACAAAACCTATTGAATCCTCCGAAGTTCCCCTTACTTCAGAAGATGCTTACCCTGATGAGGTTACTGTTACAAAGGTTGAAACTCTAATAGATGTTAATGAACGGGGACCGCAGAAAGTCAAACGTAGGAAGGCTAAAAAAGTAAAGAAAGATAACGAAGAAGTAATAGTCGTTGAAGATGTCCCAGTTCATATTCCCGACACGCCTTCGCTGTTCGATGATGTACCAGAGGACGTTTCGAACCTCGTTCATGCTGTACCCAACATACAGTCAGACGAAATGGGCGCACCCATCTTAGTTGAAGAAAAGGTATTTTATGATAAACTTGGCAACAAGAAAAAGCTTCGAAGAAAAACGAAAAAATCCAAAGTAGATGGAAAAACTATAATCTCTGTCGTCGAGGAAGAAATTTCACGACCCGTTTCAGAAATTGTATCCTCACATGATTCTTCAAAGCCTGAAAAAGCGTCTGACGTCAAGTTACAACCTATTGAAAAGAAAGAGGCTGGTCCAAAAAAGCCAAAATTCGCTGATATTAGCCAAGTCCCTCTGTTTGCAGATATTCAATTGAAAAAGGCTCTAGTTAAACGTCCCACAACTCAAAAGACAGTCTCTATTGAAAAAATTTTACTCAGAAGTAGAATAACTAGGATCGAGTATCCACCGTCTATCAAACACCTCACCGTCGAAGAGTTGGAACCAGTTTTCGTGGACAATGGAGTTTTATCCCGAAACGTAGAAGAATCGTTAAAGCTCAGGAGGAAAAAGCCCAGACGCTTCAAGCCATCTGAAGTAGATACTGCAGAGCTTGAAAAATATACACCCTTTGTAGATGAGCCAGCTAAGGAGATTCCGGACATTCTTGAAGATCGAAAGTCCAAACCAGATGAAGTTGAGCCAAAAGAAGGGGCTCAACTAAGCCCAAAACTTGTACTCGGAAAAGGGAAAATCCCTGTCAAAGATTCAAATATTGAGGAAGTAACATTGAAAAAAATACCTCCAAAAGAGAAATCTGAGGTATCTTTAGGTAAAGAAAAACCCCAGAATCTCAAACCGTCACGAACAATTGAAGAAACTCCTCGTGATGATGTTAACATTACTCTTAAACCGTTCGATAAAATTGAGACCAAGCATCAGATGGATGAGAAACCGACTAGCCCAGAGGAAATGAAGCCGTCAGAAGGATATCCGCTCAAACCAGACAAAATGGGGCGAAAAAGAGCCAAAGTCCCTGAGGCTGATCAACAGCCTGAGGACAAACCGCTTGTACTGGGACAACCAAAGGCAGGACCGGACGAAGATTCTAAAGTTCTGAAACTTAAGAAGAAGCAAGGCCCACCACGAGAAGATGCACCAGATTCCATAATACTTAAACCATTTGAGAAAGAAAAAGTGGATGATACGTTGCCAGGCAGAGATATTTCAATTGGTAAACCTAGTCCCTTCGAAGTCCCATCGGATGCCGACGAAATTAAACCGAAGAAAATTACGGATACTCCTGATAAAAAGAAAAAGAAACTCAAGACTCATGAGTCTCCTAGGTCCAAAGATGTATCCCATTTGGCTCCAGAAGAAGTTGAAGAATGCCCTTCAGATGTAGTAATGAAACCCGAACAATCTGATTATGATGAAGCGGAAGTGGTGAAAGTTGAGACAACTATTCAAGTTGATGAAACTGGACGTAAAAAAATAATTAAGAAGCGAAAGAAGAAGATAGTAAAAGATGGTCGTGTAACTGAATTAGTAGAGGAAGTGCCTATCGACAATGCTGAGATTAATGATGTCTTAGATGAACTTGCACCCAGTTTACCAGGTAGTGATTTAACCGTGGCTAAGCCTGTGATCGAGAGGGATGATAGTGGTGCTCCCACCGTTGTCGAGGTCAAATCCTTCATCGATAAATTCGGTCAGAAAAAAGTGGTTCGTAAGAAAACAAAGAAGACCACCGAGAACGGGAAGGAGATCATTACTATCACCGAAGAGGAAATAAAACAGCCGTCGACATCTGAAATTTTTGATGAAGAAGTGCAACCTTTAATGCAACCGGATGAGCAACAACTGGAGTCCGCTGTAGAGGAAGCTACGATGGAAGAGGCTGTTGTAACTAAAGTTGAAACATTTATTTTTGATGACCAAAAAGGTGGACGCAGAGTTGTGAGAAAAAGAACGAAAAAAATGAAGAAGGATGGAAAAGAAACTGAAACTGTGGAAGAAACGGAAATAAAGCAACCGAATATCGCTGACATAACTGACGAAATTGTACCCACTTTGCCGTCCGTTAAGTTCATCCAAGCAATTCCTACCGTAGAATTCGATGAAAAAGGAACTCCGTCGGTAGTTGAAGTCAAATCTTTTGTTGACAATGTTGGTCGACAGAAAATCGTGCGCAAGAAGACGAAGAAAATAAAAGAGCATGGTACGGAATCTGTCTCTATCGTTGAAGAAGATATCACGAAAATAGCGCCACATGAGCTAGTCGAAGAATTGACTTCGCTGGATAACAATAAAATAGAAGAAGAATCATTATTGCGAGTTGATGAAAGACGTCGAAAAAAAGTAATTACAAAACGTACGAGGAAGATAAAAAAAGGAGGGCGAGAACCCGTAGTTACAGAAGAAATTCCATCACGCGGCCTGGAAATTACTGAGTTAACTGACGAGGCTGCGCCATATTTCACAGGTCCTCTCGATATTATTGCTACCATACCAGTAGTTGAATTTGATGAAATGAATATGCCAGTCGTTGTCGAAATCAAGCCAGTTTTTGACATTTCGGGAAATAGAAAACTAATAAAGAGGAAGATCAAGAAAAAAGTCCAAAACGATAAAGACGTCATTCTTATTACTGAGGAGGAAGTGAAGCAAGTTACGTTTGATGAACATCCCGAGGACATTACTGAGGGTCCAGTTGAAGGTCCCGAAGACGCTCAACCTGTAGTGGAGCAACCATCCGATGAGGATAATGAGAATGCTAACACAGAGACAATTACCGACACAAACGAATCTGGTAGGAAGAAATTTGTCAAGAAGAAAGTTAAAAAATCAATTCAGAACGGGAAAGAGGTCGTTGAAGTTGAGCACAAATTTGTTGACCAGCCAGAAATAACTGATGTGACCGATGAAGTATCCGAAAGGTGTTTTAGTGAAGAAAGACAGCAACCCACGGTAGAAGAAATTCCAGATGATCTAATCGAAACGCCTGCAACTCATACAGACTCATTACGTCACGCGCCAGAAGAGGAGACTCCACTGAAAACGTTGCCTAAAAAAATTTTGCGTAAAAAGGTAAAGAAAACTGTCAAAGATGGAAAAGAAACCACCACTGTCACCGAAGAGGTCATCAAACAATCAGAGGTTGGCGAATTTTCTGAAGATAAAACGAGTCCATCGAAGATAGGACCCGTAGAAGAAGTAATCGAAAAAATTGAGACCGTCTCTGAAGTTGACGAGAAGGGAATGAAACAGGTGAAGCAAAAAAGAACGAAGAAGATTCGGAAGGATGGACTTGATTATGTAGTGATTGAAGAACTACCAGTTCATGAAGCTGATACAGAAGACGCCGTTGAAATAATTCCTGAAGAGTTGCAAGAATCTGAAGTAATCGAAGCAATGCCAGTTGTCGAGTTAGACGAATTGGGTATTCCCATTTTAGTAGAAGAGAAAGTACTGACTGATAAATTAGGTAAAAAGAAGAAAATTCGCAGGAAAACGAAGAAAACGCCTCATGGAGAGGAGGTTATCACTGTTATCGAACAAGAAATTCCTGCGTCAACACCTCAGGAATCAGAATTACCAGACGTTCTTAAACCAGAAAAACCGTCGGATCTTCAATTGCTCCCTCTGAAGAAGAAAGAAATAAGTCCCGAGAAACCAAAAATCTCAGATATTAGTGCAGTGCCATCATTTGCCGAAATTAAGTTAAAAAAGGCTCCCATTCAACGACCTCGAGATCGTAAGTCAGTGTCAATGGAGAAAATTTTATTAAAAAGTAGACTTACAAGGGTTCCGTACCCTCCGTCGATTAAGCATTTGAAGGTAGAAGATTTAAAGCCCGTTTTTGTAGATAATGGTGTCTTATCTCGGAATGTCGAAGAATCCTTAAAATTGAAAAAGAAAAGGCCTCGTCGTTTTAAGCCCTCCGAATCGGACTTGGCAGACCTAGATAAATATACGCCGTATGAAGAAACTCCTGTAGAAAAATCACCCCAAGAATTAGGAGAACTCAAGCCCAAAAAAGAACCAAGTGAGAAAGAAGAAAAATTGCCCTTGGCAACAAAACTAAAAATCGGGAAAGGTAAAATTCCAAAGGAAATTGCTCAGTCTGAAGAAGTTACCCTTCGTAAAATACCTACCAAAGAAAAGCCCTCTGAGAAGCCAGATGAAACCGTACCGCAGACATTAAAATCAGTCCCATCAGTTGTTGATAAACGTCCGGAAGATTTTGAATACAAGCTGAAACCAATAGACAAAGTAGATACTTCTCACTCACCTGATGAAACTCCCATACCTGCTGAAACTGCAGCTTTTCCACAAGAAGAAACGCCTGCACCCCACAAATCCAAAGAGCAAGTAGAGAAACCGAAATTGGAAGATTCCCAACCGGAGACAAAGCCTCTTATATTCGCTAAACCGAAGAAAAAAGGCGAGGAAGAACATCCAAGTATCAATCTTCGAAAAAAGCAAGGTCCGCCCGAAAAACATGTACCAGAAACGGTTGTGCTAAAACCGATCAAGAAACCAAAATTGGAAAAATATGACGCTGAAAAAGACTTGACAGTGGAAAAATTAACACCTGTAGGTAGAAAGAGTGACGATGAAGAGATTGATCTAGACAAATTTAAAACAAGACCAACAAAAGAGAAATCAAAGAAGAAAAAACCCTCTAAAATACCTGTTGCAAGGCTTGATAGCGAAGCTCAGGAAGGAAGTCTGCAGCCAGAAAATACCGAACAATTGAAGTCTTCGAGTGAAGACGAAAGTCCCATGTCAGGAGCAAAGAAGTCAGAGGATGAAGATGTAGCCTCTCTGCCGAAGGAAGAAGTGCCTGAAGGTGCCTCATTGCAAGAATTAGACTCCGAGATTGGTCCTATTGATCAAATGTCCCCCTCAGAATCAAAAGATGAAATTATAAGTCAAATTCCGCTACTCGTGGGCTCGAAAAAGAGAGCAAAAAAACCAAAGGCGCGTAAAAGTAAACCTGATGACTCAACTCCGGAAGTAGCACCAGAAGAAAAACTCCCTGAAGAGGAAACTGCCCCTCAATTAACTCCCGAGAGAAAGAAAAAACCGAAGTACACGCTTCACCCCATGGAGATAACGGATGTCTCTCCTACCAAGCTAGAATTGACGGACGTTGATCATTTACCAAGCTTTGCCACCATCAAACTGAAAAAAGCGCCTATTAAACCGAAGAAAGAAATTGAATCCGTGAAATTAGAGAAAATCCTTCTGAAGAGCAGAATCGTGCGTTTAGAATACCCTCCGTCCGAGCAAAAGCCCAAGATATCGGAACTTGAACCAATTTACGTAGATAATGGGGTACTATCTCGAAACTACGCAGAGGCACTGAAGGTGAGGAGAACCAAACCTAGACGTTTCAAGCCCTCTGAATTGGAATTGCCAGAACTTGAAAAGTTTGAACCATTCGAAGAGACGCCACGTCCTGAAGATCAGCCAGAGCAGCCGGATGTGCCAAAGCCTGCAGAAAAACCCGCGAAGCCTGAAGATGAAACCGAAAAGAAGCCAAGTCTACGTATAGGCAAAGGCAAAATGCCTCCCGGGGAAGATCTCCCGGAAGTTGTCACGTTGAAAAAGATCCCACGTAAAGAAAAACCCGAAGCTCCACCGGAAGAAGATAAACCCCAGAAACTTAAACCGTCCCCTCATCTGGAAGACAAACCCGCGGAAGACGCTACCTTCAAGCTAAAACCTATCAAACCGATCAAAACAACGTTCCCAGAGGACGAAACGCTTTTACCTGAGGTAACTGAGAAGGAAACGCCTGATCAATCACCTGAGGTAACAAAACCCAAGAAAAAGCCTAAAAAACCTGCTCCCGAAGCGCCCGCTCCGGAAGTAAAGCCGTTGGTTTTGGGAAAACCGAAGCCTAAACCGGAAGACGAAATTCCTGACATCAATTTAAGATACAGACAGGGCCCGCCGAAGGACGAAGTACCCGAAACCATTTCCCTGAAACCCATCCGGAAGGACAAGCCTGAGGATACTGGTCCTGAGAAGGACTTGTCAGTCGGCAAACCTGCACCTATCGACAAACAGCCCGTCGAAGAAGTGGAAAGTGACAAAAAGCCGAAGAAGAAACAAAAGAAGCCAAAAGCCCGTGAAAGTAAACCTGATGACTCAACTTTAGAAGCAGCACCAGAAGAAAAACTCCCTGAAGAGGAAACTGCCCCTCAATTAACTCCCGAGAGAAAGAAAAAACCGAAGTATACGCTTCACCCCATGGAGATAACGGATGTCTCTCCTACCAAGCTAGAAATGACGGACGTTGATCATTTACCAAGCTTTGCCACCATCAAACTGAAAAAAGCGCCTATAAAACCGAAGAAAGAAATTGAATCCGTGAAATTAGAGAAAATCCTTCTGAAGAGTAGAATTGTGCGTTTAGAATATCCTCCGTCCGAGCAAAAGCCCAAGATATCGGAACTTGAACCAATTTACGTAGATAATGGGGTACTATCTCGAAACTACGCAGAGGCACTGAAGGTGAGGAGAACCAAACCTAGACGTTTCAAGCCCTCTGAATTGGAATTGCCAGAACTTGAAAAGTTTGAACCATTCGAAGAGACGCCACGTCCTGAAGATCAGCCAGAGCAGCCGGATGTGCCAAAGCCTGCAGAAAAACCCGCGAAGCCTGAAGATGAAACCGAAAAGAAGCCAGGTCTACGTATAGGCAAAGGCAAAATGCCTCCCGGGGAAGATCTCCCGGAAGTTGTCACGTTGAAAAAGATCCCACGTAAAGAAAAACCCGAAGCTCCACCGGAAGAAGATAAACCCCAGAGACTTAAACCGTCCCCTCATCTGGAAGACAAACCCGCGGAAGACGCTACCTTCAAGCTAAAACCTATCAAACCGATCAAAACAACGTTCCCAGAGGACGAAACGCTTTTACCTGAGGTAACTGAGAAGGAAACGCCTGATCAATCACCTGAGGTAACAAAACCCAAGAAAAAGCCTAAAAAACCTGCTCCCGAAGCGCCCGCTCCGGAAGTAAAGCCGTTGGTTTTGGGAAAACCGAAGCCTAAACCGGAAGACGAAATTCCTGACATCAATTTAAGATACAAACAGGGCCCGCCGAAGGACGAAGTACCCGAAACCATTTCCCTAAAACCTATCCAGAAGGACAAGCCTGAAGATACTGGTCCTGAGAAGGACTTGTCAGTCGGCAAACCTGCACCTATCGACAAACAGCCCGTCGAAGAAGTGGAAAGTGACAAGAAGCCGAAGAAGAAGAAAAAGAAGGAGAAAGACACTCTTCTCGTTGAAAAGCGTGATGGGCGAAAATCGCCTTCTCCCCCCCGGAAGGTGACCCAGGCACCCCGATTTTCAGAGCGGCTCCAGCCGGTCGTGACCGAGCATGATATGCCGTGTGCACTTACATGTGTGGTAGAGGCCGTTCCGTCCCCCGAGATCACATGGTATTTCAATGGCTTGGAAATCTTCAAGTCAGAGAAGTACTCATTCATTGTAGAGGAGAACCGCGTGACACTGAAGATACACGCCGTCCGACAGGAGGACGTCGGGGTTTACTCTTGTAAGGCGGCTAACTCGGCAGGCGTGGCCACCTCCACAGCCAACCTCATTCTGCTAGGTACCAATTTTGCGATTGAAATGAAGATTTCGTGTGGATTTGAGTTTGAATTTGGATTTACAATACGATTTGTGTTCGCTTTAACTTGTTTGCGTGTTTCCAGAACAGTGCCTAATAACCGTGGCCTCTCTCAAAAAGATGGGGGGAAAAACTAACTGCCTTAGCAATATTGGCACATTTAATCGCATTTTTTTACCACTGTGATATTTTCTTTTACACCTGATTTGTTACTTACGTACAATTTTACCAAAAATGTTTTACTTGATTAGGTGTTTCGATTTTCCTATATCCATAAATTCATTTCAAGGTAATCCTTTGACCATGAATAATCTTCAATTTTTTTTATTTTTTTTTCACGGCAATTTCAAAGTTTCACCTTTTTTATCCTTAATTTTACTCTTCACGCTTTGAGTCCGTTGTGGGAAATTGTAGTGATCGCTGGGAACTTGCAATGTGCTCGCAGATAACTCATGTAAATTGCAAGCCAGCTGCCTGCAAAACGGGCTGGAAAAGTATTTTTTGTGAGACTCATTGCAGGGGTTGCCTGTGCTGTTGTCATTAGCACTAACAACCGAAAGTATTACATCAGGATGGCATAAAACCTTGCTTTTCAAATTCGACTTTAATTTTGCTCTCTAAATGCGCTTACTCATAATAGATATTCAATTTTTGTTTTATCCTGTGTAACTTTTCATACCAAATAACATAAGATTTTAACCTTGTGCTTTTGTTTTTCTGTAACACAAACACAAAATGTGGTCTCGCCGAGGAAAATATTATTTAGGTTTGAAAGTCAAGATGGTCTAATTCTTTTGAAAGAGGAATCCCCAGTATCCTTACCTAATTGCAAATTTCTAATTCAGGGAAAGTATTTAAATCTATCAGCCCTACCAGTGTTGCAAAACAAAACAAAAAACAAAAAAATCTCCCTAGCTGGTGCCTGTCAAAGTTTCGAAGTCTATTTACCGGCATTAAGTAGTTTTTAGAAACTATTTCATGAAGAAGAGAAGTAACATCTTCGCTGGTCATTTTCTGTTCATTAGATCACTTGTTTGCATCTTTAGAATCCCTTCCCGAAATTTTGACAGCACCATTCAATATTTGACGTAGGATGGAGGGAGGGCACGATTGCCAGATTTTGCAATGCATTTTCGATATTTACGAAAATGGGTTTAAATGAGGGAAAGTTCTGATACTTTTTCAGTACTATTTGGCAACAGTGGAGGAGAGAGATCCTATTGAGCTCAGTACCAAAGGCTTAAAACTTAAAACTGTTAAACAAAGTTTTTACCCGTTGAACTCCTTAATATTTTGCTCTACTAATTTTAACTCGAATCAACAAGTTGCCTTGCCAGGTATCTAGAACGCCTCGATTTATATTCATTTTTAGGCTTATCAGTTGCTCTTTGTGAAAAGTGTGTGATTATCTTTGCAAACAATGGGTCTGAAAAAATAAAAATATTTGTTTGCCTATCCGCAAAGCATGCCTTCTTGATTATTGCCAATGCTCACTAATATACCTCCTACCACTTAGCGGTTTACCTGCTCAGTTTTGTATTCCTGATTTCGTTTTATCACCCACAGAATTTACTGTCTTCGCTCTAAAAAGTTACCTCGAGTTATTTTGATTGCCGAGCCCTTGAAACCACAACAGCTCAAATTAAATTTTTCTACTTTCACCCTAATAGTGGCACATACCTATCAATCCTCCTCCAGGACTCACTTTAATATCGCACGAAAAATTTAAGGTATATATATTGGTGCAATTTGATAAAAAAATGTTCTGTCCAGGCCAGTTTTGAATACAAATATTCCCAATGTATAGATTTCGAGGAAATACACATCGAAAGTGAAACCGCAAAACATGTATCTCTGTTAGCGATGCTGCAGACTTCCTGTCATAATGTATTTTTAAGTGGAAAAATATGCAACGTCATATCCTGAAAATTATCTTGTAATATTATGCGAAAATCAAGCAATAGCGTCGATTCGTTCTCCTTTGATCATGAGTGGCGGTAGCCACATCCGGGCATGTAATATATTAAACCGGGAGCGGAGATTGTGAAATAACGTAAACGAGGTGTATGTTTTAGCAGTTTCACCGTCGATGTGCCTTTAGCTTCTTCCGTGCAGACATAGTGTAACCAGTAACAGCTCGGCAAATTAATTTCAAAATTTCGATCTCTTTTCTCTTGCTTCTCCCTTTTATCTCCACTCGGGAAGACACCGTACAGCACTTCTAAGGGGTATCGACGTTTCGTAACACACTTCTTTTTTCCTTTTGCAGAGCCGGAGGTGACGGGCGACGCGCCCAAGTTTACGGAGCCGCTGAAGCCGGTGCTGGCCAAGCCGCGCTCGGAGACGGTCCTCACAGCGGTGGTTGTAGGCTCGCCGCTGCCCACGGTCCTTTGGTTCGCCCGCGAGAAGGAAATCGTCCCAGACGAAACCCACGTCGTAGAGTTCAACCCGGAGACGGGTCGCACTACCCTCACCATCTCCGAGGTGACCGAGCTAGACGAGACCGTATACTCCATCAAGGCTGTCAACGTCTTCGGTCGGGCCGAGTGCAAAGCCAACCTTGTCATCAGTAAGTATCTAGGTCGATAGACCTAGGTCGGTCCGTTAGCAAGACGTTCTATTGAATTTCCCGATCCGGCGACGGATTCCCCCAATTTGCTGTTTCACTCCAAACGTTTCCCCGTTTTGCGTTTGCGCGGCCCCGTTGCATAGTTCCTCCCCAATCTTCCCGATCTGCATATGACCAATCGGATCAGGATCGGATCGGACCAATCGGATCGGTAGAACAGCAGAGTGGGACAAGCAAATCGAGGGAATCTGTTGGCAACGCGGACAGCCCTCACCCCCGATTTGCAGAGATTATCACACCCAACTTTTCCAACGGACTGACCTAGGTCTATCGACCTTGAGTAAGTATGCAAATCCTGTGTGTATGACCTTGAGGGAAACCGGACTACATTTTGCAATTAGGAACTACCTACATGAAGTGGTTCCTCTGTAAAAAAAATTATGTGCTGAGGGAAAATAATGGTACATACGTCGTTCCTCAACTGAGCCAGAAATTGCAGTCCCTAATTGCAAAATGTAGTCCAACTGTAGAAGGGGTCGCTCAATTGTGCATATGTCTCAGTTATGTCATATCTGTACCTAAATAAATTGATTTAATTCTGCAGTTAAGAGCTACAATTTCTAGCTCATCCGCAAAAACATGTATATCCATAGGAAAACAATGGTACGCATGTTGTTTCCAAACCGAGCCAGAGCATGTGGAAAACAAATGGTACGCACACTGTTTCTAAACCGAGCCAGAGATTGTAGTTCCTAATTGCAAAATAACGTCCAAATAAAACGTAAAAATACGTACCAGGTATTTGCAACTTGGTTTTTCAACGGTTTAGCGCAGAAAATCGAACATTCATCATCCTTCTTCCCCCCCCCCCCCCNCTTTCTTTTGTTTTTTTGCTTGTTTTGTAGGCCTCCATTAATAGTTGAGGAGGAATGGGAGGTAATTTAGTTCGGAATGGCTTATACTTACAGTTTTTATACATTCGAGAATTTCCTAAATGCATTTTTCAATCCCTCGAAAGAAGTGGATGTTTTAAGGGAATTGAAAGGTTGAGACCATCCGAAAATCTTAAGTTTCCCAGGAACAAAATGGATAAAAGATCTTGTTATTTAAAAGAAAATAGGACTGAAATAAATGGTAATTAGCCGGAAAATCAGCCCATTTTCTCAAACTGCTTTTCAGGTCATAACTGAATTGAAATCGCAGAGACGTCCTCTGTAATGAGAGTGACTTATTTCGTTTTGTATCTTTTTTTTCGTGACTTCTGAGAGGAAATATTTGTTGACAGAAGTCTTACATCGCACGAAGTGAATCTTTATTTGCCATGTATGGTATCACCTGTTAAATAATCTTGTAAAAAGTTAGTTTAGCAATGACAATTCTTGCACGTTTGTAACACTGGTTCTTCTCAATTCATGTAAAATGATCAATTCAGGGGCTTGGAGGATGAGGCGCATAAGTGCAGTTTTTGCCATTTCAAGAAATACGTTTTTAAAGTTTCAAAATTACATTGAGCCTTATAGCTGAAAGAAAGTTTAAAATCACCTTTTGATGCTTTACTAAATCATCATTTACTAAAGCAAATACCTAATTCTATCAAACATGAATCAGGGCAAAAGAAATGAAACCCTTATCTCTATTACAGGTGAAGTTCCGGTCGTGAAAGAGGTGTCTAAATTCGAGGCCCCTGGCATCATTAAACCATTGGAAGCTCTGACTGTACCTAAAGGTTCAACGGTGACTTTAGAGGCTGAATTCACTGGTGTCCCTCAACCTGAGGTCAAAGTATTCAAAAATGGGAAAGAATTAGATTCAACATCGGACTTGGAGGTCCATCCAAACAAATGCACCTTAACTTTGAAAAATGTCAAATCAAACATCGCTGGAAAGTACGAAGTTCGAGCTATTAATATTGTTGGTGAAGCGCGCACTTCAAGCTCTGTGACTGTAATTGGTTAGTAAAATTTATTTTCTTCTTATATAGTGACACTACCATCTGATAAATAGAAAAAGCTTTTAATACTTGTTTTCTTTGGACTCATACCTTTAAATGAAGACCTTTTTAGGGTTTCTAGTCAAAAATATTGTCTAAGTTGCAGCATTTGGAAAATGACTTGCAAAAAATTTACTTAGAGGTTTTTTGGGGCTTTTTCAGACAAAATAGATGAAGAAATGGAGAATGTCAAAGGCCCGAGGTTTATTGAAGCTCTAAAGCCCCAATTTGTGTGTGAAGCTGGTGCAGTCATCATGGAAGTTCTGGTTGACTCATATCCAACATGTTCATTCCAATGGTTTCAACATTCCACACCCATCAAGGTAGGTTCCCCTTTTTGGCCACCTTTCTCTCTTTCTTGTTGAAATGCAACTTTCTTTCCTCTGAAAACTTGGTTGGCACATTTTAGTAAGTATATTTTATGTTGTAACTTACTTGTCATTTTGTGCCATCATCTCATCCCAGTTAGCGCATTACGACCAGGATGAACGACTGCTAGTTGCGGACAAATTGCATCACTTCGTAAAAATTCAATGAAATTTTCCCCTACCACAGAAATTCAAAATTTTTGCTGGACCTGGACAACTTGCTAATCACCTCTATAATTTGAAGGAGTTGGACCAAGCGCTTTGTAATTTGGATTGCAGGATCTGCCTCTCTGTACTTTGAATTTTGTCACCATATATTTTGTGATTCGAATTTCTATTCTGTTTGGGTTGATGGAAGTGGACTAAAACCTGGGGAATGTGTGATTGAATCTTCTGCTTCTCCTGTCGGACCTACGAAAATTAGCTGTGTAATCAGTGCATAGTTCCAAAATTGAATAGAGCGGTTGTGCGCTCAACATGGAAAAGTTCAAAATTACAGACTTCTTCTCCAAAAAATGTGTGTATCACTCACCATGCAGTTTTTTCTGTTTAACTACAACCAAAACGTAAAATAAATAAATAAATAAATAAATAGGTAAAGTAAATAAATTGCATGGCTTTCAAGTAAACCTCCACGCTAGCAGGTAGTGAGGGATTTTTCTGGCCTCTTATCTTCAAGTCATCAAAGTTGTTCCATTATTCGTTTCTATTCTCTATCATCCTTTCAATTTTGAATTATAGAGCATTTGGCTTCAAAACTTCAATTTATAGAACTTCTTGGAAAATTTCTTTTTTTTCAAAATTTTCCCTATTCACTCCTTAATTCAAAATATTTGAACTTGGGGTCTGAATTCTAAAAAATTCAATATTAGGCAATTTTTTTAACACTGATCCCAATAGATTTTAGCCTATTTAAGTGTAAAATTTGAGCATTCTGCTTATCAGCAGTAAAACTGGAGAAATGCATATCGTGTTTGCGGTGTTTTTGATTCATTGCTGTCACTGAATTTCTTTTAAGGGGATCAAATCTGTGTTCCTGATTTGTGAAGTTCACCAAATAGCCTTCACACATGGCAGGAGAACTAGGGAAGTTTTCAAGAAATGATGTCAATCACTTTTCCGTATAAAAAATGACAGAGGTCTGCAATGTCACAAATGGAGGTGCGCCATCCTACAGGTTCACTTTCGACGTGCATCAACTTATCATACAGATGTTTGCAAAAAATTAAGTTTTTCACTAATAGCGGCAGATGGCATTATCTTAAAATAAGTTTATCTATATAACAAATTAAAAACAGTTACACTTCTGTTATGTAATTGAGTCCAAACCTTGAACATATTTGCTTGCAGCTGACCTTTCTATCACATATAAGCAATTCTATTTCTCTTTCATTCCAGTCAAGCCCAGAATTGCGCGTCACTTCAGAAGCTAATCGCTCAACATTGATGATTGCAAAAGCAAAGTATGAAGATGCTGGTGATTTTACTTGTCGGGCTGAAAATGTTGCGGGCTCAGTAACGTGCACTGCTTCTCTTTCAGTCATTCCAGAGATGGATGTAGCACAAGACCTCACTCCCCCCAGCTTTATTGTGAAACCAAAATCAGCAAGAGTCATGGATGGTCAACCGGTTCTCTTCAAAGCTAAGGTAAAATCTCTTATGTGTTTTTAGACCCTTGTAAGTGACGTTAGTTAAATTTAGTCAAATTCATAGTTTAGCCTATTTCTCCCATTTTAGAGAGAAATAGGCCTGAGGAAGAGCTTACATCTGAATCATTGAATTCTCTTTAATAAGTTTCATCCAAGCGTAAAGTTTCTTTAATTTAAAGGTTGGTTAATGAAGATTATTTCTCATATGCATGTGAAGCTTTGCCCAATTTAGTTTCATTGGTTTAATTTTTGTTCTTGGAAATTTTTCAGGTAACAGGACATCCAATACCTTTGGTATCATGGCTTCATGATGGTAAACCGATCAAAGAGGGGAAGGTGGTCTCTGTAACACAAAATAGCGAAGGTGTGTGTGAGTTGGCCATCTCGGAAGTATTCCCCGAAGACTGCGGTCAGTATGTGTGCCAAGCCGTCAATCCTGCTGGCGAAGCAGTTTGCTCTACATTTTTGGCTGTCGAACGTAAGTTATTTTATATTAATCTCAATCTGTCATATTCCTTCTGAGGGATATCATCGATAAAGGAGTGTTTGAGTTAACCAGAGCCCACTGTGTGACAAAAAATCGCTGATTTGGCAGTACATTGATGGAGTCATTGAAAAATTTACCAATATTGTATTCTTGATATTGTGTCTTTTTTGTCATGTGAATATGTCCACAATTTTGAGCCCCAAAAATGACAGATCAAAATATCTGCTCCGTGCTGTTTTATCAAGCTTTGGTTTTTGAACTGTAAACCTCTAAGTTTCATAACTTTGGTTTTTAGAGTTTCCAAGTTATTAGAGATATTGTCAGCGCGGAAACTTTTAAAGAAGTTATTAGAGTTATTGTCAGCGCGGAAACTTTTGAAGACTATGTTATTTCTTTATTTTTTTGGTAGAAGGAGGGAGGGGTAATATTATGTACATATCATAATTTGATCATATCAACGCAAAGTATTATTTTGGTCTTGTTTTTTTGCTTCAATGAAAAAATTTAGACGCATTAAAAAATTGTATGAGTCTGCTAAGTTTTTTCTTCTTTTTTGCAGCGTATGAATATTCTCCTGATTCTGAAATAGCATCAATAACAGTAGGAGCATCGGTGGCTCCTGCTCCTGATGACTCAGACGAAGATGTTGCTGATAAGGTAACTTCATATTTATTTGTTCGAGATATTCTCTCAAAGCCTCTTAAACGATTGAAAAACTTCGCTTATATTGGCAACCAGTTACAATGTTGAAAAACAATAAGTTTTTAACAGAGACTATTCAGTCCATTTTTCATGGTCACCAACGCGTATTTGGTCAGGTTTTTTATCATGACTCGAAAGTTGGCGGCTGAGTATTGAAAATGGGGCATTGACATTAATGTGACTTCAACAAAGGAGTTAACTGAGGGCAGGAATCAGCAGAGCAAAGAATTAGAACATGGAAAGCAGATTGAAAGCTGTGAATTCTACAAGCACTTAGGAGTTTTCATAACAAAGGATGTAAGATTGGACCAAGCCATTAAAAATAGAAATACGCAAGGCCGGAAAGCTTAGGGTGCGGCTTATTTCCACCGTGTCCGAAAATCGATGAGGTCCGGGTGGCAATTGGTTCTATCTATAAAAATAATAGGCTGTATAAAATTTGAGCCAATTTGAAGCTTTTTTAGATGATGCTCAAAGGGATCAAACCTACGGGCAAAATTACATTGGTTTGAATGGGCGGAAAAACGCCTGATCTGCGAAAATGTGTTTTTTAGATCTAAATGCGCTTAAATGAAAAAACCTGACCAGCTCTTAGAGAAGCATCTAGGGGCCCATTCAAAACAAGAAAATCACACTTTTGACCCATGGGTGAGGGTAGGGGGAATCACTCAAGTGCAAGATAAAATATGTACACCAATTTTGTTCCAGGCCCGAGAAATAGTATGGGAGGCAACATTGTAAAGGGCCAAGTATAGTTCTCAAGGGCGAAAACAACTATTATACATTATTTCTCATCAAGTTGTGAGATACATTTGCCTCTTCAGTTCGATCAGAAAGTCTCAAAAGCGGTCACTTAGCTGCGGGCGCGGTGCCTCAAAACCGGCTATGCCGTGATCCTCCTGTGCCCACTCATGGGTCAAAAGTGTGATTTTCTCGTTTTGAATGGGCCCCTAGATGCCTCACTAAGAGCTGGTCAGATTTTCCTCATTTAAGCGCATATTAGATCCATAAAACGCATTTTTGCAGATCAGTCGTTTTTCCGCCCATTCAAACCAATGTAATTTTGCCCGTAGTTTTGATCCCTTTAAGCATCATCTAAAAAAGCTTCAAATTTTCTCAAATTTTATACAGTCTATTTTTCACATAGACAGAACCAATTTCCACCTAGACCTCGTCGATTTTCAGAGATGACGGAAATAAGCTGCACCTCAAGGAAAGCTCATGTTCCCATAAAGCCCATGTTCGATCGAGTACTTTGGGACCAAAAGATCTTCAGAAATATCAAATGGCGGATTTATCACGCAATTGTCATACGTATATAAACTTATTGGTGTAAAGTATGGCCCTTGAAACAGCAAACCCAGCAGGTCTTAGAGGCCACCAAGATGATCTCTGTCGTAGATCACCTCGTATTTCTGGATTAGGTATTGCCCGCAATAATAAGGTATGGATCATAGATGCAAAACAGACCATCATCTATGACATGATAACAAATTTCCAATTTTTATTGCAGTTTGATTGTAATCGTAGTTCATTTTGGGCGCTTCTGGGTACCAGATGCGCCCTTTCCAGCCGTTCGACTCCCCCGATGTAACATGTACTGTACTACATACCGTTTTGCCTTATGGGTAATGACGCCATTCTGGTACACCCGGGAAAATTTGATTTTCTTCTGCATCTGGTATTCGTAAAAGTTTTCGTGAAATGTTTTGCTTTTAAGCATAACAATCTCGCACGGACGTATTACCTGGTTAAACTATTTTGGGGCTTCGTTATGCTTAAATGCCTCATATTCGAGGTTGTAGTTTCAGATTGATTCGAAAAAATCACGAACAGTCACGTGATCTCTTCATTTTAGTGACGTATTACTGTGCTATTTTGTGATTGGTTCATTTTCTCGGCGCAGCATCGTCAAGCGTCAGCTGTTTGCGCCTCTGGGTTGAAGGTTTAAGGTTATGTCAGAGAGAATAGAAAGTTAGAGGCCCGACTCGATGCTAGGTAATTGAAACAGATGCGCTCGCAGTGCGCTCGCTGGCAACGTACGCAACTACTATTTTCTATTGTTTTCCAGAGACTAGCGGCGGGTATGTTGCTGCCGGACCACCTTCACGTAGGCAATTTGTTATACATCGTCCGTCCGCAATACTCTCGCTTGGCCGTATGAAAACGTTCCTCGCATGCGCAGTGTTAAAGAAGCGCCCTCCAACGCTTCAGCGTTGGAACTGCTTGTTTCTTATTTTAATCAAACTTAGAAATCCTCAATCAGACACCTCAAGTAGCAACTTAACCCTTTGAAAAATGCCACTCCAGAGAAACAACTTCTCTTCCAGCTGTAGTTGAAATTTGCGACATACCATTCTATCGACCTACAAACTTTAGTCCATGTGATTTAGCCGGAAAAAATGGTCTGAGCTTCCTAGAAGCTGCTTTGAGTAAAATTCCAATCTCAGAATGGTATCCAATAAGTTGGTGCAATTTATTGAAAAATAACATTCCAAACTGATTTTTTTCGTCATCCTACTTATTTTGTGCCCCTTTTGAAACCAACTTGTCTCTTGTCTCCAGGACCTCTTGACTGATGTCTCAGAGGAGCCGTCAGATGTTGAAATGGATAAAGCACCGTACTTTATTGTACCCCTGGAAGAAAAATTAGTTGTTCAAGAGAATGATATTGCAAGGTAATATAACTTCAAACGTGCTTTTTGTCCTGATTGATTCTTAAGTCCACAGACCCATGTATTTATGATTGTACACCACTTTTACTGCCAACTCTTTGACCTAACTCTGTAAATGTGTATCCTAGTTCTCTTAATCATGGCTGCTTATAAACATTTAGTGTTGATACAGAAAAGAAAAAAATCAGTGAAATACTCTTTTCAAACACGAGTACTACATTAATGAACGCTACTTTTTTAAACTCTATGTATTGAAAAGATTCAAGAAACTGCGCTTAGAATGAAAAGCAGACTTGGGCATCTAATTTTTAAGCAAAATCTTTTCTTTTATCAATTGATTAATTAATTGAACTTATTTATTATCAGTGAAAGAATGTATTAGTATGTAGTGAAAAGATAGATTAAGACTTTACAAAGCTAAGAAGTGATGTGTGGTATTTCTTTTCAAGATAAAATTATTATTAGTCGTGCGGCGAAGCCGTATAGACTCTGGGTTTCGCTAGAGGATAAAGAATGTCCACACTTTTTTATCCCAGGAATCGTACATATCAACCTTTCATCTCACAGCTTTTACTATCTCACAAAACATCACCTAGAATAATCAGATTTTTTACTCTCTTCTTGTACCAAATGATTTGCATTCAATTGGGTGGGTGAAACAGCCCCCCCCCCCTTTCTGCTTCTTCCACATTAGCTGTGACATTGACCTTTCCTACTGGAATAAATAGTAAAATCCTCTATAATGGTTTATTTTCTCTTGTGATTTGCAGATTTGAAGTCAAAGTTGAAGGATTGCCGAAACCGGAAATCCAATGGTACATTAATGGTAACCCAGTATATCCTTCTGACAATACAAAAATTGAAGATTTTGAAGACGGAACATCTGTGCTAACGATTCCTGAGGCCAAACCTGAGGAACATTTGATTGAAATCATGTGTGAAGCAGTGAATGAAGCGGGTGCTTCCTCATGTGTTTCGTACTTCGGTAAGACAGAGGATGAAGTGCACCTCATACTGATACTTTTATTATTTCCTATAAATTGTGCCAGAAGTTGCTTTAAGATGCTCAATTCTAAATTTGCTAGCAAATCATTACTGAATTTTATGATTCGTGATTTCCTCATGATTGTGGAATCGACGTAAGAAAAGCTCCTTTGCCAAGGCATAATCGCCACTGAAGGCTGTGAGTTAATTTTAGTAATAATTGAAAGTTTTCTACAGGTCTGAGGTAATCCTTGCTTTTGAATATCGCTTGCCTGATTTTTCTCTCTCTCATTTTCATTAGAATTTTGTGGTTCTTAAATAACAAAAAGACACTGTTGGTGGAGTTCATTACTTTTTAAGTCCTTCAATATATTAATTTCTAAATGGCTGGTATTTTCTTGAATTTGCTAATCAAATCACCTAAATATATCTTTGGCAACTATGCTCTTTTTTGCGTCAAAGCTGTTTTTTTATCTTCTTATTTTGTTTAGATAAGCTTTACTTTAAGCAATCCAATTTCAAATAATTATTCCTCTAATGATTTGAGATTACGCTGACTGCTGTTTTCTTTTAAGCTTTGCTGCCACTCTCATGTTTCCAAGTAGAACATGAGCAATAGTTTAAGTGCTATTGCTCTCAACAAGTTTATTTTATATTAATTTATTTCTGCTGTACCTAAAATATCTAATTTCCATTAGCTGGTGAGGTTTTTTTTTTTTTTTTTAAGCTGAAAAATTTGTTTTGGTGAACAAATTGAGTTTTCGGTGAATCAATTCCATGGTAATTCACCTAACTATTTTTTAAAGTTATCTAGTATCTATTGCTAGATTTGAGTTTTTTTTTGTGTGCAAAGTCTTGGTCAAATTTAACAAATTTCATAAACTATACATCTTTAGATCAATCAATCAACATTGCTCATTGTTAAGCAATCTATTTTAAAGTAATTTTGCCGTATTGGTCAAATTTTTTTGAACTTTATTCCCATTTCAACTCCTCCCAAAAGTTTAGTAGTCTTTTTGGTGGTGTAACCAAAGATAATTGATAAAATGTCAAAAAAATTATTCAACTTGATGCAAATACCATGAGGTTTGAATCTACTCTAATATAATATGATATTTCTTTTATTTCCAGGTCATGCTCATCTAACTCTGCTTCTATTTCTCTGCTAGAAAAGTAATGCTCTTCTCTCCTTCCCGTGGAGAAATTTGTTTCTTTTTTATTCTCCTTCCTCTGGTTTTTCCTCTTTTTTTCCTGAACTTCTCTCTCCTCTTACCTAATCTCACGCTACATACATAACCATTCACAAAACAGATGCAGCCATCTTAACATTTTGCTCAAAACAGTACAAAATTCAAATCTTATTTTCACTCACTGTTTGAATTTTCATTAATATTTTCATCACAAGACATAATTTTTCTCTTTATGTTATGTTTGTTTCTTTATACTGATGTATCAAGAAAATATGTGACGCAGCAGGGGAAAATGTGCTTTAAGGTGGGTACTCTAACAGTTCAATACATCGAAAAATCGAGGTTAGGGTAAAAAATATTGATAAACAGTTTTGGATACTAAAAACTGTTTAATACTCTCAAGAACACTGGTTGAAAGTTTCAAACCGTAATTAGCATTATGTGTTCATGATGTTAAAAGCGTTTGAAGAAATCTTCCTTAAGATTGGCAATATCGTTTACTAATTTTAATTACTTTTTTCTCAAATTCTCTGTTTTACATCCTCGAACTTTGAACTGCTGGCCATGGGTCAATTTTTGTACCTTTTGTGCTGTAATTGATACAGAATTAAAGACTGTAAGCTGTTGTCTAGTCACAGTATTTTTTCCTCCTACCTTAAAACACATTTTGCCCTATTGTGTCACATATATTGTATTTATTGCAGGAAGCGTCGTTGGTACTTTTTTTCTAGTCAAAGAGCTGAATTGAGTGCAATTGTTCGCGTGTTCAATGTATCCAAACATTGATTTGCATAAACAGAAAAAAGTACCTATTTTACTCATATAAAATCGGGCCTACATATGCATGTATATTAAATTGTTTTTTATCTTGGTAGTTTTAAGTCACATTTATTTTGATTCATTTATTATGGAAAACTTTCCAGTACTTAAAATTCAAGAAGGTTCCTCTGTGTAGCTTTTCAACTGAACTGCACATGTTTCAAGTTTCATGTGAAAAAAATGCACTGAACTTAGCGAATTATACAATTCTTCGTAATTATAGTAATCATGACAAAGCCATCGTTATTTATTTTATGAATGTGTCCTTTATATTTTGCTTCTACAAACATTTTTAGGATGCAATTGGATGAAACTAAATTTATCATTGAGAGCCAAGCAAGCCTATGTATTTATTGATGCCTTTAAAAAAAATCAAGTCCCATTCCTTAGTTGCCATAAATTGTGATGAAGAGAAAGTTTAAAATGCAGCATTTGCAGATCAAAACTTCATAAAAACAGTTTAATTTAGGCTATGTTACCATGCACTTTGAAGAAAATGTGTGTTTTAAAAGAAGTATCTGTGATTTCAAACAACTTAAGCTCTTTAGTCTAACAGAAAGAGCAACACATATATGTTTATTGCCATTCTTGCAGAAGCGTGTTTTTATGAGCAAAGTTAACGCAATCATATCCAAACACTTGTAAGATTATTTTACTCAAAGATTGTTTTGTCTCTTTTTATTAGGTGTTGTTGGAACAAAAGACTACCGCAAACCGAAATGGGTGACGGAGATGGAAGCTCTCCAAGAAAAGCTGAAAGGTAACGAGGAGTTGGCGGATCGTATGAGTGTGGACAGCTTAGAGCATGCCAGTGTGAATCCTCAAAGTAGTTGGGCCTCTTTGGGTGACATCTCTGTAACGCCCTCTTCCCCTACCTCTCCCAGATTCTCTCCACATCCTGACTATGATGATGTAGATATGGGTTCCTCCCCCAGCTTTCATCTCCTGCCCCCAATTGAAGAGAATTCTGAACCATCGACAAGCTCAAGTTCCGCCCCAGATCCTGCCCATTTCTTACTTCCTCAGGACAATAGACAATTGTCAGCTTCCTGCCATAATATTTACGCTAATCCACGGCTTGGTTATGCCCAGCTCTCTGTTTCCAACCCCCAGTTAGGCCCACTGCGCAACTGCGCAATCTATAACACGCTGTACCCATTGGAGCCACGCGAAATTGATCCCGAGGCATTTGCTCAACTCCATACGGCGGATAGTCTGGAGGAGTTGCAGGAGTTTTTGCTTCTTGAGAGTCAGTGTTCAACCAACGAGGATGGATTGGCCGCAGCTTTCCTGACCTCTGACAAGTTGTCAGGTACTAACGCTTTTGTGCTGTTTTTGAGTAACCATGGTTGGTAGCCCAGTAGAAAGGAGCAGACGTATTAGTAGGTCAATTAACGGTTCTAAATAGGTCTTTGTTTGCACCCCAGTAGCAGTGATCACTGAACCAATATTTAAGTGGCTTGCATTAAGCAAAAAGAAACCACAAGTCTAGCACTGTCTTTTTTAATGTGCATGATTTCTCTTTTGCTTAATGTAGTCCAAAAGACTTTCTTATCCTCAGAAAAAATTGAAAAAAGGGTATCCAAACCAATGTGCCTTGAGACACATTTGGCCATTTTCTTAAATGAAACTCGAATTTAATTTGAGAAATCTTCAAATGAAAAAGTACTCATCTTTTCAAAAATTGGAGAAAAGTAGAAATATAAACGTTCTTGAGAATTTATTCTCATCAAACAGAGATACATACCTGTATAGTTTAGTGGTAGGAATGTAGGGGAATAATTTTAAAAAAATTTTAAGGTGGTCATTTTTTATTTTTTTCTCTTTCAAAGATTGTATTAATGCAGTGAATCAATTAAGTAACATCATACAAAAGTAATAGTGATTTGCCAAAATTTCTGCCCTGGGCTCAGTCGAAAATTTTTCTTGTTTAAAATAAGAATATTCATATTGATGGCTCAAGTAAGAAATTGTGTGTCTAAATTTCAATGTTTCAAATTCTATAGTTATATTTTGTATTTTTAGGAGGAAATTAATCAACTCATGCTTTTTAAATTGTGAGAGAACTTATTTGGATAAGGAAAAAAATTTCACAACAAATTTCGAGAGGAACTGTTTGTTTGGTAAAAAAAGAAAAGTATGTTTATTATACATATGTATGGACATCTTTACAGTATTGCAAGCCGAGGTACACAGTTCTCAACTTGAACCATCTATATATGACGCATATATAGTCCATAATACAAATAATAATAATACTGCAATTAAGACGGAAATTATTTCAGCATTGAGCTTTATCTTATTTCGTAATGAACTCAGTCAAAACAAGATTAAGCACATTGATTAATAAAGTATATGAATCCAGTTTCACTCTTGAACTCCTGTCTTTTCATCATCAGCTATCTCTCGTATCTTAACCTCCTATTAAGTTTTTCCTTCCTTTAAGGATTACAGTCTCTTCAGAAACAGTTAAAAAACCGGATGGAGGATGGTCTATTTTTCATATTTTAAGAAAATTCAGAAAAGAATCTCATTTCTTTGGCACTGTTCGCCAACTTTCCATAATAGGATGTATTAGAATACATTGTACCTTTTTCTACTCAAGTTAGAGTAGAATTGTGCAAAGCATAATAGCCATGATTTTTTAAATCTCATCAGTCTGCTCATAACCTCATCTCAAATTTTTCCTTTTTACATCATTTACTCAAGTTTCTATTCTCTACTTGCAGGCCCGAGAAGCCATTGTGCATCAACAATTTTATAATACCTACATATCGTATCTGATTATCTTATTTCAACTCCATCTGATAATTGTTTTCTTCCAACTCCTCTGTAATCCTCTCCAACTTTTGCATTTGTCTTTCTGTTAGATTATTTAAAAAAGACTAGTTAACATACCATAACTTTCTTCCTTGGCCTTCTATTAATACTTTTTCCCCCTCGGAACTTGACCCTCATTAACCTGATTTCTCTTTTTTTCTTTTTTTCCCCAAGAACTTATCATTTTTGTTTTTTGTTTGTTTCCCTGTGTTTGATTTTTACTAACGCATTTTCTTTTTACGCTCAGAAAACTGACAGTACCACAAAATCATTCTAGTCACCTGTTAATATTTAAGGTTTGTATAAATTTTATCTCTCCATTCTCTTTTGATTTATTTTTGAATACCTGTTTACCATTTTTTCATCAACTTTAATGCTGTCCAGGAAACCGTTTAACACATTGACCGCTAAACTGGTCGGCAGGGACTGGCAGTGACATTCCCTCCTGCCATGCCGCAGTGGCTTCCAACTATTTTTGCTGGGTTTGCAAAAGCAACAATCCATTTAAATTCACTTGTCCATGTGTATCATTTTTATTCAAAAAATATGAATTTGCTTTCAAATTTTCTCATTAACCCACAATATACGGTAGAATAAAATAATCCTCAAACTAGCTTAATTGTGTAAGTGGCAATTAAGTCCAATGAAAAAAACAAAAAAGTAGGAAAGACTATCAAGAAAAAATTGCAGGTGCATTTTTATCGCTACCCTTTAACAGTCTCATAAATACACCAGGGTTGCCTAAGTGGGAGATAATTAAGAAAACCGTGAAATTTCAGGAAGTTCCAGAAATTAGTCTGTTAAAACTGCTAAGTGTTAAATCTGCTTTTTTTGCTATCTAGAATGTTTTTAATGTCACAAACCAAAAATATTGCGTGTTTAGGTTTGGAATAGGTAGGTTTTAGCCCTCTCTCATATCATTAAGTATTCGGGAATCTTACCAAAATTTCAGGAGGGTGTCACAAAATTTTATTTTCTAATACCTGTGCTAACCCAGTATACATATGCACATATGGGAGATGGCGCTGGTGGTTCTCTAAAGACGCTTGTATTTAACTTTCTTCCTGTCAGTCACCTGCCTCCACAAGCAAGACCAGGAACCAAAAAGGCATTGGCAGTTAAAGTGTTAATGTTGGTTTTCCAAAAGCATGTTGATGAATGAAATTTTCTCTCGAAAAGAATTTAATTGAATTTCATAACATTTATAGGAGATGATTCAAAGAAATTGTTTTTTAAGATGATTTTGAAAATTAGGTTGACGAATAGCTGCTAAGAAAGTAATAGCTCATCAGAATTTGTGCAAAAATGAATCATTTCAGAAAAAAATTCTGGATCCTTAAGTGCTTTATTCAAGAAAAATTATCTGTAAAGTCTATAGAGGGCTTTCTAGGAAGATCACTGGTCGTGGGGATGAACCCAGTCGAATTGAATGCCTGTTTTTTCCATTTTCTGTGAATGTTGAAATTCTGCATCATAGAGCAAGTATGGAATCAACCCCTCGAAACCCCTCTGAATAATTTCTTCCATTCGACATGAAAATTTTCCAAACCATGAAAAACTATAATTGGACCTTATTTTTGTAGAAGTCTCCTTTTGTGAAAATATTTTAAACTAAGGCAGTAATGCATCAGCATCAATCGAAACAGTTATCTGCTTTGGTTTAACCCCTCTCTGTATCTTTTAATCTTTGCATCTAGCTTTCGCATTGTTTCACCTTTTCATTTCCTAAAATTTTCAGACACTCGTTCTCCACCTGTATTTGTTCAAGAAATCACAGATGTAAGAGCACGAGAGTATGAAACTGCTTCCTTCGATTGTCAATTTTCTGGAAAACCTTTACCAGGTTTGTGTAATTGACTCTTCTCTCAATTTTTTTATTTTTCAATATACTTTTTGGTGAATACTTGTAATTTTACTGACGCACAGTAAATGCAGCAAAATACTTATAAGTATAGATCTCGTTGAGCATGCCGAAAGATTTTGTACAGAAGACAGAATTATTTCAGTGAATTAGTTAAAATTATTTGTAATACTTGTTTTGACCCACTGATATATCAGATACCTTCAGTTTCAGTCCACTCACAATCAGTGTTTTATTTCCTCTTTTGACTTCTCAGTTTTTGGTGGCCATTGTCACTACAAATTCTTCAATCCGTATAACAATGGACCACTGGACAAGGTCCGCATTTAAGCTTAATGATGTATGATTTCTAATCAAAATTTCTCGTAGGAAACGCCTTACAACGGAAATTACCGAAATTAACTCCTAACCAAGATATTAATAAATTTATTACGTATTGGTTTTTTAAAATTTGAATTTCCTGCTTAGATGTAAAACCAGAGTTTATATGAATCTTATCGCACACTACAGCGGTTTTGGTAAGCCTCTTAATCCATCAGTGCTCCTTCCCCACCTTGTGCTATTGATTGAGGTTGCCTTACTTTCATATTGCAATGACCGCCACAATAACTTTTATCGTGCAATTTAACCTAAGTTAATTATTGTTTTCTATGAACGGGAAGGCTGAATGTAAGAATTTTAATTTAATACACTGTACATTACTGTGAAAGTTTACGCAGTACAAAAATGTGATGAATTAATTTTGGCGCTTTGGCTCAGCTATTGAACGTTGTTTGCACCTACAATAATACAGAGCGGGGAAGGAAAGTAGACTCTGCTTTTTTATTTGAGCCAAAAATTCAAATCTTTTGTAAACGATGCTAAATGAAAAGACCAATATCTTGGTCAAGAGATGATTTCAGAAATTACGACGGCGCTATTCGTGTTCTGTGTGTAATTTTGAGGAGGAAACATGCATCAAAATGCCTCAATGTGTACCTTGTCTAGAGGTCCATTGAGTACGCCCATTCGAAATTTTTTACCATCTATGTAACGTAAGGGTATGAAATTCTCAATTGATCCTTTGGAGACACAAAGGGAAGACATATACTTCTTATCTCTTTTTGTCCGCCAAATTTATCTTTCTGCCTTTGTATTAATTTGGTTCTGAAACTAGTCTTACCAGAAGCAAGTCACTGATGTTTAATCAAAGCCTAATTTTTTGTCAACAGATGTTGTTTGGTACCGTAATGACAAGATGCTGTTCAATTCTGAGAATGTTAAAATCTCCATCAAGAACAACAGAAGCTCTGTCAAAATTTTAAGTGCTAAACCTGAAGATGCAGGAACATATGTTTGCAAAGCAGTTAGTGATGTCGGGGAAGTTACGACAAAGGCCAAACTTTACTGCATCCGTAAGCATTTACAATTCCTGAAAAATTTGATCATCAGTAACAAAAACTTTGTACTGCCGCAACAAAGAATAAAGCGTTAATTAGAGTGTTGTTGAAAAAATAAAACAAAATTGAGCTTTTCTGATTAGCTATGACTTAACAAACATATAGCAGTTGCAGTGGCGGGTGATAAAGTCTGTAAATAGTTCCCATGTTGGAAGGTTGTTCAGAGCACATGCTTTCAACATTCAAGAAAAGCTTTCTTTTCACATCATATGAGTGTTCGAGGAGTCACATCACATGAGGAGTGTTTATGTAGATTTAATATGTCGTAGGGCTGTGCGTATATTCAGAAATCGTGAATATTTGCCGCAATTATTCAGCGAATATTCGCCTCGGCTGACTCGTGTACTATCCGACATTTGCGAATATTCACGCCTTTGCAACTAACGAATTTCCGAATATGCACAATGTCATGAGTAACGAATTTGTCTGAAAAAATGTGTGTGGTAATCCTTAGATACCAGCTTGACTGCCCGCGCAGTTAACTTTAAATGCTGGAAATGCATATGTAACTGCAGGGACAGTCAAACCAGCATCCAGGGATCTTCAAACACACAAGTATCTGGAACGTACATTTTTTTAAATAACTAATTTCGGTTCTTAAATGCATTTGTACTATTCTATTTTCATAACTTTTTTGTACTGTTTTTCCTTCTTCGAAGATTGAAAGAATCTGCTCTTGACACTTTTGACTCCATTCGTTTTTTTCTTTTAATTCGTGTGATGGTTTGGTGTGAGGCAACATTGAGTTTTGACATTATTCTCAGCTTTATATCTTATTTATTTGTACTTTGTAATACTGTAAGGAGTAAAGTTTGTCTTTTTACTTGCAGCCAGCGACATGACACCTGAGGAAAGGGAAGCCTTTGAATCCCAAATAAGAGATGAAGCAGAAGAAGAAAAAGAAAATAAAGAAATTAAAGTCAAGAAGAAGAAGAGAGTCATCAAGAAGAAGAAGTCCAAGGATCTAGAAGAAAAGCGGTTAGTTGACAGGAAACTTACTTATTTTTGATCAGCTTCAAGAAATGTACAGATTTGTTTTCTATATTTTTCACTATGAAGCCCTGTCAACGTCAACTCTGTTCATAAAAAACTGTCTAGACATGACATTATGCATGATGTTACTTTATCAGGCGAATTCTTTTCTTTTGGACAACGTGCATCTCAAGAAACTGGCAGACCGCTGCCTAAAATTCATTTCAGTTGCCCTTAACATATTTTGCTTTTGCTTCGTCAGAGGCCACACTTCACTACCAAAGAGCAGAATTGCTTTAATCATTGCTTCGTAAATTTGGTGCTTGTTACCTTCAAAATGCCCCATCTCAGAGAATCCCCTTTAACATCGCAACATTTCATCAGTAAATTGAAGTTATGTTTTTCATGTGAATTAATGACACTGCAAACACTCATTTCAATGACAAACAAGTAGTTTCCAAGTTAGGTGATTTCACTGCCTATATGGTTTGAAAAACAAGACCAAATAATTCCACTGAGTCCTCGGGACTTTCATTTTTGCCCACTTCTCATTTTGTCTGTGTTAACTTCCCTCAATCCCACTGAAAATGTGTAATAAATTTTTACAGTACAAAATGAAATTACATTAGTGGAGCATCATGTTTGACTGTTTGTCATGCTTGTATTGCTTTACTTAACGTCTTAATTGTCTACGTACTAACGCTGTTTTATTCTTTTTTCAGGGGCTCTGTCCAAGAAACAGAGGCAGTACCGGAAACTGATGAAACGAAAGAACTAACTCCAAAACCAGTTGAAGAGGTAAATATTTCACAAATATGTGGCATTTTTTAAACTAAAAAGGTGCGAAGATAGTTAGCTCATCTCCCTACCCTGCACTCAGTAAACCTTGAATCACATCAAGGAGGAGGAAGCAGCATTCTAATGGCATCTTCATTAGTAGACTGGGTACAATAGGGTGCATCAAGGATCACAATTTTTTAATTTTGCAATCTAATAGGAAGATCGGCAAATTTCAAAATTAATTTTCTGCCATGTTTTGCAAAATACAGTTCTCAATACCTGGCAAAATGTGCACCATACCACCAATTTCAATCTTTTGAAAGCACTTTTTAGTCAAATATCACTTCAGATCCTGCTTCTTACATTCAGGGGTGAAAAGTGGTGAAGTTTCATCTTTTCAAAGTTTTTTACCTTGCATTAAATTTATTTTTTCAAAGGCCCAAATACTTTTCCCTACCATTGTATTGCAAAATTTGAAAATCATGTCTTTTTTTCCTTCTCATGTGAGGGACACACCATCTTGAATCCAAAGTTTTTCCCTTTGCCCCGTTAATGTCTAAAGACGAAAATTTCAACTTAGAAAGAGAATGAAGGGGTGTACCAATTATCAAATATTTTCCAGTTTGTATGAGCATTGATTTCTGTGTTTGTTACCTTCAGGTCTAACCTATTTGATTGTATGTATGAAAATTTTCATGGGTCTTATGTTCACTCCTCAGGGTGTTGCAGACACAAAATTAGAAGTTGCCGAACCAGTTGAGGTAACAGCTGTCGCCACTCAAAAGAAAATTGAGGAGAAAGTAGAAGAACTTAAGTCGGAAGTTGAAATAGCAAAGATCATTGAAGAGTATAAAGAGCCGATAGAAGTAACTGAAGCTCGGGCAGAAGAGGTAGCACGTGAACTTGAGCCGCTTAAAGAACGGCTGCGGCGCATGGCCAAGATTCTGCGTCCAGTCCAAGAACCAGTCACCGTCACAGAGACTCGATCTGAAGTAGATGTAACAACATTAAAGCAGCAACAAACGGTTACAAGAACGGCCAAGGCATCCAGGACAACACAAGAAGCTATCTCTGTGTCACAAGTCACAACAGAGGGGTCCACTGAAGAGCTTGTTGTTCCAAAGAAAACTCTTCGTCGAGCACAACCAGTGATAGACAAACGATTTGCTGTGGAAGTGGAAGAATTAATGAAACTTGTGAATGCAGAAGAGTTTGGGCCAGGGAAGCAACCATTGAAAGAAATTGCCAAAGTTGGTATCATGCTGAGCAGCGGTGTTTCGACTGAAGAGGTATTATTTGTTCATTCTCAATTGAAATTTTTACTTTATCGTTTTTACATGCTATCCCAAGGATCTTTATCTTGTGCAAACGATTTGCAATTAAAATAGACCATTCAAAGAACCAGCATTTTAAGACTGTTGGATAATGTTTCAGGCCATGAGCGAAGTTCCTCCAATTAGGCTAAAAATAGGAATGAATTTCACCCGTTTGTTGGGGACCAGTGGGTTAGTAGATCAATATTAATACAACCTTGAACCACTGAAATCAACCTAAGTGCCAGACAACTAATTAGAGCTTGGTTTCACACACATTTTCTTTATCCAATGACAGGCAGGTATCTTTAAAATTCTTCCATTGTAAAACATACTGAAATTACTTGAGTGCTAGGTTTGACTTGAGTAGACTTTGGTTTTTCTGTGAGCAAGAAGCGTCAATTAACTTAGGCAAAAACCACTTTTTTCCAACCTGTGAGTTCAATTCGGAAAGTTTAAGTGGGTCCATTGTGTTCTAAATAAAATTTTGATGGAGGATACACATAATGTGGTTCTTAATTTCTGACCCTGTCAAGTAGTCCATTCGTCACCCACGATATTTTTTAAATTTATTGATTTATTTTTCCCAAGGTTGTTACACAATTCACGACTGCATCATTCCCTGCTTTGCGAACACCCATTGCACAGGCAGCAATGGTGTCCCTGGTGGAGAGGGAAGGACACAGCTCCCTGATATCACAAGTGTTCGAGCAAGAAACAACAACAGAGCAAATCATGACTGGTGTTTTCCGTGCATTCCTCTCTTTTATCGAGCTTAAACATACAACAGTGGAGGAAATTTTGACACTTTTCTCTCCATCTGATTTCCAGTCGGAGCCCTGGCAACAAGAGCAAATTGCTATGGTAAGATTCTACTGTAGAGCCCTTTTGCCCTGGTTAATGTATTGTATGGATTCTTCTTCAAATACTTAAGTATTTTGTTCCTCATTTCATCCCTCTGTCTTCTATTTCGATGGCATAAGTCCACCATCCGGAAATGTTCCAAAATGTTCCGGAATGGGTGTCCCTCTGAATGATGAAGAAACTCTTTACACGTTATGCTTTGCTGATGACCAAGTACTTATCGCCCAAGATCAGGATGATGCTGAGTACATGACTCGAAAGTTGGTGGCTGAGTATCGGAAATGGGGCCTCGAGGTGAATGTCAGCAAAACCGAGAAGTTGACCGTTGGCGGGAATCAGCAAAGTATAGAATTAGAGGATGGGCGGCAAATTGGAAGCTGCGATATTTACAAATATCTAGGAGTGTTTCTAACCCAGGATGGAAGATTGGACCAGGCCATCAAGAAGAGGAATATGCAGGGTAGGAGGGCAATCGCTATGTTAAATGGAGTCCTTTGGGATCAAAGGATCTCCAAAGAGAACAAAAGAAGGATCTACAACGCGATTGTCAAGAGCATAGTAACCTACGGGTGTGAAGTATGGCCGATGAAACAGCGGACCTGGGAGGTTTTAGAGGCAACAGAGATGGACTTCTGGCGTAGATCCGCTGGTATTTCCAGAAAGGATCGCGTCAGGAATGAGACGGTACGGGAAATCATGGATGCCAAGCAGACCATCGTGCATGACATTATGACGAAACAACTCATCTGGTATGGTCATGTCCAGAGAATGGCAGGAGACAGGTTGCCGAAGAAGGTCCTTGACTGGGTTCCTCCTGGGAGAAGACGCAGAGGGCGCCCAATGAAAGGTTGGAGGGAAGGGATTGAAGCGGAAATGTTAAGGTGCTCAATCCCCCAAGATTTGTGGTTTGAAAGAGAGCAGTGGAGGTTAGGAGTCGTAGAGCGCGAGGGAGTGCTGTAAAGCGACTTATATGTATGTATAAGTCCACCATCACATACTTTGTTTGCTGTGTCTGAAAATCTCCGCCTCTAAGTTATTTCTTTAAAGGAGAACAAATTGACATCATTCATTTAAGTTTGTGCCGAATTCTTTTTGTACAGAGAAGAACAATCATCGCAGTTCTGAAGAATTGCTGTCGAGTAGTTTTCTGTTTAAAAAACAAAGTATGACAGGAAGTCTGCAACATTGCAAACTGAGTTATGTGATTGCCGACTTACACTGTCGATTTCCAACATCTGGTTTGTTACGTTGTGATGCAATGCCATATCACGATTTTATTCATATTGTGAATACATTCAATCTGCTCATCCCTTTTTTAGCATTTTCTCCCAGCCACTTGCACCTTTGTCAGTCAGGCTTTGAACTCTTTTTCCTGTCTCAGCTCAGGCATTTTTTTCCCCAAGGCAGGTCTTTCCTTATAGGTACCCCTTGGGCTCTCATGGCTAGTTCATATGGTTGGCAGAGAGAAGCATTAGAAAATATTAAAAGAGAAGATATATTTTAATTAATTTTAATACATCCAAGGATCTTTATTTTGACAAAAAAAGTGCAGCGATTCATATTCTGTTTGCGGTTTTTCAAAATCTTTGCGTTCATTTTATTCAATGAAAAGAAAACAAACTAACGGTATTGCATGAAATTTTCACAGAATATCCCTCACCTAGAGAAAAAAAATTGGAGAAAGCTCTCAACAAATTGTTGAGTTTTTTTCCATCTAGAAAAACAGCTTATGACAGGAAGTCTGTAACGTCACAAACTGAAATACATGCTCCTGCAGTTTCACTGTCGATCTGTTTTTCCTGTACAATCATATTCTAAAATGTCTCTACCTGTTAGTCAACTTGACAAATATTTGCTTTTTCTCTAGGCATCAACGGAGGACAGAAAATTAGAGACTGTCAAAGTTACCACTCAAGGTGAGCCAAAACTTCTCTTATCATCCATGTACGTGTAAGTGTGTTTTTTGTTTGTTTTTTCTTTATTTTATTTTATTTGTTCTGTAGTTGATTGCATCTATTATTTGTACCATGCATACGATAGGTGAAACAAATTCTGCTTACAAATAGATCATTGTTTTTTGACCTTGTTGTAATGAATGACTCCTTCTTTGGGTAATATTTTAATACCATTCCAGCAGTTTGCAATAGGCTGGCACATCTAAATTGAAGTATATTTTACCTGAATATATAATGTCAAAAATTATTACTAAGCTCAGGTAGAGCCTTCTAACTCATTGCAAAGATACTATTTTTCTTTTCCCGAAAATTGTTGGTCTTCTAAAACTCTTATGATCATTTTGAGAAAACTAAAACAAGGTCAATACTCTATAACCCTGTAGGATTTTGAGAGTACTATGTGCCTAATCTTCGTCCAAGTGTCATTAAATTGAAATTACTTCTTAACTCATGTTGTAGTTCGCTTAAATTGCTACTGCTATTTGTGATTTCTTTAAGACCGTAGAATTTGTTATTTTATTTATATATTTCTTCATTTACAATTTGAAATTGCACGATGTTTGTGTTTGTTTTTAAGAAGTTTTCAACTTGTCATGTTTTTGCATTTATTTAATGATGTTTTATAATTTTATTTATACCTATCTTATCCTTGTCTGTGATGCCAAAGTTTATTTCATTATTTCAAGTGTAGACATGCTAGAGGACTAGCAAACATTTATATGTATGATTTATATCTGAAGTATTACAAAATGCATCAGGTGTGAGCATGTTTCCTGGACATTTCAACGTCTCAAATTTGACAGTCTACCGTAAATGGACAAAGCAAATTAAAGCCATTAAAATGCTTACTTAAAAAAATTGAGTTCCTAGTAACTCTCTGCATCTTCTGCTTTGATGTTATTTCCAACTGATTAAAAGTAGTCTAGTAGGACAATTCTTATCAAGCCATCCAATATTCCATATCAAAGCATCGAAAATTTTTTGGTTTGCAGAACTGATCTTGAACCAATTTTTCGACTTCCTAAGTGGTGGTCTCGCTAAAAAGCCATGTGCATTAAATTGGTTTAATGAACTACTAGGTAAGGTGTGAATTTAAGCATTATGATTTATGTTCTTTTATCAAAATTTTACGTAGAACCTGATTAGTCCAACAGAAACTACTGTAAGTAACTCCTAACAAAAATATTATAATCTTTTCTTGCATTAATTTGAACTTAGCGCTCATAGAAAAACCATAATTTATTAGAGTTACGAAACTTTACCATAATGGTCTCTGCGGAATAAAATTATGGTAACTTCAATCTTGAGGCTTCGGCTCAGCTGTTGCATGTTGTTTACACTTCAAACAACACAGGGCAAGGAAAGAATACAGCTTATTGAAAAGGTTGCCAAAACTTTTATTGTATGCAATTTGATTCAAGTAGACCGAAGTTACTCTTGTAAGGGAAAAGTTCAAATTTTTTGTAACCAACTGCTAAATAAAAACGCTTTATCTTAGTTGGCAGTTACTCTCAGTAATTTGCGTTGCACCTATCGCCTCCTTTGGAAATTTTGAAGAGAAAACATAAATCAGAATGCTTGAATTGTACATTGTCTACTGATCCATTGAAAATTGGTCTTGCTCTATTTCCCTTTTTGATACCAACAGACAGAACATCTTCTCTGTTAAGTGTTCTGTTTCAATCTAAATCAGATCCCTGAAATTGAGTAAATCCTTTTTAAGTACTCATTTTAGATTTACTCTCAATGATTTATGGGCCACACCACACAATTTACAAATTTTTGATTTATTTGTAAGTATTTTTATTTTTGAGTCCCTTGCCTGATTCTCTACTGCTGTAAGTTTATGTTTTTTTCTAGCATGTTATATGCCTCATGTTAGTACATTTATTTATGGTTTTTCGTATTTTTCATATTCTTTTTGTGACTGCATGTAGTTTGCTTTTCATACTTAAAATGTTAATTAATGTTGAGTGACAAAATTGTAATTTTTGTCTGTCTTTTTGAATGCTCACTTATTTTTTGCTTGTTTTATTTTGTTCTGTTTTTGTTTGATTTTCTGATTAAACGTTTTACCAAACAATTTACTTATTTTAATTGTATTATTTTGGTCAATTCGCTTTACACCCTGATAGAGGTTTATCTTAAATAAATTCAGCTTTTTCTAATTTCGGACTGTTCATTACATGAAAGAAAACTAATTCTGGCAAGGAGTAAATTGAAGAATTTTATGGTTTTCTGGCAGTGTCAGTGTTGATATTTAAAAAAAATCATTTTACAATGTTTTAACCAAGAAAATTTTGACAGAAACTACCCTGACTTTGTAGTTTACTGGATAAAAATTAGAGAATTTTTTCCCTTTCAATGTTTAATTTATTTTGACTTTTTCTTATTTTCAGAGAGTAAAAAAGTTTCTAGGAAAGGAACAAAAATTGTTCGCCATGATGAAACTGAAGGTTAGTTTCTTTTTAGTCAGAAGTTTAAAAACTTAATTTATATTACTTTCACTTTTTTTCTTGTTTAGCATTGAGTTTGTTTTGAAACGGAATTTTTTCGGTCAGTTTACTTTAAAAGTGTACCAGAAAGATGTAAAAATTTAGGGAATAATGTATGCCATATTTTATAATTATTGACGGGTTTCAAGTGTCCATTTTGTTCAAATTTTGTATGTTAAATTGAGGGAGTTAATGACCGTTTAAAAAAAAAAAAAAAAGAAACAAGGACTCAAAATTGCATAATTGCATTCAATCATATATTTTATGCTTTTAAATGGGTTGTTTATTGTAAGAAATTTTAGTGTTGCCAAAAGTTCATTAATTTTTTTCTTTTCCAAAACAGTTTTATTTATTGAATGACTTGAGTTGCTAAGCTAATAGATTAGTCAAAAATGTTAAAGTAAGTCATAAGCTAAAAGATTCAGATCTTCTCTCAAGTCTTGACGAAATTTTTTTTAAAGTGTTTTACGTATCTACCAAGAACTGGTTAAAATACGTTCAGCTCTATAAATTTGATTGCATATCAGTCAGGACTGAATGCATCAACAATTCTGCTCTATTTACCATGTATGTAACCAAGCTGTTTCCAGCATATTTTTATTAAAACGGAAACTCTTGAAAAAATAAGATTAATCACTGAAATTTGATGACGATTGTGTACTCCAAAATTTGTTTTGTTGCACTTTTTATGTGTGTGCACTTATGGAAGTGTAGAAATGAATGCAGGAGTTCTCTGGTTTTTTTGCGTGAGGCATAACCAGATAAAAAATGTACTCACCTATCTGACAGTACCTATTAATGGGGATCTACTGTCAGAGTAGAATTGACATTTTCCTGAACATTCGTTTCAAAGTTCATCATGATTATATAGGAAGATACACAACGCCTATTAGTAGCAACCATGCTCAATTCATATTGCCTCTAAAATGGAAGTAATTTTATCTCCTGCTCGTAATCAGGAAGAATTCCAAGTCTGAATTGAAGCGTATGTTTTTCTACGTATTATTAATGAATTACTTTTTTGCCAAAACTACATAAAAAGGAGCATTTAAAATTTCACGTACATTTTAAGTTCCGACAAGAAAAAAATACTTAAAATTTGGCCTGAATGCTGTAAGTAACAGAGTGGTAGAATTATGCTGAGCCCATACCATTCTGCAGGGAAATGAAGGCCATAAATTAGTGTCACAGTTCATTTTTTAACTCTAATGCTAATTTTTAGAATTTTTTGCCTCAATTTGTCCCGCAGAATAGTGTGGACTGAACACTACTTTACCACCTTATTACTTCAAGCCTAGTTATCACTAAATGCAATCACTGTTGAGTTCTGATCTGAGATAGTACTCGTTCATTTTCCCATTTAGTCCTGAAAGTACACAACAGATTTGAAGCTTCTGAACCTGTACAAGCAATTTTTAAGCAGCACGAATTTTGAAAAAATTCCTATTAAATTTTAGACCCGAATTTTGTTAGATGTTGTAAGACGTAAATAAATTAAACATACCCTTCAAACCCAGTGGGGTCAGATAATAAGGGAGCTTATGCTAGCCTTGTGGGTGGGTCGATCTAGTTGTAACCCATGCTGGTCAATGGAATTTGGTTCCTGATTCTTTTTGACTATTTATTTTGATTGATTTCTCTTTCCCTTTTTTATTTTTGTCTTATTTTATTGTACGGACTGTTCATTATACCCATCAAGTCTCCCAAAATAGTTTTCATGCTTTTATTTACTGCTTATTGCTGCTTATTTATGTGTGGTGCAAAAAAGGACCTCTTTTTTATATTAAAATTAAACTTCTGCTTTCTAACAAATTACTCATGGTTATAGTGAGTTTAAAATGCTCCAAAAGTCAATTTGAAGAAAACCATTGTGGTTAAGATTTCAATGTAATTTTACTTTGGAACCTTCTCATCTCTACTTGATCAGTTGCAGCTCAAAAAGGTCAGCTTCATGTTAGAATTCGTTCACCAGATAATATTTTTAAAGACACTCTTCTGCTTTGACTTGTAAAGTTTATTCAATCAGTTACTGAAATTCTCAAAATGTATTCTCCGTCTTCTTATTCCATCAACTACATTTTGCAGAAGAGTCAATTGACCATAAAGAAACTCAAAAATCTTCCTCTTTTAGATACTTATTAATCGATTTATCCAACTGCTCATAGTATTTTTGACCATTCGTCATTACTTAAACACACTGATTTTGGGGAAGGATCAATGGTTTTTGACAAAATATCACAGTAGGATTATTTTTTACACAAATGTAGACTGCTTTTAAGTTTTAAATGTTGCTAAAATTCCGTTGCCTTCTCTTAACAGTTATTGTTAAATTCTTATACAACTAATTATTTTTTAGTGTCGCAATCTCAAGTTTTTGAAGCATTAGACAGTTTGATGCTTAGGAGAAAGTTCCTTTGCTCTCTTGTTCTCGTTCCCCAGACTAGATAGTTCCAGAGACAAATCTCCACCCCACTTAATCCATTGTTTTAGACCATGATTACCCTGACCAGAAATTAAATCCAGGATCTCTTAGTTGTAGAACAAGCTTAACAACTACCACAACAAAAGAGGCCTGTGTCCTTGTCTAACTTTTTTTGCCCACTACTTTCGGTTTTTCAACTCTTTGGTCGTAAATACAATAAGCATCTGTGTATTTTATCAAAAAGTTGCTTTAAAATATGCTGCATTGCTGCCTTTCCAAGGAAGTTAAATTTTGATAGTTTTTCAGGTGCTTTCAAATTATCTGCTGAAACTTGAAAATACAAAAGACTGTTCTTTTCTACGTTTTAAAGTCTCCTCCTTTCAAAAGATGATATAGTAACTTCGAATTTATTCGTTTAAATATTTTAAAAATTCATCCCTTGAAGTGCCTTTATTAATTTTTGTAAAATTTCAAATCCATATTGATTAAATCCTGCTTTTTTAGGATACTGTGAATTGACTAATGCTTTTAATTTTCTTTAAATGTGTGGCTTTAATTATGCTTTTTATCAAGAATTTAGTGCCGTGATTTGTTAGTGTGAGCTTATTTGTTCTCATTAACTGCAGTTTGTTTGGCGAATCTCACATCTGAGAAGCTTTAAAAGTAAGTATAGTTTCGATTTTTTTCCTTTTGCACCTGGAAACAGAAAGAAGAAGTTTACTAAAGCCAATTTAATCAGAGTCATTGCTTACATTTTCCCATCCAAAAGACATGCCCTTACACGCAGCAATTGCGCTGCTATTTTCCTCTAAACATAGGAATGGTCCAATCTCCTGAAAAAATTCCCATGAATACTGCTTGGTTCTTGTAGGGAACAGCCTGAAAATAGGAAGGCATACTTTTTCAATTATTAATTTTACTTGTTGGAATGATGGTGCCTAAATCTCGAGTGATTTCTGCGTATCAAACCATGCGGGATATCCCTCAAAGGGAGCCCTAAGTATAGTATTTGAATTGTTGCTTCCTTTGAACGCTCAGTAAGCTGCCTTTCTGTAAATTTGCTCGAAGCTCTATTCATATGCTGAATGAAGAGGTCTACTTCATAAGAGTTACATTCTGAATTTTAAAAATTACCTAGATTTTTCCTCTCTACAGATTTTCTAGAAAATTGAATTACCCAAAATAAAGCTCTATTTTTAGGGAAAATTCCGATCCTTCCTGCCATAACCGAAGTAATCAAGAAAAACGGAGATCATTTTTGGAATCAGCGTTCAGTTGTCAACATTTTTACAGTTCAAGTCATTTTTTTTTTTTTTGATGTTGAACAGAATACTTTTGAGGGCTCAAGAAGGGGAAGAATTTTTTTTTTTTAAAAAAAGAAAAAAAAACAATTCTGCCAAAGCCCCCATTCCTACTTAATTTTCGAAGTGGATAAATCTCTAAGTAACAGCTTAGCTTCCTAAGTTATTGCTTTTAATGTATCAGCAGTTTGCTAATAATTTAATCCTTTAGTTCAGATTCATTAACATTTCTCACTAGTATTGCAGTTGACTCATCAGCCAAAAGCTATGCAAAAACTCTCAACTTTAGCCATCGATATTAGATGTGTTGTGAAAGTTCAAGTTTTATCACTTGCAGAACCCCTTGATGCCTCATAAGGATATCACATTTTTCCTGATATCAAGAGGAGGTTAAAACACAGAAGTGTATTTTCTCATGATGTCGGCACTTTAAGGCAACTAGACAACCCTTTACCTAAAGTTGAAGCTGAGACCTAATAAATTAGTCTCGATCATTACAAAATTTTACATTGATGGTTGAAATTCACATACTAACAAACAATATTACAGTGGAATGTAACTTGTTTGTCCATACGGAAAATATCATGCCGAGGTGTTAAATATTTAATATTAACAGAATTATTGCTGACAAATGATGGGAAAAAAGGGATGATTGACATCATCTTCTACAGTAGTGCACTTGTCTGTGTAATTTTCATAGACATAGAAATCACAGAAAACAGATAATCTAACATAGTAATATTCTTTCATTCAAGCCTTTGACAACACATGTAATAATCTAAAAAATATAACCTTGCAAAGAATCCTCATCCCTGTAACACACGTTCCCATCTTTTTCATTACAATACTTTCCAATTTAAGACTTAGTCTTGTACTCTTGCACAAAAATTTTTCACTGTATTTTAAACATTCCTTCATCTTCATACTTACGTACCCTCTTATCTGTTGAACACATTTCTAATAGAAATGAGTCCGTCCAGAACCTTAGCAGAGCAGTCACAGATTTTTTTCTTTTTCTATCATTCTGTATTTTCCAAGGATTTCATCTACAACTTCAGTGTTTTAGACAACTCTCACTACCTTATACCTACAATGAAAGAAAAATTATTTTAAATATAGGTATCACTTTCTTCTATTTGGTTGTACATATATCACAACCTTGTCCAACCCTAGCATCATCAGAAAATTGCCATTTCAAATCCCATTTTCTTAACCTGATAAGTTTACTTTACTTTGTTCGGACTAAAACTCTCAAATTGATAGGGCATCACTCATAAAAGATGCAAAATGTTTGTCGAACAATTAGAAGCAAAACTCTTCTTTTGTGTCCGCAATTCTAGGAAGGTCAAATTAGACAGGTACTTACACTACGTGCCTATTTATGATGTTTATTCGTACATTTTCAAGTTTTTCCCAGGTATTAATTTAATGACATTTATAATGTAAAAGAAAGACACGATGTCGTAGATGAAATTCTGTAATCACCTCAAGCACTTTTAGATCACTGTCCTCTCTCTAACACATCTTTTTACATATTTCACAGAATCAGTTGAAGAAACAAAAACACAAGTAACCACTGAGAGTAAACGGAGGGAATCAGAAGACAGGCTGACAATAACGGACATAACAGAGGACACAACAATCAAAAATGCTACCGATGATGAAAAAACTATCGTCTCTCTCACAGAAACAGTTGATGAAGTTGTTAATGAGAAAGGTAAAACAATAATCAAGAAAAAACGAGGAGAAAAGAAGAAAAAAGTGGTGTTTAAAGATGAAATTGAAGAAGAATTGATAGAAGAGGTCATTGAGAAACAAAAGAAAACAGTAATCAAAGGTGTGAAGCCGAAAGAAGCTAAGTTTGATGAAGAAGTAACTGAGCCTATCGAGCCTTTGAGTGTACCGTCCTTGAAAACCTTACCTATAACAAGCTCCCAACAAGTGACTGAATCAGTTCCTGGCCAGTCTGTTTCTCTAATTGATGATGGACGAATTTCTGCAGAAACAGCAAGTATCGGGGTATCTGTACAGAAAGTGGCAACCCAGCAAATTGTCGAACAACAAGAAAAAGAATCCAAAACAAAAACTTCCACTGCCCCCGAGAAGAAAGTAGCCAAGCGGAAAATGAGTCCAACGGAGCCGTATTCAATCTCGCAGCCCAACGTATTGGATACGATTGAGCCTCTTCAAAAAGTTGAACAAATAGGGAAGAAAGCATCACCAGCAATCACACCGAAGGAAGGTTTAATAGTGGATGAAGTACATCCTGACTCGAGTTTCAGCAGTACGCCTGAGTTTGTAAAACCTGAAACTCTAGCATCCCGTACCGTAACTGAGCTTCACGCGGCTAAAGTCGTGTCAGAGACCGAAGTGTCCATTAAAGAAGGGACGGTCACGTGCACGAAATCTCAAACTGCGCATGCAAAAAAATCAGTCATCACACAAGAAGGTGTTGAGGTGACTGAAATCCTTGAGGGAGAGTCGGAAATAGTTCTTCCATGTGAAGCCAAGTCGAATGAGCTGAAGCCTAATGTTGAGATCCCAGCAGTTGAGTCTGTTGTCATTAGTGAAGTCTTCCCAGAAATGAAGCCCGATAATTACCAACCAGATCTTAAAGTGGCCACGGAAGTTGCATCAAAGTCAGTTGTTCCAGAGAAACAGCTAATTGTTACAGATACAATTCAGTTACCAGAAAAAGAGTCCTCCTACACTCCAGCGAGATTGCCCATCTCCCAACAAGCAGCTGTGGAGGTAATGCCCGAAGACTCCATGATAATTTCTGAGGTCCGAGTGAATGAAAGCGAAGAAAATTTGACACACAGCAAAGGACCTGACTTGACTCATGCAGTAGAAAAATTAGTGCAACAAGAAAGCATCCAAGTAAAGTCTGTTCAAGCTCAAGATAAAGAAGAATTGTTTGAGACTTTTGCTCCTGAAAATCGACAAGCAGATGTACAACTTTCGGCTGTAGACTCACTGGTAATGACAGAAACTCAGCCTGAAGAGCGTGAAACTACCTTGTCAGAGGAGGAAAAACCAACAATGAAAAAGGTTGAAACGAATGTCTGTTGTTTGGAAACTTCTTTAACATCACAAGTGATATTCCATGAAGCAGAAAGCGAGTTCAGCCCTAAGCAAAAGCCAACTGAAGTTTTACCTAATACAGTCTATCAACCACAGGAATCTTTGTCTGTGACTGAAGCTATTCCAGGCGATGCTTTCTCTGAATTTGTCAAGCCACTGAAATTTGTCCCAGAAGAGGCTTCCGTTGGTCATGAAATGGTCGAAGCTACCCGAGTTACTCAAGTTATAGCGCAAGAATGTGAAAATACATTCACTGAGAAGACTCCAACATTCTCTCACGGATTACAAGGGGTTGTCCCTCAAACCAGTATCACAGTTACAGAATTGGAAACGGCAGAAAAAGAGAGTGGTTTACCCCAGCTTGAATTGCCAGAAAGCCATCGGAGCAAACCAGTTCCCACTCACCATTTGCCAGTGGCAAATGTTGATGAAGTTTTGCCCAATACTGCTGCAGGGGATTTGGAGAAACAAAAACCTACTGCAGTTATAGCCAAAATTGATCACAGTCCATTTCAAGAAACTGTTGTGGAGGAAGCTGTCATCGGGGAAGCTTACAGCAAATTCAAAGAAGGAGTCAAGCGAATTGGACACCAGGCATCCATCTCATTTTCTGAGCAAGATAGTGTGCATATAACAGAAACAATTGCAGAAGACCAAGAAGTTCGTATGTCCTCTCCAGAAAGGCTCTCATCGCAAGTTGCAGAATGCTCCATTTTACCGCAGAATACAGCAATTAAGACTGAAATACTACCAGAGTTAAGTGTCTCTCCCCTCAAAGATGTCAAAAGTAGAACTGATGTAGCTAAGGTTACATCTGAAACTGCTTTTGAAAGTATACAAGTCGTTGCAATTGATTATGCAGAAAAAGAAAGTGAACTTAAGAATGATGTCAAACCTGATGAGAAACACGCTGTACTTGAGTTAACTGATGCAGTTTCTGGTATCCTGGTCACAGAAATTACTAGTGCTGAGTCAGAAACTGATTTTAAACGTGATTCTCCAGACAAACGCAAGGCAGTGCCTGGCTACTCTCCACAGTTAGTTGCTGAAAAAACTGAAATTGTATCCCAAAGTAGCGTTAAAGAAATAATCCGTATTTCCCCGGAGAAAGCTCATGGAGTTCCTGAGCAGGAACAATATCAAGGTTTAGAGCAGTCAGAAATTGCACCTATCGAGCAGGAAGGAGAGTTTAAAACCAAGGTAAAGCCAGAAAAGAAGAAAGGTAAACCATCTATAACAGAGAGTAGACTTAGTGCTGTTGTTGCTGAAGTAAATCCCGACGAGAAGGAGTCAATTTTGATGCCTTTAGAAAAGCCAAAAAGTGAACTGGCACACACAGCTTTTACTGGAAAAATTGTCGCTGAAGTGCTTGAAAATATGGATCTCAGAACAGCAAAAATCCTTGACACTAAGGAGTCTCCTAAAAAGTTTGCCCATCGTGAGCAATCTCCTCAAGAAGGTTTACTCGTCTCAGAAACAACAATCTCTGAAAAAGAACTTTCCTTTGAAAAGACGCAGGCAGATATGAAAAAAGCTCGAAAAAGAATTGATGAGGTCGAAAGCTTGATGGTCAGTGTTACAACTCCTGGTGACAAAGAGAATCCTCTGGAAGAAAATACAAAACCAAGTATTGCAAAGGCGCAACCAGCTTTTACTGGTCATCCTGTAGCTGAAAATATTGAAATTATGACTGAATTAACAGCCACTGATTATGAGTCTAAGGATGTCAAATCTCACATAGTTTCAGCTGTTCCTATCCAGCCGGCTTCCGAGAGCATCATGCTTAGTGAAACTGTGGTACATGAATCGGAGAAAGTATTGCCAAAGGAAGAGAGACCTACCAAATCAAAAGCAGATATCTGTGTAACTGAGTCTGAAAGTTTGATGGTCACGCTAAGCTCATCAGAAATCAAAGAAGAATCTCTTCTACCTTCAAAAATGCCCGATTCGTCTGCAGCTGAGATCAATGTTGTCCCTCAGCATCTCCCATCTGCTGCAGAAGTAGTTCCTAATGAATGTTTAGGTAATTTAGCTGTTTCAGCCCCAGAAACAAAAGATGTTTCACAAAAGCTTATCCCCTTATGTAGTGTGGAAACAACTGTCACTGTACCCACAGACACCGAAATTCAGTTACCTCAATTTGTCAGTCCAGCCTCAAAAAGTGCCTCTTATTCATTGGAAAGTGGGGCTGAGAGTTTAAATGTCACTGAAATTCGTGTTCAAGATAAAGAAGGAATTTTGGAACAACCCCAAAAGCCCAACGTCAGTGCTACAATGTCTCAACAGCCATTTGAATCTATTCAGCAAGAAGAAACAATTACTATTGAGACAGAATCTACTTTGGTTTCCAAACCAAAACCAGCCAAATCATCAGCTATACCAACTTTGGAAACGGTAGAAAGTATAACTGTAACAGAAGTTGCATTTAAAGATAGAGAAGATGCTCTCAAGCTCAAAGCTAAACCGCAGGAATTATTGGCCAAGCGCATTGTCCCAGAACAAGAGGGGATGGAGGTCTCTGAGGTAATTGTTAACACTGACGTTAAAGATCTCAAACATGATCTTCAAAAACCGCTGAAAGCTGGTATTAAAACTGTTCCTCATGAGAGTTTGATTCAACAAGAAAACATCCTTCCGGAAAGTGAAGGAAACTTTATAGGTGACAAGAAGCCAGCAACAACTGCTGCTCTAATCTCTCTTGAGACTGGTGATTCCGTCTCAGTTACGGAGACCTTTGTCCATGAAAAAGAAACCACTTATACAGAATCCAAAAAAATTCAACCCAAAACTGCAGGGACAGATATTACAAAAACTAGAAAAGTAGCTCAAAAATCTGAAACAACAGTCAATTTATCGGTTGAAGACTTTGATAAATTTTCAGCACCTACTCTTGAAGTTGCAAAACCTGATCAAGAAAATTTGCACAGTGTAATGGTCTCGGAGCAATATTTAACTGAAAAAGAAGAGGAATTCATCGGTAAATTCAAACCATTCTCAACATCAGCGAAGCCAGCAATTGAAAAAAGCAAAGATGCTCATTCTGTAATGCAAGTCTTCCCTCAAGAGAGAGAAGGCACTTTTGAAGGCAAACCTCTTCCTTCAGAAATTCCTAATATCGCTATTGTAAGTTCAAATCAAACTGTGGCTGAAACATCTGAGGTAGGAGTTGAATCAGCAATTGAACCTTTAAGGGTCCAGCCAACAAAACCAAGTAAAGCCGAAAGAAGTCAAGACTATCTACCAACAGCAGAACTTTCAGAAACAATGGTTAATGAGGTAGAAAGCTCATTCTCGTCAATCAAAACTCAAACAAAAAAAGTGTCAGTCAGCCTGAGTAAGCATAAGGGTGTCCATGTATCTGAAATTGTCATTCAGGAAAGTGAAACGGAATTCGGACCATCATCTAAACCATTCTCATCCACAGCAGAGCAAGACATTCAGGCGCATGAAGGAGTGGAAATAAGCGAGATTGTAACCCACTCTGATGCGTCCACTCTTCTATTACAAAAACCACTTTTAGCGGAGGCTACTCCAGATCAATCGTATCTGCAAGGTTTAGTTCAAAATGAGCCCATCATTCAAGAATTCGGTGAAGAGTTTGAAGAAAAATTCAAACCAGTTGGAAAGAAAGCCCAAATAAGTCTCAAAGAAGACGAAGGCTTAACCATCACAGAGATTATCTCTGAAGACAAAGAGCAACAGATGAAAGAGCACTCAAAACCTTCTATTCAAACAGCTGAATCCATCCTCTCAGAACAGGAAGCTCCGCAGGTTTTAGAAGTCGTTCCTGCTATCAGTGAAAAGGGACTAATACCAGAAAAGCCAACCATGAGTGAAGCAAGTGTACAACATGTTACTTTCACAAGTCTTACAAAAACCGAAATGCTTACACATGAGCACGAAACGGAATTCTCAGATACACCCAAGTTTGACAAGAAAATTGCTGGAATATCTCTTGAAGAAGCCAAAGTCAGTCCAAGTGTAATGAAAGTAACAGTCCAGGAAAAGGAAACAGAGTTAGTAGTTCCAGAAAAACCATCCAAGAAAACTGCTAAACCAATTCTTACCAGTAAAGAGCCTTTACAGGCACTAGAAGTTCTGCCAGTTTCTTCAACTAGTCTCTTAACATCAGGAGACACCCCTAAAGCTAAAGCTGTGAAGACCCAAGAGCCGTTTGAAAGTGTAATTGTTTCTCAGAGGACAGTGGAAGAAAAAGAGGACTCGTTCACTGGTAAGTTTGTACGACCAAGTGTACAACCCAATGTTTTAATGGAAGAGACATCAAGTGTACAAGTCACGCAAGTAGTTCCAAATTATAAAGAAAAAGACTTACCAAGTGCACCTGAAACCGATTCTTTTAAAGCCTCTTTCAACATTGAAGGACAGCGAGTTGCGCAAAAGTCAGAGGTTGTTGTTAGTCACAAGACTGGATCTTTTGAGCAGAAAACGGAAACATTTATTGCAGAAGCAGATTATATTCCTCTTCAAAGTGTCATAAAAACAGAAGTTGACACCAATGAAGTTGAGCAGAAACTTGAAACAGTCCAGCCCGCAGCAGAAAAAGCAACACCAACACTAAATGAAACCAAAGTCAGTCCTTTAATTGAACATGTCACTCCAGAAGACAAAGAACAACCCTACGATGCTAAAAAGTCACCCGCAACTATCACAGCTTCATCCGAGGTACAGAGTTTAGAGGCATTCGAGCAGACAGAAGTAATTGTATCATCATCAATCAGAAAACTGAAAGATGAAAAGCCAGACTCAAAGAAAGTGGATGCTACTCATTTACCCCTTGAAAGCTATGAAACGTCTACCGTAACCATTCAGGATTCTGAAACCGTTTTAAAGAATAAGTCGCCAAAAGCAACTGCAGTTGGTGATGCAAAATTTGAGGAAGCTAGAAGCCTCATCATGACTGATGTGGTAGTACAAGAACATAGTGACGCCATGACAGAACAGACCACCAAGAAAAAATCTGTCAAACCTAAAAGAATCAACACTTCTAAAGATGTTGCCATCACAACAGAGGTTCTTCCCATTACCTCTACAGAACCATTTGAAACTTCTTCACCCGCTACACTTTCTGCAAGTGAAATATTAACCAAACCACACGATCACATCACAACTTACGCACAAACTGCCGAAGAATCACTCACTCCCATATCAGTTGAGACACTACCCCACCCAAGGATTCCTGACACTAAAATCGAAGAAAGTATGGCTCAGGTTGCTGTAACAGAGGTCCAGGCTGAAGAAAAAGAGGGTAAGTCTCTATTTCTTTTGTTTTATCTGTTAGCAAATGTATGTGATTAGATGGATGTGATTAGATGTGAATGCATTTTTGAGCCGTAAGAAATTTACGTACTTCTTGACACTTGTTTGCAATATCATGAAAATGATCGCTATTTTAAGGAACTCTTTATCAACAACTGTGAAGTTCAATAGCAGTTGCAATTCTCACCCTTTTTCTAGAAACGAAACTTGAAATGTTCATAGAGTTTTACAAATAGATGCATTTTCTCATTTTGCTTTTATAAGGGACTCATATGTATTTGTACACTATGCTCTGCTATACTTACGGCGAAGCACACTGTGATGGAGAAAACAACTTTTTTCATGTACGAACATATATAATTGAGAGGCATTAAAAAGTGTTTTTAGCACAAAGAGCTCATTGCATATCCATCTCTGAGCTCTATGATTGCCCTTTAACTCTTTGCAAAACAGCAAAAAAAAAAATAAATAAATAAATAAAAAAATAAATAAAATTAAAAATTTAAAATTTAAAAAAAATTGCTTAATAAAGTTGCAAGTCCATCTTTATACATAAACCATTAAAACTTAATTACACATATTTACATTTTTCAGAAGGCCAATACTTTCTCCACTTTATATTACATGAATTGCAGACTTGTGTTTTCCTTTCTTTGTGTGTAGAAAATACTGATAAATATTTCAATGTAGACAAAGTATATTTATCGGTGTTGATTTCTGTGAAAATTTTTCCTTCAGTATTTTAGTTAGATCCTGTTTTAACCCATATGAATATTTTCCCCTTATTTGTGTATATTTGTACTTTGAGTGTTACATAATCAAAAATGAACTCGTTCAAAGGTGAACCAAACGGGAAGAATTACTACAGGTCCTGAATCATTATGCTTTCATCAAGGAGATGAACCTTCTAAACAAACAGATAATACCTGGAAAAATGCAAAAGAGAACTATCCCCCACTTCATCGAATTCCTGTAAAAAAGTCGGAATTCTTCATGCTCACTATACTCACACACGAAAAAAAAAAAATGAAAACCGATTCGTTTCTCCTGCCCCTTTCTTAATTAGGAAAAAAAGCATGACCCTAGCATGAGAATACGCACAAGAGAATCAGAGCTCATCCCCCCACCCCTCAACTACCTTCCCCTGAAAAGCGCTAGTGATTGAAAAATGAAAAAAATTGGGGGAAAAAAAATTGGTTCAAGACCTCCGTTCAAATGTTTTAGGATTTTTTCCATTCTACCTCATTAAATTTTCAGGAACACTGGAAACACATGAACACAAACACCACATCAACGCGACATCAAGCATTGCTCTTGCGATACCAAAAATTACAAACCTAGAAACAACAACAGAGATGACTGAGAATGAGTATCTTATAGAACGCCCTTCCTACCCTGGTATAATCGAGCGAAAAGAGGAATATTCCATTGGCCCTTACCTTCCTGAGCATTCTGGTTCAGAAAGAAAAATTTTAACTACTGTCCTTAAAACAGGTAAAAGAAAAGATTCTGATGAAGAAAACACCATAACAATTCAAGAGGTAATTGAATTCGGAAAGCCACAACTGAAAACTCTGAAAACGTCAACAAAAGAAGACGAGGAAACCACCATCAAATCCGATCAGACTACCGAGGTAAGCTTGGTGACCAAAGTTGAAACGCTGACCCAAGTCGACGACAAAGGCCGCAAGAAGGTGGTCAAGCGCAAGACCAAGAAAACTGTCCGCGACGGCAAGGAAACCGTCGAAGTGGCGGAAGAAGAGATCAAACGTCCGCAAATTGAAGAGCTGACGGACGAGAAACCGGAAGAGCTCCAACCGTTGGCGCCGAGCCCGGTGAGTGCCCTAGAATCCGAACAGCCGACCGAGGAAAGCGTGGTGACCAAAGATGAAACGCTGACCCAAGTCGACGACAAAGGCCGCAAGAAGGTGGTCAAGCGCAAGACCAAGAAAACTGTCCGCGACGGCAAGGAAACCGTCGAAGTGGCGGAAGAAGAGATCAAATGTCCGGAAATTGAAGAGCTGACGGACGAGAAACCGGAAGAGCTCCAACCGTTGGCACCGAGCCCGGTGAGTGCCCTAGAATCCGAACAGCCGACCGAGGAAAGCGTGGTGACCAAAGTTGAAACGCTGACCCAAGTCGACGACAAAGGCCGCAAGAAGGTGGTCAAGCGCAAGACCAAGAAAACTGTCCGCGACGGCAAGGAAACCGTCGAAGTGGCGGAAGAAGAGATCAAACGTCCGCAAATTGAAGAGCTGACGGACGAGAAACCGGAAGAGCTCCAACCGTTGGCGCCGAGCCCGGTGAGTGCCCTAGAATCCGAACAGCCGACCGAGGAAAGCGTGGTGACCAAAGTTGAAACGCTGACCCAAGTCGACGACAAAGGCCGCAAGAAGGTGGTCAAGCGCAAGACCAAGAAAACTGTCCGCGACGGCAAGGAAACCGTCGAAGTGGCGGAAGAAGAGATCAAACGTCCGGAAATTGAAGAGCTGACGGACGAGAAACCGGAAGAGCTCCAACCGTTGGCGCCGAGCCCGGTGAGTGCCCTAGAATCCGAACAGCCGACCGAGGAAAGCGTGGTGACCAAAGTTGAAACGCTGACTCAAGTCGACGACAAAGGCCGCAAGAAGGTGGTCAAGCGCAAGACCAAGAAAACTGTCCGCGACGGCAAGGAAACCGTCGAAGTGGCGGAAGAAGAGATCAAACGTCCGCAAATTGAAGAGCTGTCGGATTTGGAAGCGGGAACTTTGAGGGACGATGTTGTTTTCCCGAAAGATATATCGGAGGATCAAGGTCTTGATTATGTTTTAGGAAAAACGAATGCTCGTATATCCTTCTCAGACACAATGGATGAAATCTCTGAAGAAGTGGAGCCGTTTGACGTACTTCCGGTGGAAGAGGAAACTGCTCCATCGATTTGTGATTTACAATTTGCGGATGTTAACGAGAGGAAGATCATAACGGCCAATAACGAGCTGCAAGTAATTGTTAGACGAAAAATTTCAAAACCGGAAGAAGATGGTGTTGAACTTATGTTCGTTGAAGAAGTCGAGGATGGTTTGAATTTGAAGGATAACCTTGAAGAAATTCGCGGAACATACGCTCGTCGTCGGAGTTCATTAATATCTGAAGTAACTGACTTAGATTTTCCTGTGAAAGAAAAGGTAACTAGTGTGCACAATGAAATCGTGACAACGTTCGGGAAAGATGGTGTTCAGAAAAAAGTTATTCGTTTAGTTACCAAAACGGTTGATGATTTAGGTGAGCATGTTTCAATTGTGGAGGAAGATGTTGACGATGTAGCCAAAAAACCTGAGGATTTCCGAAAAATGTCTTTGACAATAACAGAGTTACCATCAGAAAATGATCAGGATGACACTCCGAAATCTTCCCTTCAGCGCAATGTATGTCCTGACACTGAAAATCTTTCTGAACCAATTCTTAATGAAGGAAAGGGTTCTCCGAATAGTGGACCAATTAAGAAAAAGGATGCTCGCAAAGTTCCACCGAGGAAAAGAGATGTTAAGATTTTACCGGAGGAAGAAGAGCGTTCTTTCATATTAGATACTCATGATGCACCAGGCCCACATGATACTATCCCTCTCGAAGGTAACACCTCGTTTCATATTTATTTGAGATGAATAAGCCGTGGATTCCACTTACTCACTTAACATTACTAATTTCATGATATAAAGAACAATGTCTTGGTATTGCTATGATCTAAGCAGGTATTGAAAATGGGGCTGTATGAAATTTTGTCTTACTTTAATCCGGGGAGAAAATTTCGGCCTTTGGATTTCGAAGAGGATCAACTTTATCTATTTTGAAGTTATTCCTGCAGGCATCGTCACACACACCCGTTTGCGTAACGAGTTCTTGCTATGTTTGATTATGGATTGTGAAACTATACTGAATTGTGCATCTTGGTTTGTGATGTTCCAAATCTCGTGTCATATTTAACATTTTTTAGAGGAGTCTTGATTATTGTTCATGGCCTTACGTTTCCTTTGTATACTTTTTAGACTTTAGAAAATACCACTCACAAATTTACAAATAAAAAAGGGAAGTAGTATATTTTATTGAAGAAAATAAAATATTATAAGAAATTGTCAAGTTTGTAATCAAGACTATGGTTGGATAGAACATTGGATGAAGAAGAAAATTTTTTCTGAAAGATTATAAAGTACCATCCCTCTTCATTAGGAACAAAAATGACGTAACATCCAAATTGAGTATTTTCTTGGTTTCTTTACCAGCGTTAAATCAAGCATTTAGACCCTCTTATGTTTCTTCATGACATTGTTCTTACATGGATTAATAAAATGATTAATAAAATAATTCCTCATTTTTACCACACATTGCCCATCTATTCATATAATGCTCATCACTCATCTTACTTTTACTGCACTTAATAGTTGCTCATAAACATTGTCGCTTCTCATACTCGTTCTATTTTTAGCATAAATTCAGTCACATTCAAATGATTTTACTGTATTAGCCTCAGTAACCTCTTCTCTGAAACTGAGTTTTAGAGTTCTATCCTCATCTGCCTCCTTATTTGCATTAAAACTAAATGCTGGAAACATCTTGGCAGATTCCCTGTCGCTCTCTAAAATTTGGCGAGCTAATTTGGCATTAGCACCTATAGGCCCTGGGGCACATCTTTCCCTGAAAATTTAACGTCTGTAAGGTTACCCTTGTGATACAAGTTATTTTACGGCACTTAGGTAAGTTAAATGGGAATCTTCTCACAGACGAGATAGCTTCCATGCATGGTGTATTAATTTATTTCAAAATATTATTTTTTAACTTTTAAGAGGCCAGTTTTTATTTTTATTTTTGCCTTATCAAATATCTGATTATGCTTTTGCTGTTTGTGGAACCTCTAATCCTGTGTTTAAACAAAAGTTTTCACCAAACGAAGAAAACTTAATTCCATACAATTTATTTATATACTTCCACTGTTGGAACTCTCCAATATTCTCATTGTTCTTTTGATTGAGTGCATGCAATTACGCCTCTTATCTTTTTGCACTTCACATTGCGCTCCGTAACAATTTGCCTTTTGCTAATCATTTTAGGTAGGTGTGTGGATATGCTTTTTTTTTTTTTTTTTTTTTTTTTTTTTTTTTTGAAAAAGAAAAAAAATTCATTGTTTGTACTTCCGATAATTGCTTACACTTCTAGGATCCGTTTTTTTTCTCTTTTTATAAGAAATGGTGGTTCCTCAATGATTTTCTATTTTTTTACTTCCTCCATAGCTATTTCAGACATTGGAAACTTCAAAGAAAGTATCATGGCAGATTCACAAGAGAACATGTATTAAATCTTTTAATACATCAGGGCAGGTCGTTCGCGAATTCACTCTTGAAGATAACAGGATTTATTGGAACAGCTAACTTCTAGTGGTCAAGTTTTTAGATTTTTTCTCTTTTTTTTCAAGAATTTGAAAAATGTTTTGCACACCCCAGGCCAATTATAATTTAGACATTCAAATGAGGAATACTAACGCTTTCAACCTAAATCTTCAACTTCCTGTTTGGTTAGGATGTGTCTTGTTAGGATCTTTGATTGTTTTATCAAAAACTTAATTTTTCACTTTGATGAAAGGCTATGAAAGTACCCCCTGTACAAGTCAGTCAGTGATTTCTATACATTGTAATGAACAATGTTATTTTTATTTTCGATGTAACGCTCAGCCCTTAATTACAACATCTACCCATGACTCCGCATGATTTTTGCTGTAATATGAAGAAGCTCATTTTGTGAACTGAAATAATGACATTTTTCTTCTAAATAATTTTTTTCAAAGTGTATATACTCCAATTTTTTTTAAAACCAGATACTTTTACTTTTAGATAGATTACTTTTAGACCAGATAATTTTTACTTCATCTCTTACTCCGCCAAAAAGTTTGCAAAAGTGCAGGAAAGGGAGGGAGTATGTTAATGGGCTTTTCATCAATTTTTGTCCCCTCTTTGGAGGGTTTTTCATTTATCAGTCATGATTGACTCTATTACATCAGAAAGTTTAGTATATCATTCAAAATATTAATGAATAAACCTCTCATGTCGAATTATTTTTTTTTTCTTGCAAAAAGCTAGCGTCGATATAGACATTATTACTAATCAGCAGTATTCTTTCGTCAACTATTTTTCTCAACTTTAAAGTCAATTATCTTAGGTGTCACTATCTCGTCGTCCGCCCTCGTATGATTGAACAAATAGAGCAAGAAAAATGCAGATTTTGTAAGATTCTAGGTAGATAACTTCATGTGCTGCTTAAGGTATAACGTCGTTGAGGTCATTTCAAGTTCTGTTTTTCATCATTCACATTGCATAACATTTACAGATTTTCGAATCTACTGCTTTCATATACGGTGCAGATTTTAGATCCCCCCCCCCAAATTTAGGTGCACAGTCTAAAATATTTTTCTGTCCTTTTCAGAAGTTCCAGAAGTACCTGAGGCAAAGGTCTCCAAAATTCCAAAAATGAAACCCAAGAAGAAATTAAAAGAGCCAAAAGAATCCGAAGAATTTCCTGAAACCGACTCCTTGCAACCACCCAAGACTGTTGAGAAACCGGAACTTAAGGAGGAAGCATTGACGCCGATGAAGCCAAAGCCCGGGAAAGAAAAACCTACACTCCAAAAACTGGAACGAAAAGAGGAAAAACCGAAAATGCTGGAGACAAAAGAAGTGGAACAGCCAATTTCTCTTACATCCATCAAGTTGAAGAAACGTCCCGTGCCTCAAAAGAAAGATAAAGAAGAGCCGAAAGTTCCAAAACCATTGTTGAAAAGTCGATTAGTTCGAGTGGAATACCCGCCTTGTGAAAAAACGCTTGTTATCACTAAAATGCAGCCTGCCATGCTTGATCATGGAATCTTGTCTCGGAACTATCAAGAAGCCTTGAAAATTAAGAAACCCAAACTTAAAACCAAGATCCTACCAGACTTAGAGCCTGTTAAACTTGAAGAGTATGTTCCAGAGGTTTTTGAGCACCATCCTGAGAATGTTGTAGTAGAGGAGACAAAATTCCAGCATCCGTTGAAACTTGCGCCAAGAGGAGAAGAAATTGAAGAAAAGCACTTAGTATTAGGCAAAGGCAAAGTTCCCGTACAAATTGATCATGAAGAAACAGTCACCCTCAAGAAGGTGCCATTTGAGAAACAGAAGGAGGAGCCTTTGGTTGAAAAGACCATCTCAGAGAAACCGACTCTATCAAGAACAGATCGTAAACCCTCAGAAAAAGAAATTTCACCCCCCAAATTCAAGCCTAGTTCTTTTGAGGATCATGATGTTGAACGAGAGGATCTCGAGTCACCTTTGCAGCAACCTGAAACTAGTGAAGTAGCTGAAAAGAAACCAAAAAGAAAACAGCCCAAGAAGATTGACACGCAGGAAATTCCTGAAGAAAAATCTATTCCATTAGGGAAGCCGAAAGAAAAATTGCCAAAACCTGAAGAGGATATTCAGCTGAAATACAAACAGAAACCAAAAGAGCCTGAGCCTACTGAACAATTAAATTTGAGACCTATTCCAAGAAAAGAAGATGTTGCCCCTCCTGAAGAGAAAGTAATTGATTTTAAACCTCCAGAAGAAAAAGATAAGCCCAAGAAGCCTGACGTTGATCAAGATGAAATCAAGATCGCCAAAAAGAAGAAGAAATTGAAAAAACCTGAAAAATCGCAGGAAGAAGAGCAGCCAGAAGTTGAAGACGAAAAGCTACCAGGAGTTGAAAAAGCAGAAGATGCACCCAAGGAGGTAGAAAAGTTACCAGAAAAGAAGCCAGAAAAATTGCCTCAAAAGTTGGAACCAACGAAACCTAAAACAGAAGAGCTTGAAAAACCCAAGTCAAAAGAAGAAAAAACTGATCAGCCTGTCCTTCCCTTGAAAAAAGTCTCTAAAATTCCCAAAAAAATAGAGCCAAAAACAACAGAAATCCCAAAAATCCATTTGAAAAGTAAGTTAAAAACTGTGCCATTTCCAACAGAAGAGAAACATCCTGTCATCACTAAATTAGAACCAGTTCAAGTAGACCACGGTGTACTATCCAGGAACTATGAGGAAGCTAAGAAACTTAAGAAAAAGAAGGTAAAGCCTCTTAAATTGTCTGATCTGGAGCAGACCGAGCTTGAAGAATTCAGTCCAACAGAGTTCACGAAACCAGAAAAAGAAGTTTTTGAACCTGAACTTCACAAGTTCAAACGTGAAAAACCAGTTCGCAAGGGAGAAAAACCAGATGTTCCAGATTTGAAGCTTGGAAAAGGACAAGTACCAGATGTAAAAGACGAAAAAGAGGCAGTTACTTTGAAACCTATTCCCGAAAAAGTACCTGAAGTAATTGAGGAAAAACCTGCCCCCAAGAAAAAGTTGGTGGTGAAACCAATCGATGATCAAGAAGAAATTGAGACAACTGTTTCATTGAAACCAATTAAAGCGCCCAAAAAAAGTGTCGAAGAACCTGAGATTGTAGATACGGTTACATTTGTACCTGCACGGAAGAAAACTGTGGAAGACATTGTCCAAGATTTCAAAATTGAATTGAATACCTATGATGAGGAAGACGTCTCAGTCTCAGAAAAAGTTGCTTTACCAACTTCAATAAAAAAACCGACTGATGAAGCGCCAGCTTCTTTAACAGTTCAGCTCAAGCCTTCAGAAGAGGATGAGCAACCTGCTGATGTGGTTGACGAGGTCAAAGTCAAGAAGAAAAAACCCAAGAAAGAAAAAGGTAAATCCGTAGCTGAGGATACACCCACAGTGCCATTAGAGGAATCGAAACTAGTAGAAGAGAAGAAACCGGAAGAACTAGCGACTGAAGCAACTCCCTCACCTATTATTCCAGAGGAGTTGACACATAGAGAAGAGAAACCAGAGGTTTTATCAGTGGAACCTCAACCAGAGGCTCCTGTTGAAGGGGTGATAAAGAAAAAGAAAACGAAGAAATCGATCACTGAGGAGTTAGTAGAAGTTCAAGTTCCTAAACCACTGCCTGATAAAAAACTTGGTGAAGTCGTGGTAGAAGAAGTGAAATTAAAAACAAAGAAACCCAAGAAGTCTCTTGTGGAAGACCTTACCGAAGAAATCACAATTGTAAAAACGCAGTTGGAAGAAGCAAAGCCTGAAGATGTTCAGGTTCAAGAAGTAAAAATTTCACCAAAGAAACCAAGGAAGTCCATCGTAGAAGAGGTCTCTGAAGAGGTAACGATCGTGAAACCAAAATCAGATAAAGAAAAGCCTGAAGAAACTGCTGTGGAAACATTGAAAATTAAACCAAAGAAACCGAAGAAATCAGTTGTTGAGGAAGTTGCAGCAGAAGTCACGATTGTTAAACCTCAGCCAGATGCAGAAAAGCCTGAGGAGGAGGTCATAGAGGAGGTGAAAATAAAGAAGAAGCCCAGGGTTTCAGTCACAGAGGAAATCATTGAAGAAAACATAACTCTGAAACCTGGACCTAAGAAAGAAGTATTGGAAGAAGTGACCTCAGAAGATGTTAAAGTTACACCGAAGAAACCTAAAAAATCACGCACTGAAGAGGTTGCTGAGGAAATAACAATAAAGAAACCTGCTAAAGAATCAGATGAAGATGTAGTCATGCAAGAAATCAAATTAAAACCAAAAAAGAAACTTGTGACAGAAGAGGTTTCAGAGGAGGTTACCATTACAAAATCACAAGTTAAAGAAGAAATCCCTGAAGAATTTGTAATAAGACCGAAGAAACCTCAAAAGACGCTTCCAGAAGATGTTTCAGAGGAAATCACTATTTCCAAACCGGTAAAGAAAAAAGTTGGCCCCGAAGAAACGATGAGTGGAGAAATTAAATTAAAGAAAAAGAAACCTAAGAAAACAGTCGTGGAAGAAGCAGCCGATGAGATTTTAATTCAGAAAGAGGCAGAGATAGAGGAGGAGGAGGAGCCTCAGAGCGTCACCATCGAAGAGCTTGTCGATCAACCAGATGAAAAAGATTTGACTGAAGAAAAAACACTCAAGAAGAGGAGACCCTCAAAACCAAAGGTAGAAGAAACAGAAACAGTCACAACAGTCAAACAGAAACGCAAAAAATCCAGTGTCGATGAAAGCATTTCTGAAGAGGTTACCTTGGTGCAAAAGAAACCAAAGAAACCTGTGGAAAAAGTCTCAGATGAGACTACCATCATTAAAGAAACTGGAGTGGATGATTCAGAGGATATAAGTATGATTGAAGAGCTGCCTGAAGAGGTGACTTCTCAGTCATTTAAGCTGAAGAAGAGGGTCGAGAAGCGGAAGCCATCGGTCACTGAAGAGGGTGAAGTTGAGTTCTCAATAAAAAAATCCAAGCCCAAACCCAAACCACAAGAGGAAGTATCAATGGAGAGCGAGTTTACACTTGTACCTCGAAAGACGAAGACTGTTGAGGATATTGATCAGGAATTCAAGATCTCCCTCAACACCTATGAGGAGGAAGATGTATCAATGACTGGCAAAGTGAAGTTGGCACGGAAGCCGTCTCTGCAACCGAAGCTTGAGGAAGAGTCTGCAGAACTAACAGTTCAGAAGGAGGTGACTATTAAGGAAGAAGAAGCTGATATCAGTGTTCCACTTAAAAGGAGGAAAAGTTCCGTAGTGAAGTACAGTGTGGAAGAGGTTGACGAGGAGGAAGTCCAGGTCAAGCGAAATTTGAAGCAGCGAAAGAGCATTATCAGTGAAGAGGAGTCATTAAATATCAAAGTCAAACGAAAACCATCAGCTCCATCCTTCCATCAAGGTACTGTTCCATTTGTAGCTCTGATTGCACTGTCAGGCTGATTTTTTTCTTATTCTTCAGCTTCTGGTTTTGTCCGTTTAGACCTTTGTTTAAAGCTTACGCCTTTTACTTCTTAGAATTGAAAAATTAGAGCAAACACCACACGAGAGGCTTATTTTTGTTGAATTTGAAGCAAGTTAAATACTATCTTATTCTGTATATCATTGTTACCGCTTTTTTGTGGAGAGCTCCGAAATTTTATCTGCTATATTTAAGATATTTGTCTCTGAGTAAGAAGAAAAATCAGATCACTCTCTGCTTGATTGCGAAGAAACAAGAAAAATTAAAAGCATGAAATGAGAGCGACAATAATGGGAAGGATCTTACTTCCAAGCTGACTGGAAAGAAGCCATAATTTTTATTCACGTTGGATTTCTCTGTGGTAAAAAAAAATTTTGTCCAAGAAGGACTGCATCCTTAAAGGGATTTTTATCCTAGAAATTCTTGCTGTCTCCGTATCTCTCTGAATGTGCTTTTGTCTTTGAATATTTTTCATTTTCATCAACTTTACTGTGCATCGTTCTTTATGCAGCGTATTGCCTTCAAGATAAATTTTCCAGCAGCTTAATGCTTTTTTATTTTTATCTTTCTTCTAATACCTACTTCTCTATCATAATAATTATAACTATCATAGGAAAGCTTTCACAATTTTTGTCATTTATTTTCTCAAGGATGTATGTTTTTATCCTTGCATCATTAATTTGTTCTCTTCCGTTTTTTGCTTCTCTCTCCTCCCTCCATCGCTTTGTACTATTTTTCAATAAATTTCTTTTATTTTTTACTCTGTTTTGACTTTTTTCCTAACTCTTTAAATGTTTTAAATTTATAGAAGTGCTGCAGGAGCCAATATTTACTCCAACATCGATACACCATCCAGGTTGCCTGAGAGTCCAGCAGTTTTTATTTTATCAGCTCTTGTTAAATATCTTATCCAAAATTTTTACATTAACTCTCTATGGAAGCACTATGAACAGAGGTGGATAAATGCACCACTCAGAATACTAACTCAGAATACATCTGTCATAAAGTCTAGGTAGTGCAGACAAAAAGATGTGCAAACGAAGCTTTTTCCATCTGCAGCAAGGAATTTTTGTTCTAAACAGGATACTTTCCACCTTGGTTGCTTTATTTTCTTTGCGCAAATGACACTTAATAATGTTTTGGATTACCTAGGTGTTCTTCTTCTCGTGCAATTTTGTAGGTATGAATATGTTTTAAAAATTTGCTAAGGAAAGGTCAAAGGTTAAAAAAAATATTGCAAAAAAAAAGTGTATTCCCTTTTAACTGTATAAAATGAAAATTGAATTCATTTTAATAAGTCAAAACAGAAATTTTAAAAACCATTTCCTCACTTTGATTTATCCTTTCCCTCGTATAGCAGAATAAATCCTCCATTTTGTAGGTACTTTTTCAAGTACACACCTCAGCTTTTTTATTATTAACTTCTGCCCTCCTCATTTCTTCATGAATCTTTCTCATTAATTTTTTTGTCTTCCTTTTTCCTCCCTTTTTCAGAAACAGTCACCACCACCATCACTCGAGAACAAGAATTTGAAGGTAAGAGTTCTCAGGCGCAAGCTTTTCAGATATTTTAATGGATCCCATAGTTTCAGCTTCCCTGTCTAATTCATCACTTCAAAGTTCAACACCATTCTTTAACTTAATTTTTTTCTAGTTAAATTCATACTTGCAAAACGGAGCAACTGCTTCTCTGCGCTTGTATGAACAAATCCTGTGTATCAAACTGAAATTGAATTGAAAATCTGGCTTGTGATTTTAAAAATTTTTTAGGTTTACCTTTTTTCTTCTAACCAGATATCAACTAATTTATTTATTTTTTTAAACATTTTTATTACACCAATTAACCAAAAAGTACTGTATTTATTCATTTGGATTTTTTTTTTACATTTTCAGAAACAACAGATATTGATCATGAAGGAGAAATTCTGTTTTCAATTTGTTCGTATGTCGCTGAGAATGAAGATGCCCTCAGCCTTGTTGAAGGTGAAAGAGTCTATGTTCTAGGTAAATGTCTTTTTAATATCTAAACCGTTAATACTTCGAAAGTCGGCCTCCTATGGTGTAGTGGTTTTTGCGCTAGCTCTATGATCGGGAGGTCCCGGGTTCGATTCCCGGCCAGGCGACCCGAGTTTGATGGTCTCAAACAATGGTTGCCTGGAACTGGTTGTAGGGACAGAGGGGGGACAGGACTAAAGCGCAAGGATTAGCCCTCGTGGGCTATTTGAAGTGGAAAAAAAAGAGAAAGTTAAAAAAAAGATACTTTATTTTGATGTCAGGAAAGGTCTTATTTATTTATTTATTTATTTGTAAAGATTAGTACATTAGCCTGAACAGAAAGGCTCTATAAAAGTCACATTAGGAAAAGTTACAAAAAAGAGTAGTCTTACAAATTTAAAAACTCTTGCAAGGCGTAGAAAGGGTTTTTTAAAAGTGTTCTTTTAAAACCTTAATGAACCAATTCGGCGACTCAGCTTTGACAAAGATTTCTTTCAACTCTTTGGGTAACTTGTTAAAAAATCTGACAGCCCTAAACTCAAAGCCATCCCAGTCCCAGCCCGTGTCATCATTTCTAGTAGTTCTCTCCAGAATGTTTCTTGTTTCCATTTGATGGTCATTTTTGCTTCTCTCCTATAAAATAAGCCATTTTTATCGCTTCCTTGATTGAGATAAGAATGTGACTAGCAGAGACCGTCATAACTCGGAGTTCAGGGAACAGCCTTCTACAAGACTGAAGTCTACCTTTTTTGCTATTTTTCGCAAAACTTTCTTTTGGGCCAATAGGATATCACTCACATCCGAGGCATATCCCCACAGGTGAATGCCATAGTTAATAATGGAGTCAATGTTGGCGTAGTAATAGTTCATTAAGGAGTCTCTGTCAACTCTAATGGCTAGTTTCCTAATGGCAGGTCAGGAAAGGAACTGTGAATTAATTTAAGAAGTCAATGTTAAAATTACTGTTAAAGCTTTTCTCCAATATAATTAAAGCTTCAGCTTTGTATCTAGTTGTAAATTGTGTCCAAAAAGTACCTACTGATTTCATTATTTTTTAAATCATTGTAGCAAAAGACATGGGATTTTGCAAAAAATAATTTTATCATCTTTGTCCATTTATCTCTAACAGATTTCACCCCCCCCCCATCCCCCATAACTGTTTGATGATTGCCCTATTTTTCCTCTTTTTATGAGCAGAGAGCACAAATCAGGAGTGGTGGTTTGTGAAGAAACACCTGACAGAAGAGAAAGGATGGGTTCCAGCTGTTTACTTGCGTGATGAAGCCAGCTATGCCTTATATGTGCAGAAGAAATTGCACGAGAAAATTGACAAACTCCCTGTCTTTAAAAGTAAGTTCATCGCACTGAATCATTGTAGGTTTTATGAAGTCATGAAACAGTCTCAATAAATGATTTATACATGTATAAAGTTACAATAACAAAGTTGGGAAACAAGGAAAAAAACACTGGAAATCCGAGACGTTTCAGGGAGACATTTGGGTCTATTTGCTCTATTTGAAATGTAGCAGATTTTTAGCTTTTGTTTCTTATTTTTTGTATTCGCCGATTGATAAAGGGACTGTTCAGACCTGAAACGTCTCAGATTTCCTACGTTTTTAGCCTTGTCTCCCCATTTTGTTATTGTAACTATGTATGTTCGGGCTACCAAAAGTCTATCTACTTGTAAATATAATGTTTAAAAAGAAAATAATTAGAAGAATAATTATCTGTGATTAATTTAAAAGAAAACATCCCTTCTCCAGGTATATAAAAGAATGAGTGTTTGGTCTTCAAGGTGTTTAATAGTGTTTGGTGTAATAGAAATTAATGAGGAGCTTTAGGTAGAATGGTCCATTTGAAAAAATCGTTAAAAAAATGCCTCTAAAGTTGTCATCATTGTTATCAGACAGCCAAAGATGACTCATTAGATTTGGTCTTTTGAATCAAAGCTTATACATCTTAAAATTGAATTTTGCCATTGGTGGAACTCAAAATCATCAGGCATTATGAGAGGAACTCACAAAAAGTTTCTGTAAAAAAAATTTCTGTAAATGACTGATGGCCACGCGCTTTGGAAAGTTTTCACAGTATCATGGTCACTACCTATAGAGAAAATTATTAGGCATAGAAACCAAATCTACCATTCATACGTTCTAATCACTAAGTGGCATCCCAGTTTTAAGAGGGTAACTTTGGCTAACTTTGATTTATTCCTGATTTCAGAACCAGAACCAGGAGACGCCACGTCTGCACCAAAATTCATTGAGAAACTTCAGCCCAAGCATGTGCCTGATGGAGCCACTGTGCAGTTTGAATGTCAAGTTGAAGGCAATCCGCGACCACAAATTACTTGGTTCAGACAAACAGCTATCATCAAGCCATCTCAAGATTTTCAGGTGAAAAATGTTGCCTCCTATAGAAACTCTAAACATATCTCCAATTCAGTGTTGAAAATTAGACTTTATTTTTTTCATACCGAACCCATAAATTCAAGTCAGATTTCCCTCTGAAATCTGAGATTCAAGGTTACAAGGGTGAATCTGTTTCTTCGTGACCTCCCTTTTGCAGATGTGAAATAAATGTTGATGTCTGCTTTCTTTTTTCAGATATTCTATGATGAGGACAATGTTGCAACCCTGATCATTAGAGAAGTATTCCCCGAGGATGCAGGAACTTTTACCTGTGTGGCGAAAAACGCTGCAGGATTTGCGTCTAGTACGACTGAATTAGTTGTTGATGCTCCATTATCCGAGCATGGATCCGATATAACTGGGCATTCTAGAAGAAGTTTATCCAGGTATTTTATCTATGACCTATATCAGAGGCCATTGGGGTCCATGTGAATAGGAAATGATTTAATTTTGATTCGAAATTAGCCAAGCTGAAGAATTTGTTGAGCCTTTTATTTCAATTGTGGTTTTTCAAAATTTCCACTCTTCCTTTATTTTTTTTTAAAAAAACCGATTTATTTAATTTTATTAAATATACAGGGGTACACTGAGAGAAATCATACAAAGTATTAAATACAAATAAAAAATTATTTTATCTCCTGAGTTGAATAGAAATTAGACAAAAGTTCTTTTTGTAAAGAACCAAGATTCCGAATTTTCAAGTAACTCCAATATGCTAACCAAATCAGTCTCTTAATCAAAGTTTTTGACGCTGCCTGAAGTGCCTAAAGGGCAGCTAGAATTAATATGAAAATCTTATAAGACGAGGAAATAGTCTTTCATTTGTTATCCGATTCTTTCTTTCGAACTAAACTTTGTTTTCTAAAAGGTTCTTCTCTTCTTCCTCCTTTATCAAAATTAACCAAAGTTTATTTGGCACCATTTTTCCTTACAGAGAATCATCTTTAGCAGACATTATCGAAGGCATCCCCCCGACTTTCTCAAGAAAACCAAAAGCTATTTGTGCAGATGAAAACACTAATGTCGAATTGGAGTGCCGCTTTGTGGCTGTGCCTGAGCCGGAGGTCTCATGGTACTTCAATGGCAAGGAAGTTAAATCATCGGAAACAGTGACTGTCATCACACAATCAGACATGCATAGCTACAGTAGTAGAGTAGAACTTAAGAAAGTCACCAAGAAGCAGGATGGGAAGTATACTGTCGTAGTGAAAAACCGAGAAGGAGAGGCAAAAATAGATATTGTCTTGAAGGTAAGAATATCCTCAACTTCATTGTTAAATAAGCTGATATTTAATTGTGTATTTTCTTACCTTTGTTGATCTCTCCCGTTGTATTTTAGCAAAATATCTCCACAAAAACCCTGAATTTTTCTCAAGCTGGTTTCTCAGCGTTGTCTTGATTTTCTGAAAATGGGGGAGGGGGGGGGGCAGACCAGCATTACGTAATTAAAAAAGAGGGCATAGAGCTGCGGTACGGGTTTGTTACAAGAAGGGGAGGGGAGTCAAAAAAATTGGAGAAAATGCGTTACTTAATACTTGAACGGCCCCTAGGCTGCATATAGGAAAAAAGAACGAAGCCACAAATTTAAAAAAAAATTCCACGCATATATATTTCTAAGCTGTCGGTTTAATATTGTATTTTCTCCGTCTGAAAATTTGAACCCTCTGTAAAATTTGAGTATCTCCGGCATGTAAGTTAAGTTTCTCTCTTACATTGAGTCTTATGGGAGAAGAAAAATTTAAAACTCTTTCCCTCAGTTATGACTGATGTGACTTTGTTACTTGCACACAAGATGCTATCTTATGGGTTTTGCACAATTCCATGGGGTTTGTAAAAAATTTAAAATTTAAAATTTATTTTTTTGTTTTTTTTTTAAAAAAAAATATGTTATTTTCTTCCTTGTTAACTTAATATAACCTGGGGTTTGTCACTTGTATACTCTTTTTGATCTCTCTTAAGAATATGTCATTGACGCAGGATCCTTTGATAAATAAATGGTAAGTTGATTATCATCCAAGAAATTAACAAAACATCATTTCACCAATTTAAACTCAAATTTCAGGTGAAAACAGGTGAAGAAGAGCCACCTCAAATTTTGGAACCACTACAAGATGTGACCATAAGTGAAGGAGACAGCGTCGTTCTAAGTACGCAGATTACTGGGAACCCAGCTCCAACTGTGAAATGGTTTAAAGATGGCAAACCTGTTTCAAAGAACCTGACTAAGTCTCAGCATGGTATTCACTCTTTGACGCTCATCAAACCTCTGCCCTCGGACTCTGCGCGGTACTCAGTCACAGCAACAAACAATTTGGGAACTGTCCAGACTGGAGCCACTTTAATTGTTGAAGGTAAACAATGTTTTTACTCTCAATAAAATATTGTTTGATTTATCAAGTCTGGACTAACATCAGACTACCTGAAAAAACCATTATAATTTTTGCTTCTCAAACTCTTACTATTAAATTACATTTTCTTCAGCTTTTTTTAATTCGAAAGTCACTAATAATGTTTTATGTAAGTTTTAAATTTTGCTTGTCCCGCACCATTACATTTGAACATGAAGAATCAAAAGTTTTTAGCTTAAAGATTAGGATGGTCCTTTTTTAACCATTTCAATCATTTTACAGTTGACCTCCCAAAAAGTATCAAATTGGTGAGTTTTGAATTTTGTTCAGAACTCACCAGTTTGGGACTTGTTAGGGTATCAGTCTTTAAAATATCAAACAAATTAAAGTTAAAGACTACTCTAATGTAGATGCTTACAGCTTATTTTTTAAGTGTGCTCTTTTTAGTTTTTGCTTTTATTTGCTCCTGCTTTTGTATGATGTAAAAGAGGACACGGTGCTCAAAAAAATCTTCCTCTCTAATCGCTAGCTCCTCTAGAGCTTCTCTAAGAAAATTTAAAGTTGTTGGATGATCCAAGATCAGTACTCAGGTGCCAGATCTGCTTAAAATTTTTTTGCAAGTTTTTTTCCCCCTCATTTTTGTTTATCCTTTCTAATGCTTTTAAATCTCTTTTGTTGCTTCTTTTTTTCCATCCTTGCTGTAATTCCATTCCAGCCCTGAGCGACCTTCAGTTTGAGGACTCAGTCACTTTGATTATACCAGGGCTAAATGTCCCTCCACCTACTAAAGTTGAAACTGGTACGACATTTTTTTTCATCGTAATTTTTACTCAATCCAGCCATATGCATTTTGACTTTTATCTTAACCCTCTATGGCATGAATTAATTTTGAATCTCTGATTCTAGGGGACACTAATCTATTTTGTAGCTTGCATAAAGGAAATGGAGCACCAAAATTTTTTTTTCAAAAATTTGGAAGAAAAAACTAATGCAATTTTGCAAATTTATGACACAGGGGAAAGATTCAATTTTTATTTAAAACCTTAAAAATACATTGTTACAAATTTGTAACACTATGCCATAGAGGGTTAAATCTGTGAAAAAGTTTATTTAGATGAAACTTTTACTCACCTTTTGAATTTAGTCATAGACCTGTATGTACATATTGCAAAGTTATCAAAAGGAATAATTACACACAAGCCGGACTTTGCTCCTCCTCTCAAGTGGCTTTGCAGCCAATGGGTCCCTAAACCTTGTGTTTAATATTTAATAATAATATAATATTAAATATATATATAATTAAATATATAATATAAAATAATAATATTCAATAATAATAATTGAATGAACCAGGTGAGTAGATTACGGGGTGATTATTGAGTACTTTTGGAGCCAAAATCCTGGACAAGCCTGCTTTTATAAAGTCCAAAGACTCAACGGAATTTCAAACGCACCGGAATGGTGGGAAAATGATGGAAAAAACATACTACCGCAGTCCTGTCATTTTCCACTGATGTTTGTTAAAATAAAACATATTTTAATGTAGCATTTCCGCTTGTTTACCGCAGATAACATGAATGATATTCGATTCTTTGATTCTGGAGGTATAGTTTTTACTTTCTTATTATTTTGTATTTGAGGAGTAAAAAGATATTTAACGGAAACCGTAGAAACCCGTGCTCCCTTGATTGGTGCCGGAAGACATCATTCAGTTGGGGGCGAAACTGGGGCGGTTTTAATTTGCGGAAGAGTTTCACTTTCTGAACTGCTTATTTTCTGGTTTTTTAATTACTTTTTGAGGGTTTAATGTGCGCATCATATTCTATGCATCATTTACCCTCAGAAAAATGTATTCGCAAGTCAAAATTCGTTCATGGTTTAGTGACCCATCATTCACTGCCGATTGGTCATTACATTTTTATCATTCAATTTAAATCATCTTCATCAACTTTTTAAATTTTGTAAACCTTTTATTTACTCAATTTTCTTCAAAAAGCTGTAGGTACCTCTTAAATGAAACATGATCTATAATCTCCCTTTTTTATTTAATCATGGCTAATGTTTTTTTCTTTGACAGAATTGCCAGGCCCGCAAGCACCATTATTCGTTGAAAGATTCCAAGAATTAACAGTCAAAGAGAAAGGCACCATTAAACTTTATGCAAAAGTCACTGGAAATCCTGTTCCCATCATTACATGGTTTAGGTAAGTTGTACGATTCACCTTCGCAAGTAACTATCGCCAATTCTTAGTTTGGTTCATAAATTATTCAGTTGATTTTATTGATATCTTACCATATGAAAATTCAGTGCATCAGGTCCTTTGTATTTAACTACCTAGCGTCTAAGTATTCCTATTTTATTATTATAAAAATCCCATATTTTAAAATTAGGGCGTTCTGCTTTCTCTTTTAAGATTAAGCCTGCACACCAGTGCAGGCTTACTGGCTCTCGGAACATTTTGATGGAACTTCAAGAGGTCATCATCAAGATCCTTGTCAAGCGTAAGCGAAGCCAAATAATTAAGTGGTTTGGTCAGGTACGAGCTGAGATACTAGCAATGGAATTGGTGTGAAGAGAAATCGGAGAGGCTAAATTAGGGAAGATAGTAGAGTCGAGGAGGATCAAAAGTAATTTGTGTGATTCATTTTATTTCCCTACAGAATAATATGGACCCAGCACTATCCTAACACCTTTTTACTTGGTTACATTTTAATTGTTTTTTTTTTTTTTTTCTTGTTGGTCCAGAAATAACAAACCATTGCTGGACTCACCCAATATCAAAGAAACCTTTGATGGAGAGAACATTGAACTTGTAATCAAGAATGCAGATTCAGAAAAAGATGCGGGTGATTACAAGTGTGTAGCTTCAAATAACCTGGGTACAGCTACACATGGTGCAAGGATCACAGTTGACGTGGAAAAAGTGTAAGTCATCGAGAAAGTGTTAGAATTAGTTTTTAATCATACACTAGAGTCAAAATGAAGTAATTTTCAGGGGTCTCTTTCGTGACTGATACGAGCTTTCGGTAATCTTCTCCAGGCTGCAGGCGATTTAATGCAGGAAAAGGAGCCATATGAGTTTTACCAATTTGACTGTTAGCTCTAAAATTATTTTTTGGGTCACCCTACCTGTCTATATTTGCATTTAAAGGATCTGTTACGTCAGAAACGAAATTTTCTTAATTTCTAGCCCACTGCGCGTCCAAATGCAATGTTTATTGGCTTTTTGAAAAACCAATAACCTGCTTAACAAAGTAGTCTGTACATATTGTGTTTTAAACGCTGTGTCCAGCAAAGTGAACGATCGCATTTTGACACTTCATCATCACACTCAAAATCGGTATTCCAAAGTTGAAGTAGCGAATATATCTCACAATTTGTAGAAATTCCTAGATCTTTGATAGCTTAGGAACATATTCACTGAAAATAGCACATCATCTCACTACTTTACATATTGACACCCAAGTGAGAGTGGTAAAGCAGTTCTGTTGATGAGGGTCGTTGCTAAAATACAAGGGGTTAATTTTGTCAACTTTAATTTGATTGTTTTTTTTGTCAGAACATTTACGAAGAAGCTCAAGTCTAAATTTGAGGTAGATGAAACAGAAACAGTCACTCTCGAGTGTGAAACATCTCATACTGTTTCAACAAAATGGCTACATAATGGCAAAGAGTTGAGCGGAATGGACCATCGAGACATTGTTCAAGATGGACGTACGCATAAATTGATCATTAAACGTGCCACACCCCTAGATTCAGGCACCTACACCTGCTCAGTCAAGAACCAAGAAACCAGCACAACGGTTACGGTTCACAGTAAGTTTATTCTTTAGTTATGCTATCATTACCATCATGATGGAGTGTCATCTACATTAAATTAATTATTAATGAGTTTTTTTCAAGGTAGTCTCTTGTAATTGAGCTAAATCTTTAGGAATGTGAAAGAGGACTGTGGAATCGAAAAAGGTGTTTAGATACAGTTAACCGCCGCTGTGTTAAATTGCGGTGGGTTCCATTTAAATGGAACTCATTCAGTGGAAATTTGAAGTAAGGCAAGGAAACTCTGGATGTTCGCTGTTCTGCCGATTCCCTCTCCTCTAAATCTATTCTTTCTGAAGTCTTCTAAGTCTCCCTAAAAAACTAGAAATACCTTTTCGGGTTTTTGTAGCTTCTTACCAGTCCAACCTGGACCTGATTTTGCCCCTTAACTGGGCGAAAACAGATTCGAATGTTCCTGGAATAAATTTTGAGACTGGATTAAATCAAAATTGGGAATCTGAACCTCTCAAAAAATTACCTACTCAATCTTATCATCATCTTTTCCTTGATCACAAATTTGAAGTCAAGATCAATTATTCACTGTTTGAAAATGAAAATATTTTATAAATCTCATCTTTACTTTGAATCACATTGAGAAATTCTACTTCCAACTTTTTCTCAGTTTTGACATCACATGGATTGATTTTTTTTTCTGCTAAAATTGGCTCAATTTACTCAAAGGCCATGAAGATTTCTGGAGATATCACTCATTTTTTTTTCATATTCTAGGCATCAAACATGATTTCTTGCGGAAGCTGGAAGATCTAGAAGTGACAGAGCAAGAAACAGCTGTTCTGGAAGTAGAAATTTCATCTGAAACAAAGGATGTAAAGTGGCTTAAAGATGGAAAGGTAATTAAACCCAGTGAGAAGTATGTGACAGAGCAGCAAGGCCCTGTTCGGAAGCTACTCATCCGCTCAACATCGGTGCATGATGAGGGTGAATACACATGCTCGGTTGATGACAATGTTTGCTCCGCTGAAGTAACCGTAGTAGAGCTTCCTCCAGAGATTATTACCAAGATGCAAGATCAGACAATTTCCAAAGGCGACAAAGCAGTGTTTGATGTGGAGCTGAGCAAAGGCGATGCTTTGGTCAGGTATGTTTTATTGTATGTTTCTTGGACAATGCTATCCAAATATTATGGTTAAGTACTGATATACATATTTAATGGAATATTCCAGCTTGCATAGCACTGAAAGTAATGCGTGACTCGAAGGTATGTTGTCTGAATCTTATTTCTGTATATATTAAAGTCTGTAATGGACGAGTTTATTTCTTTACAGAGAGTGACCTCCAATGAAATCAGCTTAGATTCTATGTATATGCTGTTCAGCATGTCATGTTGTACTGAACTTCTTACAGTTGAAAGAGGTACTGTGTACAATTTTTGAGATGTTTGTCTTTTAGCAAGCATAAACTGGAGTGAGTCGCGATGTCTCCCTTCCCTCCTCCACCATCAATTCTTGTACCACTCTGCTGTTGAGTCAAGGAAAAACGCCACATAAATGTTTGGACAGTACCTTTCCTGTGATAAAATATTTATTCCTCACAAAGGCCATGAAGTTTTCTTTAAAATTTTCAGATGCTTTCTGCGAATTGTTACATTGTGAATAAAATTCCTAGAAAAATTGGACAGCAAATACTTTTTAGTCACTGAAAATTTGCATTGATTTGCTTGTAACAATAGTTTGATTTCCTCCTCATCAATTATGCGGAAGTTATTTTTTTTCAACGAGAATGAGTATCTTCGCATTTTGTAAAACTATTTAAATTTTCTGCTGAGCATTGCAAATATTATTTTGAGAGATATTCATGTGAACCCTAGTACCTAATTGTTAAAGAATCCTTCAAGAGTTTTGTCTTTTGTTTTTTAAGGTGGTTTAAGGATGACAAAGAACTACAGTTCTCGGAGCATGTTCAGCTTTCGATCGATGGAAAGAAGCAAAAACTGAAGATTTATCAGACGCAGTTGGAGGATAGTGGCGTCTATGCCTGTCGTGTTGGTGACCAAGTATCTAAGGCTAAACTTACTGTCGAGGGTAAGTACTGTGTGCTTCAAAAGTTACATGACCTTATTTAAGTAAGATGTTGGGTGTGAAAAAGTGTAAAAAGGAGAGGAACTAACAGGGCAAGCTTTGCTTATGGCGCAGTTGAAAGTTTTTTTTTCCTTTACATCTCGCCATTTAATTTATTGGTAAACATGGTGATCAAAGGATTTCAAAATCTTATCAGAAGAGAAAGAACCAAAAATGCTCTCATATGTCAGGACTGAAAACCACAGAAGCGGTTTCAAAAGTAGTTAAAACTTATGATGTAAGAAATTAAATTCAAGTTAAATTTCGGTATTCTTTGATATTTGAACTAATTGAGTACCCTTTTGTATTTTACATGGACCCCTAAAGAGGGATCAAATCACAAAAGAATGCTTTTACAGCTTCCCTATTATAAAAACTAAGCTTGAGATTTGAAAAATCAGGTGTTAAACAAAGTTTTTAAATAGTACCTACGGTTTTGGGTTTTTGACTATGAGTAGAATTGTTACATGTTTAAAATGCTGTGTCATGAGAACTCCCCCAATATTTCATCCTATGAAGGATTGAGAGTTCTCTTTACGCTGTATCTTGTGAAGGTTATCCATCAAATATTTTTATTTTGAGTCATCCTAAGTCAAGTATTTATTTTTCACAGAACCTGCTGTAGAATTCGTCACAAGACTACCGGAGGTTACTCTTGTGCCAATCAAAACGGATGCTATATTTGTTGTTGAGCTCTCAAAACCTGATGTAGAAGTTAAGTGGCTGAAGTAAGTTGTGCTTTTTTTTTCTTATAAGTGCCAGTATTAATTTACAATGTGCTGTTCATGTATAACCTTCAGCTAATCTGTTAGGCCATTAATTAGTCTCAATAATTATAATCAGAGGCTAAGAGTAAAAAAGCAAGAGAGAATAAGAGGCAGCAATCTTGTATCAATAATGAACGATAATAAACTTGGAGAAGCTCAAGAATTTGAAGAAACCTGGAAAGTTACGGATTTTCGCTGGTGATCAAGGATTCTTTTCATTCCGATAGGAAACCACACCGAGTGCAAGTTTTTTTTCTTCTTTTTTTCAAGTCTGAGAATTTTTCAGTAAATACTCATGGGATTTCCATCAAGAAAGTTAGGGAATAGCAAGGGCATTCTAATTTCTAAGAGCAGTTGAAAACCTAAATAGAAACTTGGGAATTTGCCTAGTGGTTTCAAAATTAATTTTGAAAAGTTCCGTGTGGTACAAACCTTTTTGAATGAAACTAGTTTGATATCTTACATTTTTCACCATCAAATGCATGTTTTCACCTGTTTATAATTTACAACTTAACGAAGTCAAAATTATTTGCCTGATATTTTTAGGAAAGGTAAAGAAATCACAGAGTCTGATAAGTACATAATCACTTCAAGTGATACAACCAGGAAACTTATCATCAAGAAGACGACTGTAGAGGATCAAACGGATTACACTTGTGTTGCAGCCAATGTTAAGACGACAACAAAACTTAAGTGTGAAAGTATGTTTGAAACCTCCTTATTTTAAACGTTGGATTATTTTCTCAAGTAAAATTGAGTAGCATTTTTCAACAGGGAATCAAATTTCATATTCTCTAAAGTTGAGTCGAAGGATAGTTTCGAACTTATTCAGAAACTTGTACTCTCCTTCTAAATATCTAAAGTGCACAGAGAATATTTAGTGTGCCAAATTTTAACTTGTTTTCTACACTTAGCTTCATAGAAGAACTACATACTTCAAACATAGAATGCTTCAAAAAAATTTTCTCTTCATAGCAAGTCAATTGCTTTTGTATTTGCTTTTCCTTGGTAAAATGCTGCTGAATTTGATACCACGCTCACCTTAGCTGAGTATCTTTTCAAGGACAAATTTTACCAATAATTTATGCAGACATAACATAAATAATAGTCATAAATAAACTTTTTTTATAAATTTGGATGATTTTATTGGCATAAAAGCAGGTTCTCAAATAAAAAGGCATTTTACATAACATCATTTAATTTATTTTCAAAGATTTTAAGGAGGTATTTTGTGCTGCTAACCTGTAATTTTTATTTCAGTTACAAAAACTCCTCCAAAGATAGAGGCTCATGACACAGAGTTTAAAGTTAAGACAGGCCAGGATGTCACTTTCACAATAAAATTCTCATCAAATCAACCTGTGAAAGAAGAATGGACTGTTAATGGAAAAGTTATTCAAAAGTCCAAGCGGGTAAGTCAGGCATTAAAAACTTTTATTACAGTATACTTTTGGTAGATGTGTGTAAAACAGTTGATGGCTCAAAACATATGACCTAGAGAACAAAAGAAATATTGGCAGTGAAACCTTCGAATCACGTACCTCGGTTGCAGACTTTCTGTCCCACCTAACATTTTAAGTTAAAAACAACTTAACGTTAATTCTTTAAAACTTCGATGATACTTCTTCTCTGTGCAAAGGAAATTCTGTGGAAACTGCGTGGAATGATGTTAATTTGTTTTCTTGCAAAGAAATAAAATGGGAGTGGAGGTTTTAAAACACCACAAATGAGTTATGCAGTTTGGGAGTTTTACTGTTGACGTGTGATTCCTCTAAAAATGTAACATTGATACTTATCTTATTTGTGAGTATTTTGATAATACTCAAAGCGATACATCAGAAAATGAAATTGGCATGGTAGAATGAAACGGGTAATTTTATACCCGTGTATATTTTAAAAGTTGTTTCAGTTCCCTTTAATTTAAATTCCAGTTTAAAGAGGCACTACTCACTATTTATGATCTCTTAAAAGTATATTCAACTGCTTATACAGAGAGTTTAGCTTAATTTTCTCGAAAAAAGCTGGGATTTCTCAGTAAATTTTGTAATATCATGTTTCCATCATTACTTCTCATTTTAATGTTCCTCTCTGTTTAATCCTCAATTTTTAATATTCAGTGGTAAAGATCAGGAATACATACTTCAGTATTTAATCCAATTTAACCATATGTTTTCAGGTGAGTTTTAGCTCTGATGAGGAGTCAGCAAGCCTAACAATAAAGCAAGTAGAAAAGAGTGATGTTGGAAATTACACACTTAGATTGGTCAACAATAGTGGAGAAGCATCTGCAGAACTGACACTCATTATGCTAGGTAAGCCACTCAGTATTTGTAGGTCAGACCACTCTTATTTTTCCACAATTTGGTGAAGTTTTTTCTTTTAGAATTCTAGGTGAAAATCTATTCTCGAGACATTTTTGATAGGTGACGTATGAAGTAACATTGCCTGATTTTGAATAGAAGTATTTAGACACATTATCAACTTGCTTGCAGTATAATCAGGAGGTGCTGTAGAATAGTTTCCAGGGAAAATAGTCCAAGAGCCAGACAATATTTAGTGACCAACACATGACACAAGTTTTGACCACGTAAATCGATGGACCTTACATGTACTGACACTGAAAATTGTCGTCTGCCACGTTGTAGCAAGTATGTACCATCACGTAGCAAACAACCATTTTCTGTGTCAGTGCAGATTTAATTGGTAAAATTTTGTGTCACGATTTTGTCACTAAACATCATCTGGCTCTCGGACTAGAACCATATGTCCCTATTTTTTTTTTTTTTTTTGCTCCATGATGGGGGATGGGTTTGATCCCCAAAGTTTGCAAAGTGTATGGAAAACGACTTGAACGAAAAAGATAACATTTCTAAGGCTTTTAAAAATTGTTGTAATTGTTCTGCTGCAACATTAGTATGTTTTATAATTTCTCCATTCAAAAAAAACAATGTTTTCATTCTACTATACATAAATTCAAGTTTTAACCCATAAAATTAATTTTCTTTTGAGTACAGAAGTTCCTGGTGCGCCGGACATTCCTGAAGTTGTTATGGTTACTGACAACTCTGCAACCTTGCACTGGAAACCTCCGCAATTTGATGGAAATACACCCATAACTGGTTATGTATTTGAACATCATGACAAAGATGAATTCATGGTGTAAGTATTTTTGTATAATAATAATTTTCAGGGCTTGAAATCCACGTCTCAAAATTTTCAGAATTTTTCTAATCCTCTTAATTGCAAGTATTTGCTGAACATATTGCTTGTTACAGTGTTTTAGATACATATTTCCTCTGGCACCACAAAGTCGCTTTGTCCTGCTGGGACCATGCCAGTACGCCTTAAAAATATACACGGCTGCAACAACCACTAGTCTCATGGTAGCCTAGCAATGCAAACTATCACTGGTGTGGCGAAACTCCTCTATGCTGGTTGACACAACCAGCATGGCAGGCAACGTGTTAATAAGTTACATCAGAAAACTCTAGTAATTAATTTCTTAAATAAATACATTTAGTTATCTGTCACATGAAAGTTAGACAATACAAAGCTTTATTATTCCCTCAGTACTAGAGGTTGTCTTCTTTCAAGGAAAAAAGAAAGGTAGATGCATTTTTTGGAGTTTTAGCCACAAAGATTTGATGATCAATGACAATAAATGAATTTCTATAATGCGTTCCTTTAGATAAACTGCATTCTCCTCTTTTGCTTTCTATAGATGGAAGAAAATTGAAACCACTGAAACAACGGTAAAAGTAACAGGGCTTGAGAAGAACCATGAAGTGATGTTCCGCGTTGCGGCAGTCAATGAAGTAGGAGTTGGACCAGTTTCGCAAAACACTCGTTACGTAAAGATTGCTGCTCCTCTCTCAACTGAAGCTCCGCTGATTCAAGATTCTCTGAAAGATGTTACTGTCGGTCTGAAAAAACCATTGACATTAGAATGTGTGGTCAGCGGAACCCCAGCACCAGAAATCAAATGGTATAAACATCACTAGTGACTTTTAAATTAGCCATAGAATTTGTTATGTAATACAAATTACACATCATCAATCAAAATCTATAATCTCTACTGTTCCACAGTATGTATTAAGACATACCTTGTAAGTATTTCGAAGAATTGTGATACTTAATAGTAACATTTCTAAGGATTGAAGCTAATCTGCATCAAAAGCCAAACCTCTGAGCTTGAATCATTAAGAAAAAAAACATAAAAAAAGGAGCACAGTAGCCAATGTACCTACCTATGATTCATTTCTCTGCATCAGTATTTGAAGTTTTTAACAGTTCAAAAAAAATTTAACTCAATTTTTACATAGACCACAAAAAATCAAATCCAGCCAATTGGTTAGCACCTTGAATAGTGGTGGTTTTAAATTAGACTTGGAATTTTAATTAACTTTTTTCTTTTGCAAGCTTAGTGCGTGAATAATGCTTCTCTTATTTATGCCATTAGGTTCAAAAATGGAACAATCATCAAGTCCAAGTCAATAACTTATGAAAACAATGTTGCAAAGTACAAAATTTCAGAGGCATTGGAAACAACGCAAGGGACTTACACTTGCCAAGCCAAGAATGAAGCTGGATCAGCTGAAACTAAATGCGTCGTTAAAGTTCAAGGTACTCCTTTTCTTTACCTCAGTAACTATACGGAGGAAAGATAAATAGGGGAAGATACGTAACACTGAATGGCCCAAGTATTAGGGCGGTTAAGCTTAGGTACAAATTGTGCTTTTCTGGAAGAAAGCATGAAACTTTGAGGATATCATCTTTGCCTATGGTAAAAAGGTTTCAACTTCTGTCTAGTACTCCAAATAAGGAAACTAAGTAATTTTAAGAATACCTTTGTGAAATACTAACTTGGAAAAAAATATATGTGTTCGGGGGTTTCAGTAATCTCACCCCTGGCATTTTTGTGAGAACTGATTTAGGAAAAAAAAAAAAAAATGCATGGTAATCTGGACTCATCTTTTCTACTTTTTAAAATTTCATTCTCCAATGACTAACTACTATTTTATTTTTTTAAAATGAGACGAACCAAATCTACAGTTTGTAATCTCTTTAGAATGCTTTTCACAGGAAGAACAAAAGTTGTGGATTTTTTTAAAAAAAAAATTACCTTTTTAAACATAAATCACAATGAAAAATTCACAATATCACAATTAAAATGCATGCTCCCAGGGTTCAGCCACAGATTAGCTTTTTATTCTGAGCGGCCAATCCTCCCACCTGAATTTATGTAACACCCAAGAGCGTCAATAATTTTTTCATCTTTTACAATAATTTCCATTTTTTTTAGATACTCCCAAATTAGAGTGTGATGAAGCTCTGACTAACCAAACAATGCGGGTCAAAGGTCAATGGAAGGTTGAGGTAAGGTTTTCTGGATTCCCTCGGCCAGAAATCAAATGGCAGAAGAACAACGACACTATCACAGGTGACAACCGGTGCAAGATCTACATTGATGAAGAAAGTACAACAATTGCCATTTACTCAGTGGAAAGGACGGATAGTGCAACGTATACTGTGTCTGCAACAAACAGCGCAGGCACTGCTACAACAAAATTGGTGCTCCGAGTTATAGGTATGTGTCTTTATTATGATTTTCGTTGAAAAATATTTTTTTTTATTTCAGCCAGCAATTGGAAATTATACATGTTTACAATTAAGTTATGGGGCCCTAGGATTTCTAAACAAGAGTACCTTACTTTTTTATCTGTACCTAAGCCTTATTTGAGCAGCTAAGGGACTCAAACCGTTGCAATTGATTTCAGGGGTAAAAATTCTCTTAGGAAGGTAATAAAATATGATTTTTTTATCAGGTAATTTCATAGGACATGTAGTCGTCCCTTGTCCCTAATGAGGCTGGTACAGAGTTTTAGGTGCGTTGTTGAGGTAAACTTATCCGATTCTGTTCAGTTCTTCTGTGTACTTAATGCAGCTCATGTGGTCCAGTCGACCACTCAAGACTGTTGATCGTTGACTAGAAAAGTTGGTCGTTCATATGTAAACTTAGAAGTAATAGGGTAATTCAACAGCTTACGCTGACTCTTTGGCATAGAGTAATTTCGTTTCTAAACGGTCCCTAACAGTTTGCTTCAGCAATGCACCTCTTGCCAACGACATGAAAATACAACATTAATTTAATAATTACAATGGAAGCTCTTATTTTAGGAGTACCAATTGGGAATACTGTGTTATGATGTTTCCAGTTTTATACCACTGGAGTTTAAATAGATTATTTCAAAAGTATTAGGTATTAGAGTTTCAAAGCAAGATTCTGGTGCATTTCAGTAAAAAAAATTGTATTTATTGGAGAGGGAAGGAGGATAGGGCATTTAGCTCAGGTAGGTGCTCAGAAAACGCTTTGCTAGTATCACATCAACAGCACCATTACTTTTGCTTTCATTAAAGAACACCAGGCAGGCATGGCCACGCACAAAATCATCAACTAACTTTCTAATTCTTTGCTTCTGCTTCTTGTTATCTTTTTCAATTATGTAAGTAAAAAATAATAACAGTTTCATAACCCTAGGATTGGTGTTGGTACTAAAATATCACCGGTATTCAAGTCTTAATTCAATTTTGCAGCAGGATTTCTTAAACTTAAATCTGAGAACTTTCCTTCCCCCACAAAATCACACTTAAATCAACTCAGTGGATCAGTTGTACATATCTCAAATCTTGTTCTGATGTTTGAGGTAGTGATATCCATGATAAATAATAATAAGCGGCAGTACTGACCTGTAAAAATTTAACGCATTGCTGCAGTATCTTTCTCCACCATGGATTCATTACTTATTGTATACTCATTTGCACTGGTTTTGCAGTGGATAACTCTGATTGAATCAAGATAAAACAAACCATGGTATGCTGTACTGTTATAGATAATGTCATTTACTTTTCAAATGGTGATACATATGTCAGTATTGACACCAGAAACTTGGCGTCTGGACTGATTTTTTGCCATCCTATGAGTTTTTACCATAAAAGCAAAATTTCTCGACAGACGCAACTGATCCATTGCTCATGGTTTTATCATTTTTAGCACAATCTTACAGCTGAGCTTTCTGAGCTTTTTTCCTTTTGCTGCTTTGTTACTCATTAATTGTTTTTGCAAAATTCAACAGATGAAGAGAATACTGGAGACGATGAAGATTCAGGCGGTAAATTTCTTCAAAAATTTGCACGGACTCTGTGATAGAATGCTTTTGCAAGCATCTTTGGGAATGTTTATATGTTGGTTGAGTCCATCTGTAAAAAAAAATCTTGCATCCATTATTTCGAACCCTTTCTGAAAAATGAAAGAGAAAAAAATTCCTCTAATTCCCATAAACCCATCTTTCGCCTGTTAAATGAATCCAAATCATCAAAAAATTTAAAAGTCTGCAAATTAGAACATTTTCTTAAATTTTTGTCTCTATTTTGAAAAATAAGTATGTTCCGACTAAACAACAGCAGTTTACCGGTCAATGTTAATGAGATCCAAGACGGAAAGTAACGTAAAAACCAGATGTTGCAGTGCCTCCTTCTCTGTATATAACTGGAAAGTAGTACCTTTTTGTTACTTAAAGTAACCAGACAATCAGAAATGGAAAATAAATTACATCTTGACTGGAATAATATCCCTGCCAGGTTTTGCTATTTCAAGACTTGATTTCATCTAAGCCCCTTAATAAGTTCTATCAGGTGGGAGGGACTCAATAAAAAAGGGCACTTTTCTCTTTTAAGATAAACACTTTATATAATGAGACAGTTGAATGATTTTTGAGGTTTTGTAGAGTGATACCTAAGTGTCTTGCATCTCTTGTACCATTTTCCTTTTACCATGTTCCCAAAAATGTTGAAAACCTCACAAACATTAAGGATACATAATAATTAAAAATTACCTTTTTATCGCCGAATTGAAATGGATAATTCATTTTATAACCAATATACTCTTGTTTTCCTTTTCTTCTCCTCTTGCATTTTTTTAGACCAAGTAACGACTCCTAATATTTCTGGACCGTTTCCTAATATTTTCTGTTCCCTCCAATTAAAAAAATATGATGCCTGTCCTGCGTAAGAAACCGTTTGACATTTGTTTTCATTCACATTATCATTTCGATTTAAGTGTATATGATTACATGTCTGCATCATTGAATGTGAATGTATAACTTCATATTATTTTTGTCACCTATGCTCCAAATGTTCTTAAATTTTTCATCCTACATGAATTTTTAATTTTAATTCTATAATGTTTTTTCAAAGATATTTTCTCTCCACAGTGCTGCAAAATTATAAAGCAAAAAGAACTAAATTCCCAATTTTGACAGCATGTTATCCCAGTTCATGTAATGCGAGGGGGAAAAATTTTCTTCGCAGTGTTAGTCACAAAAATTTTGTAATTGAGGATTCCTAATTTTTATTCAAAGATGAAAAGTTTTCTGGAATCAATAGTTACTTATTACCTTCTGGTCTAAATTTTTCCAATTCAAACTTGCGGTAAATCCCAACAGGATGCTTGTTTCAAAAAATTTTTATAATTTAAATTTATTGATAGAGATAAAAAGACTTGCGGAAGTAAAATACACGAAAACATTAGGCTCCCTAAATATTCCTTTTTTTCTTTGATTTTAATTAGAACTGTATTTTGCATTAAGGAACTTTTATTCGGTCTACTTTATACTTTTATTCTCTTATTTTTTATTTTTTCAGAAACAAATTATGTGCAATTAGTTTCCACATGGAGATAGGTGCTTTGTAGTTGAGCCTAAAGCATTAGTTCCTAATTGCAAAATTTTGTCCAATTGCATGCTCTGTGGCAGCACTATCCACATCTCCATGTCCGAAATGTTTCAAAATGTTGTCAAGAATTTGAAAAAATTGGTATCTTATTTCATGATGTTTTTGCAGATAAACCTGGGAAACCTCAAGGACCTATCATCGTAGAAGAAATGGATCAAACCGCAGCCACTATCCAATGGAAGCCGCCAACAGATGATGGCGGTCTTGAGATCTCTAAATATTCGATTGAAAAATGTGATACAAACAAAATGATCTGGAAGAAGGTACTCGTACTCTGAGTCCAACTTTATCTTAGTTTTATCCCTTTTTCTTTCTAAGAAGATGCATTCCTGGTTTTAGACATGGTTGAACTAGAGTGGCATGTATCGCATCGATTAAGTGAAAAATCTCGCCAGATTTTGACCTCATAGCTAAAAAGAGGACAATATTCCCTGTGCATAGGCCTATCCAATCATTTTCCACCAAAAAATTGAGAAAATTCTGAAAAATAAAAGCAGAGTTCTTCTTGGGGAAAAAAACGTTGCATTTGGTCTCAGTAATCAACCTCTGTATCTAATGAGACTTTTTTTCTTAGAAAAATCCTGCCTCCATTTCTCTGGATGTTGCAATTTTCGATTGCAAACGATTCACCTGGCTTACGCTGAGGGGCTATTGTCCCCTTCTTAACTTTAAAGTCAAAATCTGCCAAGATTTCTGACTTTGAGGATGACGACACATTATACGATGACATATGACGACACATTATACTTACGCCAGTTTGATCTTGCCAAGAGTCCGGAACGAATCACCGTAATAACTTATGATAAAAAGTAGTCAGAGGTAAAGCTACACCGATTGAATTGCTAACATTTTCTATCGGAGGAAGTGAGTCTTCATTGATTCAAACAATGTCAAATAAAATTATTCTCATCATATTATCAAAGTAAACAGAAGGCAAGAGATCAATCAATGGGGCTTCTGCCTGCCAAAAATTCTTGGCACCATTGATTACTAATTGTATTTTTCATTGATGTATTTTCAACAGGTAATAGATACCTTTACATCTGTTTCTTGGTGCAAGACACAAGTCTTCTATAATCAAGTAATCTTTTTGATTGTTGTAAATGATTGTTAAGTAATCTTCCTGATTGTTAAATGATTGTTGTTTCTGATTGTTGTCGTGATTGTCAAAAAGTTTCGTGAAGAGAAGTTTCTAGAAAAGTGCTCATGCCTTTAACTTGTTATTTGCTTATCCTCTGCAAAGTGCGTTGAGTGCAATTATTTAATCCAGTATTTTTCAAATCAAGTTGAGTTTAAAATTCTCTGTTTTCTATAACTTTTACAAAATTATCATTTATAGGTTGGAGACGTAAATAAAGACATATCGGCCTACTCTGTTCAAAAGCTGGAGGAAGACAGCGAGTACATGTTCCGCGTCACGGCGCACAATCCAATCGGAGTTTCAGAACCACTAGAAAGTGAACCAATTACAATAAAATGTAAATTCGGTAAGTCATTAACATTTTTCTACCAAGATGTTTATTGAAGCAACTTAAAAATTTAAAGATGAAGTGACCAATGAAATTGAAAATTTTTTCAGACTTGCTTTTAATCATTTTTTGTGAAATAATAAGGATGGAGCAAGTATTGTTTGCATTTAAAATCCTTTGAACTCTTTAATTCAACCTTTACTTAGTGGCAATTTAAGGTATGCCTACATCAAGTCTTTCAAATCTCATAGATAGGTCTTTCAGTCTCTCTGCATCAAGGCTCTTGTCTGTGAAAATTTTAGCAGCAGCTTAGAAAGTATTTGGTTGTTAACTTTTATCATAAAGTGTTTTTAAAAAAACATGGATTTTTCGTTTTTACAGATAAACCATCACCTCCACAAGGTCCGCTGGATGTCACTGATATTTCAGATACCGCAATGACAATTTCTTGGCAGCCCCCGAAAAAGAGTGGTGGCACTGTCATAATAGACTATACTGTAGAAATGAAAGAATCAAATAGTAACAGTTGGCGGAAGGTGATACTTCAGTTCATTTTTATTTTAAGTTATACCCTGTCCAAGGCAAAGTTGAATTTGTGGAATAAGAAAGCTTGAAACTGTAATACTTATGTTGATTCTTTTAGTTTTAGCGTTTAATGAGGAAATTTAACACATTTTAAGTCTATCAGTGTATCAACAGCTTTCAGAGATATATTACAGGCTAAAATAATTTATTATTTCCATCATAGTAAGACACTCCTGTAACTTTAGTTCCTGATAGAATACTTTTGTTTGATCTTTCACTTGTTACATTGGCAAGGAATTTTGCAAAGCCTAATTTTTCTTGGGAAATTTTAAAAAGTTAGAATTTTAGAATTCCATCCAGTCTTATACAAAGTTTAAAAATTTTCCAGAGTGCTTCTCGTGGTTTAACATTCTGTTAAAGTATTCATATGTCAGCAGAAATTATTATCATAATACTTACACTGTTGCCTTCAAAGTGTATAGCATAGGGGACCATTTTTAAGGTTTTAGAGGGTCTGAAAAAGAAATAGAAACTTCCGTATAAAAACCGAACAAAAAAAGGGAGGGGCAAAAAGAACGAGAAATTACAAAGTAACCTAGCTACAAGCGGAAGACCTGTAATCAATTTTAATCGTTCATTACTCCAAAATCATTTCTAGAATTTAAGCCAAATTATTTTTTCATCCTAAAACTGATTTGTTTTCTAATTTTATCTGAAAGGTTGGAGTCACCAGTGAAAGACATCTACACATTGAAGATTTGAAGAAAGATGAATCCTACGATTTCAGGATAACTGCAAGAAATCGTATCGGCGAGAGTGTGCCATATGTCGCAGAAGAATCTATTATTGCTGGTAGAGAAATAAGTGAGTATTTCTGGTTTTACTTTCCTCCCTCCCCTTTGCTTTATTGCAACTTTTGTGTGTAGAGTGGCTCTATCGTTTTCAATTCTTAGACTTCATTTACTTTAAATGCCACTTCTTTGCATTTAATCATATTTTACTTATGAGATATTGAAATTATGGAGTGAAATCAAATTACATCGACTGCTCCAAAATGTCTTCCAAATAAGTCTTGTCCCTCTCTACTTTCTGTTTCAATGAAATCGTGTGGATCTTTCAGTTTGAATTCATTGGAAAATTTGCAAGTGTTCAAAAGTATATTAATGTGATTATTAAGTATTGTTAATGAATAAAAACGTGAATATCTTTGATTTTTTAAATTCAATGACTATTAAAATTTTTTTGACAGGATGGTCAAATATGCATTCTGTGTTTTCCTTGAAAACATACTACATATGCCCTTTTACAACTTATCTCTTCAAAAGAAAATCAGTTGATCACTCCTACTTTTAGTGCTACTCAGTACTACCGAATTATCTAAATCAGAAAAAAAAACTTGTAAAAAATAACAACTCGTTGGCACATATTTTGCACTTTTCTGAGATGAAATACAATTTTATCTTGCAAATTCTCCATCGTGTGAAAAGAAAATTAGCTTTTCAATCTGCTACTTCATTTTCCACCAAAAATGCTTGCAAAACTTTTCTCCAGCTTTGTATTATTTTGATGCCCTACTTCATTCTTGCTTTACGCAGTTTTTTGCTTATTGCTTTGCTTTTCACTGCTAACTAGACTTCAGAGCGGAAGCCCAGTTAACGATCAGAATCCCAGCCAAGCGGCAGATCAGCCAACCTGCAGAAGAATCATCCACTCCAGTTGCTTCAGCTCCTACTTCAGTTGCTTCAGCTCCTACTTCTGCTTTAGCCTCTGCCCCAGCTGTAGCCCCCGTAGCTCCAGCATCGACCCCCAGACCATCTAGACCTAGAATGACTGATTCACCCCCAAAGACAATCCTCAGCTTCAAAAATGCCCGAGGCCCAGCGCCAGAGGCAGGAGCAGAGTTTGAAGAGGAAGTCTCAGGTCTTGGTTTCACCAAGCATCCTATCCCACCCTTACCAAAAATTCTCCCAACCGGTCCAGGTATGAATCAATGAGGCTTATCCTTCCTCACTTTGGTCTTATTCTAATTATCATAATTTTTGTCAAAAATGATCAAAATACCGATCAATGACCAAAGTGCAAAACCACGTATCTCTCTTTGCAACATCGCGAACCTCCTGGCATCCATTTTTTCTTTGTAAAATTAGTCAACGCAAAATTAATGAACGCGAAAATTTCTTTAATTTTTGTTTCTGTGAGCACAATATTCTGTATAAAATTCAAGCCATCAAGTTTGCTTGTTTCTCTTCGAAAAAATAAAACAAAAGCGGAAATTTTGAACATCGCAATTGAAATACGTGGTTTCGCACTTTGTTCATAGCAATGTGTCTTTCAGCGTAACTCTTGTTGTGTATTGCCGGGTATACACTGGCTCAACTTCAAACACCTGCAGGTGTGCACAAAGCCTTATTAGGCCCCAAATCAGTGCATGTATATAAAGGCCACAGTTTGCATGTCACAGGAAAGAATTAATTTTTTTCCTAGTTTTTTCCTATTTTTTCTTCTTTCTTTTTTTTCTTCTTCTTTTTTTTAACAAATGTTAAGAATTATCTCTGGGACTGCCTGAAAATTAGTCTCATAGAATTTGTGTTGCAGTTAAAAGTTGAAATCAAATTATGTGTCAATAGAGTAAATGCCGACTTTGATGGAGGCCTTTGGATTTGTGAAAGTAGTTTATATTTATGCCTCTATTAATTACAGACTGTCTGTGAGCTATTCAATGTGTATAATATTGCTATTTGCATCAAATAGAATTTTTTAGAAATTTTCCCAAGAAACCACAATTTTTTGTCTTCTAAAGTGTGAAAATGTAGAGTTTTGGGCAACAGCAGAGACTTTTGCTTTTGTTTCTCCTCACTCAAGTGGTGCGGCAATAGGTTTCAAGTTACAAACTTTCAAAGTAGTGTTTACATGTCTTCAACTTTAGCATGAAAATTATGGTATTTAAGTTTTTATTAATTTGCCAATGAATTATTAGCAGCCTTGATACATGTACGTAAATTTGTTTAAATGTTTATACTATTCTCTCTTGCTAGGATTTCTTGATATTGAAACCTGCAGTATTTTCTTACATTGGTTTCAAATTTTTGATTTTTATTCTTTTTAATGCATGTGAACATTCAATTTTTTTCCTTTAACATTTCAGCTGTTCCCTCTGCTCCCACTGCATTGGAAGTCACCAACATCTCTAGTAAGAGTGTCTCGTTGAGATGGAAACAACCAGAATTCTTAGGAAATACCGAATTAACAGGTAGGGCAGACGTTTAATTTGCCTTTTTCTACACAAACTGCACTGAGATCAAAAAAACGAAAAAAGAGAAGAAAAAAAATTCCTTCTGAAAGATGAAGTACTTATTCAAATGAATAAGTTTTACAAGATACATTACAACAAGTCAAGATCAATTTTAGGCGAGTGATACTTATTACTCCTGATCCAAAACACCAGAAAAACAATGCAACATTGCAATTGGCCCTGTCTTTGTAAAATATCATGCGTTGAATTGCTGAAAAATGCTTTTTTTAGTAAAAGGTTCGATTTCTAATGCTCATCTTCTGCAAGAGAATTGAGATTGTTAAAAACATCATATAAAAAAATCTGGAAATTTAGCTGGAGCCGAATTTCTCAGTATTCTGGGCGTAGTTCTATGTGCAAAACCTTCATTCAGTTATTCGATTAATGAATTTATTTATTAATGATCCTCAACAATAAATACTTCCTGTCTTTCAGACTTGATTTACCACTTGCTCTCCTATACTAAGGAATTAGCATCAGAATGGAATCTTTGTGTTCACATTTTAAAGAGATTCATTGCTTCACAAATGATCATTTTTTTACTCTGCCTTAAACAGAGAAGATAGTTCTCGTCAAAAATAAGTGAAAATATTCTATTCAGTAGCTAAATTATTTTTTAAACATATATTTCAATTTGATTCAAGGCTAAAAATTACCCCATTCGTCCACCTATATTTGCCCTAAAAGTTTCCATGTTCGTTTGCTAATTAAAATCATATTGTTTTTCCTATCAAGGTTACGTTATAGAGATGCAAGATTCAGCCCAACTGAGGATCAAAATCCGATGGGAGAAAGTTGTCACATTAGAACCATACATCATGGAATATACCATTGAGAATCTCAAAGAGAAATCCTCCTTCTTCTTCCGCGTTCTAGCAGAGAACAAAGTCGGACTAAGTCCTCCAGCGTCAACTGATGTGATTGCCTTGAAAACCTCAGCAAGTGAGTTCACAAAGTTTGAAACCACTTTTATTTTTTGCTAAAAGTTTTTTGTTGAAGCTAAATTACAGTGTGGAGCTCACATGAATGAGTTTTGTTTGTGACAAAGAAGTTAAAACTTTATAATGAAGCTGGGATTTTAGACTTATTTTGTTTGTTGCCATAAGCAACATTAGTGCCATTAGAGTGTGAAGTCTCACACTTTCCAAGACTGTTGTCACCAGAAAGAGTCTCTTCGAAAGTGTCCTCCGCATGGAACTGTACAGTTGCCATTTCTGTTATTGGGTAATACCTGTCAGTTTTCTAGGTCATTATCCTTCTTCCAGGTTTAATGTGGGGTGATGTCAGATCAATGCTAACTATCAACAATTAATTATGTATCTGATCACTGGTCCTCTTACTTTGTCGTTGTTGTTTTTTTTTTTTCAAGTTTAAGCTTGCCTTTGTTGATAAATTTCTGTTTGGAATCTATTTATTTGCACTCAACTACAGGAAAGTAGGTTCCTGTTTTTTGTATTATGTTCTCATCGGTATGTAGGCTTCAGAGAAGGAACATAAGTGTTGTGTTGTTTGTTACAGCTATTCCGTCCCCTCCAACTGCACCCCTGGAGACAAGAGTCATCACTGCAAACTCAGTGGTCCTTGCTTGGGGCATTCCGGAAACAGATGGTGGCTCTCCAGTCAAAGGTTACGTCATTGCCATCAAAGACAAATCTAAGAAAATGTGGATGGAAGTTGGAAAGGTCAAGGCTGATGTCCAGAAACTGACGGTTAAGGACTTACAAGTGAGTTTAGTCACTATTTTTTTCCTTATAAATGAAATCATTGACACAATCTGCATCAGACCCTTTACTGTAAATACGGACCACTTCATCAATCAAGATTATTGTCAAGGGGCTAGTCTGATCTGAAGAGAGTAGGTACAATGAAACCTTGATATAACATTTCTCAGCAGACTGGCAAAGTTCATTTTTAAATCGAGATCATTTTTATACCAAAACTTTGTAAAAGTGAAAGCCTAACGTTATTGGAAGCTAACGCCTAAGGTTTTTGCGGGGTTCTGGCCGAAAGCACCAGTGGCCATCTCTTGCTGTATTGTTGCTCAACCTAGTATCATGAAAGAAAAAATGGTCAGTCTGTTGACCAAAAAATTTGACTTACAAGATTTTAAAACTTCATGAAATGTTATGAATATTGCTTGAGCGCATGTGAAACTATGGCATGTAACTGCCTTGGGTTAGCAAGATATATCGTCCAGGCAGCCTTTTAAGTAAAATGGTGGTGTACAATTTTAAAATTTTAAATCCGAAAATAAAAATTTATTTGAAGGCTTGATGATGTCATAGCTCTTCCCTTTTCTTGAACCAAATAATTTGGAACATTCTTGATGTAATATTTATAATTGTGAACTTGAGTTCAATGCAAATAGTACAAACCAAAACATTTTTTTAATTCATTTATAGTAAGTATATACCTCTAAAATACTTAATGATAAATTTTTCTGTTGCTTCAGGAGAATCACGAATACATGATCCGAATTTTCGCTCGAAATGAAGTGGGTCTAAGTGAACCTCTCGAATCCGAAGAACCGCTAAAAATGCAACGACCATCAGGTAGGCTAAATTTAAATTTACAATGTAAAAAGTCTTCCATTATGTTATTTTTTTCCATCGTTAATGGATCAGCTCTTCCGTCTCATGGTTTTACTCTAAAATAATGAGAGGAAGATACTGTACCTTGTATGAGAAGTAAAGTACTGTAATGAGTACTTTAAATGTATAATGTTCAGAAAAGTTCTCTCAAACTTTTTTGAGAAGTTTTTTGAGTGATAAACTTTTCTCTTTTTTTTCTCCACTCGAAATTTAATATTCAATTTGACAGTTGGTCTTGACGATTTGATTTTTTATTTCAGTTGACACAGGGGCAAAGTGAAGAAGTTGAATAGTCTAGTTGGTCAATTATATTTTACCTAGTCATAATTTAGTAAGCTCAATCTTTTTAAGCATCGGTGATAGCCAGTGCACATATTCATGTCTCCCTTGTTGATCGATCTGTTGTTTTGAATCACTGAGCACAGTGTCGGCAGAAGAATGTATGATTTTCCAACGTAGGAAGTAGTTTTTTTTTTTAGCACGATCTAGAGAGGGAGGAATAAGAGGATGTGTGAATGGTGCAAGATCAATTTTTTACGTGAGATGTCAGAAGCATTTTCTCGAAAGGGATAACTGAGCACCAAATCTATGTTCCGTTTGGAATGAGAAAATTGTTTTTTCCTTTGGATGTATCATGTTTTCATATTAGCAACATTTATAACAAGAATAATACTAACTTAAGTGACATTTTAGTCCTGAGGCCGGCACTGTTCGCTCATTGTCTTCTGTACAGGTCTTGATATAAATTCATCCCCTAAATCGACGAGAAAAGAGTATTCACTCTGAAATTTTCCACTCCCGGATGTATCTGTTTCTTAACACTTACCGCACCGTTCATTTATAGAGTTGACTCACTGAAAGTGTAAATTTTCCTGTACGAAACCTCTAAAGTGTATATCTATAATTTATAACCAAAATTCTTTTTTTTATGGAACTTTGGAAAATTAAATCAACTAATCATTTTTTACAAAGTGAGGAATGGATCAAATCTTCTCTTCCATAAAATAGCGGAAATAACCAATTTTTGCCATGTAATTCACTAATAAGCACATTTTTTGGGATTAAAACTTTTGAGGCATGAAAAATTAATATGTACTTACCTTCCTCCTAAACTAAAAGTTAGTAGATACCAACCATTTCAGAGCACATGTAAATTAACGTTGGGTGCCTCTCCCTCTGTAAATAGATTCTGTGTCTAGGTTCAGAAACACACTTTAAGTTACTTAACCTGTGATTTTTATTTACATCGTAGATTCATATCTTTTTTCCATAATTGTTCAAGCTTTATTGTAGCTTTAATATTCCTCCGTTAACACAATTTTTTCATTTGGTGATGATATTAGAATGACGATTGGGGGAAGGGGCATTTTACCATCACATATGAATTTTCCTCTCAGAAATACTGCGTTGAAATCTCCAAAACAGGGTGGTAGAAAGTAATTTCCCCATTTCTACTCATTATTTAAGAATTTATTCTTTTGTTTCTTTGGTGGGCCTTGATCTTGTCGTTAACTTTTACATTGATATTTTGAAGTAGGACAAAACGATAAATGGTATATAAAGATTTTTGAAAAATACTCATATTTAACCATTCAGTCAACTTTAATAGTCATATCACTCTATTTTATTCAAAAAATGTTGGGTAAAAGGGAGCATAATTGGCATGTGAATGCACGTAGGATGAATGGTCTGTATCAAGTGGTCTTGGTCATATACGTAGATGACAATAAAACCGCTGTCCCTATCCAATCAGCACTACTTAAGTGTGTGTCATATGTCTGCAGCCATGAAATTTTAGTATCCTCTTTAAATTTACATAAGTTTATCTGAGATTTTAAATTAACTTCAAAGTACTCACATTTTCTAAGAAGGTTATGCTAGCTGCTCGCTGTGGTGAGCAATAATATTAAAGAAGTTGCTCATGAAATAAAAATGTCTTTTTTGCTTTGTCCTTTAACAGGAGCTGAAGACGCAGATGTGGAAGAGATCTCGGGCATTGAAAAGGATACGCCATCGCTCAGTTTTAGCACAGAGACAACTACATCATGGCTTCGGGAAGCAAATATGGACGCAGACATCAGGACTTATGCTCGGGGCTCACTCCTGCGTAGGAGTGAATATTTCTTCCGCATTTGGTATTATGCTCGACAGCTGTTTAAATAAGAGTAATTCTAAGGTCCTCACTCCCTTTTCCCAAAACTCCTTCATTTTTTCTGAAGAATATATTCCTGCCCCTATTCCACTATATTCGTAATTAGATTACTATCCATTGCCTCTCCGTAAGAGTATATTATTAAAAAATATTTTTTTGCTCAAAAAATGTTTTTGGTTGCAACTCTAAGGCCAGCTTGAACAGTAAGATTCCCTTACTGGTTTAAGAGTTCTTGAATAGAACGATATTATTTTTGAAGTAGATGAGAACATAAAGAGAATTACAGAGGATAGAAAAATGGGGAACCTCGTCACAAAATTTTGTAAGAGAAAACTTCTGTACAGCTTCCAATTTAGGGTGCTAGTACAAAGTAAGCATTAAAAATAAAACTATTGCAACATGTTCTTCTTTCTTTGTATTTCCCTGCTCCAAGTTCAAACTAGAGACTTTAAAGTTGCTCATCGATCATCCTACTTGGATTTTGCACTGGCTAATGAGAGCGTCAAAAAAGGCATTAATGAGCCCCTTTAAAGCTTCAAGGTTGAATTTGAAGAAGAGCTTGAAGATTTAACTTGAAGTAAAACGAAGTGAATTTTGACCATCTATTTTGAATCACAAGTAAGAATCTAAGGAATACCATTACATTTTCCTCTGGTTATTTTTCAAAAATTGTACGAGGAAAATCATTTTCTTCTAATTTTTTTATCCTCTGGCCTATCCTCTGGATCATCTTAATTTTATAAACTAAAATGTTCAATTCTTATGAATTTTAATAAAGAGTTACCAATTATAGATACATATTATTTTTAGATATTCCTTTAAAATTTTAAGCAACTTCCTGATTCATTTATTTATCATCTTCAATGCATGAAATGGCCAAAATTGTTTCATCATTTGTCCATTATGACTGTTCAAAAAGTGTGCACAGAGATTCTGGTTTTTTTTCCTGTATTAATTTTCCCTGGATTAATACATAAAAAAAAACTTTTGCTCTCTGGAAATTCACTTTTTATTGGAATGCTTTGAATCTTAGAGGATTTATATATTTTACTTGATGGTATGAATTTTCACTTAAAAAATTTTCCTCCTGAGATCATTGTAGTTAAAATTGCTGCTGCTGCCAAGTCGGAATAAAAATGAAGATCAGAAATCGGGTACATAAAAAGAGAACTTTTTCATTTATTTCAGGTGTGAATTTTTTTTGTCTTGAATTCATTGACTCATCCAAAAAAATAACTGGCCCTAACAATGTTACTTTTTTGTCTAGTATTTCCAATATCTCCTTGAACGGTCGGTCTTAAGTCTTTAAAATGTAGTCCTAGAATTTTTCAAACATAGCTGTATTTTATGCGTACATGAATTGAACATTTTGAGTTTCATCTACTTCCTTGTTGATTGACGCATTCAAGTTAATTTCTCAGAACAGTTATTTGTAAAACTTGATGCTTTTGGGCATTCAATGATGAGTGCCTTAAAAATTTGTTAATACTTAATTTATTCCTGTAAATTATTTTTATTTGTTAAGTTTAAAAAATACATGTGATTTTGAATGTTGAATTCAAGTTTTGGTTACTTTTACCTTTTGTCCATTCACCCTTTAAAAACTGTCACTTAACTCACTAACAGAACCTGCCCCTATCTGCTCTCCTGAAACTAGCATTTTACTGGCCTTAGTTTCCTTTAGGAGTATCAGATTTTAAAAGAAGCAATAAATCTTTTAAAAAAAAAAAAAATGTATTGAGGCGCCAAGAGCTAGTGAAATGTAATTGTCTCAATTGCTCAATAACAATGAGTAATGATATTCTACTAAGAAAATTTGTTTGTCTGATATTGACTAAGCCCAGTCTTCACAATATAAAAAAAGCAATCCAGCATCTTGCAATGAGGGCATTAAGAAAAAGCTAATTTCTGTCTATCTAAGGATCCTAATCAAATATTTTTTCAGAAGAAGCAAATCTAAGGAAAATTTCCTCAAAGAATGATCGCATTGCCTCATCAATAACTTTCAAATACCACAGCCATTCAACAAAATAAGGCTGTAAATCAAAATTTTGACTGAAATGTATTATCATATACATATATTCTCAATTTGTTATCACATTTGAATTGTCCAATTGCTTCTTGCATTATTTATGAGGTCAGTGAGCAACCGCCAGAATTGGAAGCTTTCATAACTGAAATCAAGCTCGTTCCATGTATAATGACCCAATAAGTCCAATTTTTGGGTCTGAAAAGACCTCCTTTTTCTCCTCTTAGGTACAGCAAGAAAATTGACAGGTGTCAAAGGGACTAACTTTTTAAGGGCGAAATCGAAAGTTCTTCGATGGGGCTGGAATGAAGCTAGTCCCCCCTGGAAATGATGCACTGAGTCCGATTTTCTGGTCAGAAATGCTCAACGAGCTCATTGGATCTCACCATCAGCGCACATCAGGATGCGACCAAAACGGCCCACAACAGTCAAAAACACCCGATATTCTATGCCTCGAACTAGGTAGGATCCGATGACACTAATTTCGTGTCTCTAGAAACTAATCGTCGGGTCAAAATCAAAGGTTCTCCGATCGAGCCAAAATGAAGCTTGTCATCTTTTAAATGAAACGAGGAGTCCGATTTTCTGGTATAAAAAGCTTAAGAGTCCGCTGGTTAGCGCATTCGGTGGACTTTCAAAAAGGCTAAAAAGCCTTGTTTATGACCGTCTCTCGGCTGAGAAAGTTCCGGGAAGCCTTAGGACTATGCGATCGATTCCAGATATCGAACTACGTACACAATAGTCTTGAAGCAAAAACAATGCGACATATAGTCCAAGAGCCCGACGACATTTTGGGACAAACTCGGGACACAAGTCTTGACTACTTGAATCTGAACTGACACGGAAAATGGTTGTCTGCCACGTGTTGGCACACCCCACAACGTGGCCAATGATCATTTTCAGTGTCAATTTGAGTACAGCTTTTGATTTAAGTGGTCAAAACTTGTGTCACGAGTTTGTCGCAAAATGCCATCGGGCTCTCGGACTAATAAATGTACCCAAAAACGGCTTGCAGAGGGTGAGTCTAAAGTGTGTGGACTTAAAATCGCGAAAAGTCGAAATCTTGGCTGAGCCTAATTTCGAGATATCGCATTTTGAAATTTTCACAGTAAATTCTAGTTTTCTACTGATTTTGATTCGCTTTTTTTATTTATTTGACTATTTGTCCATTGAATCGGTGTTGATCGGTTCCCGTTTTTATTTTACGTTCGAATCATGTCGATCGAATACATGCAGACCTCTCGGTACATGCAGACTACCTACCTATCATACACTTTTTTTTAACTGAGCAATTCGCCTTCTGCCGCGTCTGCAGCAATTGTTGTTATGAGTATGTTGTGCGTGCTGAACTCAGCTCATTACATACTCGATTCTGAAGGCGGTTAATGTACGAAAGTAGAGCGCCCTGTTGGAGAACAACAGAAGTGAAATTGGATCAATCGCTCAATTCCTACTTCCTTCGTTCTCCGACAGACTGCGCCACTTGCGCACATAAAACGCCTTCAGAGAGTCGAGTATGTAATGAGTTGAGATCAGCGCGCACAACATACTCGTAACAACAATTGCTGCAGACGCAGTTGAAGGCGACTTGCTTGCGCACATAAGACGCCTTCAGAGAGTCGAGTATGTAATGAGTTGAGATCAGCGCGCACAACATACTCGTAACAACAATTGCTGCAGACGCAGTTGAAGGCGACTTGCTTGCGCACATAAAACGCCTTCAGAGAGTCGAGTATGTAATGAGTTGAGATCAGCGCGCACAACATACTCGTAACAACAATTGCTGCAGACGCAGCTGAAGGCGAATTGTTCAGTTGAAAAAGAGTATGATAGGTAGTCTGCATGTACCGAGAGTGTAAGTATGTATTCGATCGACATGATTCGAACGAAGAGTAAAAACGTGAACCGATCAACACCGATTCAATGGACAAATAAATAAATAAAGAGAATCAAAATTGGTAGAAACTTGCATTTACTTTGAAAATTTTAAAATGCGATCTCTCAAAAGTAGGATCAGCCCAGGGCCGGATTAAGGGGGTAGCCACATGAGCCGCGCCCCATGGTGGCAATTCTATAGGGGGCGGCAAATTTTGCAATTTTTTTAAATGTAGGTATATCAAAAAAATTCGGATTTAGAAAAAAAAATTACAAACGAGAAAAGGCGACAAAATTTCTAATTTTCTGAGAGTATAGTAATTTCTACTTTTGTCATCTTTCAGTGATACAAGAGACAGCACCTTTAATTAGTCGAGTTACGAGAGAAACCAAACACGCAATTTGGTCAGGATCGGCGCGACTTACCTAGAGGGAAATTATGACGAGGACTTGAGATGAAAAGGAGAAGCCCTCGGCGCGGCGCGGCGATCGGCATGTAACACATATTAGCGCCTACAAGACTGCACGAATACTTCACGCATTGCATCAAACACAGTGCGGTCATTGCGGACAGCGTGAAACGGATAGCGCCTACAAGAATGCATGAATACCTCACGCATTGCGGCAAACACATTGCGATCAGCGTGAGACGCATAGCGCCTACAAGACTGCGTGAATACTTCACGCATTGCGTCAATCAGTGCGTGCAGCAGCGGTCGGCGTGAAACGCATAGTGCATAAAAAACTGCATAAATACTTCACGCATTGCGTCAAACACAGTGCGGTCTGCGAGGCGCGGCGGCGGAAGTTAAATTCATTAATCCACATTTATGTTTGTTCTTTCATAATTTTTTTGTTAATTGTTTATGAATAGAAGTCCTTGTCCACACAGAGATAGGTTTACGAAACTTAGCTTTCGCGCAAAGTACCGTGAACTTTTGCTAGTAGTGTTGACAGGGCTTTCCCTAAAAATGTGTTCAACGCGTGTAAACGCGTCTTATGCACCCCTCCCCCGCTGGCACGTTCATTTGATGGTTTTCATTGATGTTTCAAAACGAATGAGAAGGGAGCGGCAAAATACTAGCTGCCCATGGGCGGCAAGTAGGTAAATCCAGCCCTGGACTAGCCAAGATTTTGACTTTTCGCGATTTTAAGTCCACAAGTATAAACTCATCCCCTGTAAATCGTTTTTTGGGTAGGTACACTTTTGTCGCATTTTTTTGCTTCAAGACCCCTGTGCATGAGTTTCGACGATAATCTGAAATTTTCCTTCCCGTCCGAAGTCGAGAAAAATCTTTCATGGACTAGAATTTGGGGGTCGAGATCGGAAGTGCTCCGATCTGGGTGAAACCATAAACTGGTCCTCTGTAATATGACCCAATGAGTCCGATTTTCTGGTCTAAAAAGCTTCACGAGTCCAGATCGAGGAATTACCTAGCAGGTATTTCGACACTACGCCTGCTCTGAAGATTAAAATTTCTCAAGGGACAACGAAAATCACACAGGATCGAGACAGAAAAGTTCATACTATTCATGACCTCAGGACCGATGCACAGCGTTGGGAGTTTGAGTTTTCGCGCCAATATCCAGATCTACCAATCGGACACCTCCGTTTATTAATCAAGCAGGTTCACATCGTCGCGGGCTCGGCGCAAGTCAGCCGCGGCGAAAGGTCACAACAGATTGCACTGCGAGCAAAAGATCCATTGAGCCAATTGAGTTTCAACAGCTGATGCAGTTTGAATCTGTTGGTGCCAGTGCACGATGCTCGGAACTGCTTCATGTCGGCAACGATTTTACACGGTGCCTTTATCAGTGGCAGTAGGTCATATTCAAGTGATCACCCAACTCGCGTTGCGCTCAATTTTGAGACCGTGTTGAACTTCCAGCCTCATGTCATCAAATGCGGAAACCGAAAAGGACTTGTTCAGAGATACCCCGGTTAGATTTCTAGGTGGGTTTATGTTCTACTTACTTAGGTAGTTTTACCCTTAAAAAAATCCCCCTTAAAAATTGTTAAACATTTTCTGCTGCTTTTGGATTATAGCCTTCGAATAGTTTTCGTAATCGTAAGTTAAAAGGTATTCAATTAGGTACGTACAGGTACATACTTATTTATTTCGATTTTAAATACTGACCTTTCAAACACAGCATGACTGGTTGACCTTAATTCTAGGACGAAAGCCGCTGATCCTAATCTGGATCCTATAATCCTGAATCTAATCTGGAATCATTTTTTTAAAGATATTATACTTAGTATATTTTATAACGCATTTTGATGTTTATCGTGCGCATTAGCAGTGTCTCTAAACTTAGGGTCGTTCATCACTATTTCACTAAGGGTGTGCTCAAAAATTAAGTGACGCATTTTTTCGGCATTTTTGACGCCCCCCCTCCCCCCTTTATTGTGACGCCTCTTAACGTAATCCCGAACCCTTCATTAATGAGTACGTGACGCTTGACGCCCAATATTGTGGTTAACTGTTGAGCACAAACCTAAAAGTTGCAGTATTTTTTTATGCGATATTCGTGTGTTTTCTTTAAGAGGGTTATGTAAGACTCCTGCAACACCCCCCCCCCCCCCCCCCCCCCCCNGGTTTGATGTGGCTTGGGAGCGCTCATGAATGTTTATCAGCGATTATGTGCTTTAGAAATTTTACACGTACATTAACGTCAAAAGTAGGTACCTACTGCTGTGCTAAGAAAACATGCCGTATGGTTTGGAGGTTGCCGAAGTTCCTCCGATAAAATGTTTATTTTTGAGAAAATAGTTTCGAATATTATCTCTTGAAACTAGATAACTAGATCTATTTTCAAGTAAAATGTTCTGAAAAATTTGAGGAAAAATACTCATAGCAATCCCCGAAAATTCATATTTTATAAAGAAAATAAGGTAACGCCTAAAGGCTCATAGATACGGCATTCTTCCATTAGCATGGCAGAGTAGTTTCAAAAAGGCGAAAAAAATGAAAAAAAGCTGATTCATCTAAGTATACCCTGGTAAAAATTGGCGATAGGAGCTGCGTATCAAAATACCCTAGGAGTTCTTATAGCCGACTGAAGAAGGCGATAGAAAATCAGATAGCTGGCTGTAGAAAGTGGAAAAAAATCATACGGCTGGGCTACACGAAACGATAAAAAATTATACAGCCGGGCTATACTTTCTATCGCCGGGCTTACACTTTATCGCCTGGCTGTTGCTTTTTCGCCATCGGCTATAAAAGGCTATAAAAAATTGTGTAGAAATTCGTGTGCTTTGTGAATGCTTAAGTTTTTACGGAATCACCTTCATATTTACAAAACGCACATTATATTTTCCTTTACTTTATATTTTTTTTTCATCAATTAAAATGAGAGTAATCCATTAAGAGTGTGCAAACATTTCAAAGTCATGAATTGAAAAACGCTGACTCCACGCACGAGATTAAATATTAAAGCCGAACACAAAGCGGAGCGGCAGCGCACTGACGCCTACAAACCTAACAGGGATACTTCACGCATTGCGTAATGCGTGAAGTATCCCTGTTAGGTTTGTAGGCGCCAATCCTGCCCGCCCGCCGCGCCGCGCCGCAGCATACCACGGCGCTTGAAGCAACTATTTCACACCAGAGGTATTGCACAGTATCATACGGAATTGAAAGCGCTCCAACCTATTGGGAATGGCAGGCATCCTTCAAAAGTACGGAGCTTTCCTTGCAAAATAAATCAAGATACTACGACCCAAAAAGAGAACGGTAGTCCAAAAACTCACTAAGTCCTGGCGTCCGTAATTAGTAAAGTTTAGCATACACTTTATCTCCAGGCTGTTGCTTAATCGCCATCGGCTATAAAAGGCTATAAGAAATTGTGTTACCGGCTATAGAAGCAGCTATTGGAAATCTTACAGCCGGCTGTAGGTCTATGGTATTTTGGAACACAGATTCTACTGCCGATTTTTACCAGGGATAGGTTAAAAGAAACTCTAAAAATTATCCTCAGATCCCTAAATTTTGCGATTTCGAGGACTAGCCATTACTACACTTTTTGGAAAATCGACGATGTCGCGATAAAAATCAGTGAAAGTTTACTTCTACGACGCAAAGCGCAACACTGGAATTAAGTTATGCCTCGGTCAGTATCGCATGCGACGGACACTTAACAAAATTCTTCATAACACCAGGATGCAATTATTCGAGCTCCATGACTGTCCGTGTTGCATATACACTGATATGAAGGCGTTTAGACCTTCCATGCAACCACTGCTATTACCCGCGGCGGGGCGCCGGGCTGCATTGTGAGGATCCGTGACAGAGCGCTGCTTTAGGTAATTCTCCTTTCATACTACTTAAGCACAAATAGTTGATCTATAATTTATTCATGCTCGGTATAGGTATCGTAAATTCCGTGTTATCAAAACAGAGGCACAAAAGATACTCACATCCTATGCCTGAGTGCAACCATTCGTGCCTAAGAGATACCTTTTTAATATAGACGAAGAAAAATAGAATGTAGGGTCAGAAATCAAATTTAGAATGAGAAATAGAATTTAGAATGAGAAATGGAATGCTGTAGTATAAAGCAATCTGTCATTTTTGATCCTCGTAGTTCGCAGTCTACGCCCGCGGGCAAATATGTGAGTGAGCACCTAAAGAGTTAAAACGCCTTCACTGCCGAGCGTAGGCAACACGGACATCCGTAGAGCTTGAATAGTTGCATCCAGGCGTTGTAACTTATGGTGTTCGTCGCATGCGTTATACTGAGGAACTTTTCTTGTTTCTCTAACTTCTTAACTTAATTCCAGCGTTGCGTATTGTATCAATAAATTATAGACTATTACTGAATTTTATCCTGACATCTGTTTTCCGAAAAATGCTCTTCAAGGTTTAAATGTATCACAACGCAGAGCACGAAACATGCTCTAAGTAAAGGTTTAAATGTATCACAATGCACTTTTATGAAAGTGCACCACAGGAAATGACATGAATGCCCAGAGACTGATACCATCATTTAGGTATTTAGCTGAGTAAATGAAAGAGCAAAATTCTTCCTTCACCACTTTCTCACTCACATAAGTATGAGTCTTTGCAGATGGAAACTATTGAACATCTCGTGGAATAATCACTTCTAGATTTGAATTCTAGATTCTTCTAAAAATATTACTCAGTTGTATCAATTACGTTCGGTCCTTCGACTGTTAATTACACACACGGATGCCTTATTTTGACATTTTCAGGCTATGCAAATGAAGTTGGAGAAGCATTCCGAGGTATCATCAGTAATCGAGCGGTCAATTTCACATATGGAATTGCATCAACCTATGTGGCAGCAGATGCTATTCATAAGGCTACCGAGGCTCATTCGGTGGGTAATGAGTTGACTTTTGCAAAAAAAAAAAAAGAAGAAAAAAATTGTTTTTCATTTAAGAATGTAGGCATATTAATCTTGATTTGGTGAACAAGGTTCTCTTTTTATATTCAGTTTAGATGGAGCACTGCCGAAAATTTTCAGGATTTATTACAGACCTATTAGAATTTTTGATGCTCCTTTTTCTAATTATGATAATTTGTTTTAGATCATCTTGTTTCAAACTCATGAGCTTTATTGGATTAAAAAGAGTGCATCAAGTTGGAAAAAAGAGCATGACTGCAAATTGAAGCTCTAAAATAAATACGTTTCACAGTTCCTGACTAACCAAAACATCAATTTTCACAGCGTTAGAATTGTAGAACGATTTTCTGAGGCAATTTCTTTTCATTCACCTAATTTTTTTAAAAATTTTCAGAACTCTACGGAGAATGGACGCATCAAAAAGACCTTCCTAGTATTCTGTGATGTACTACTATGGCAAGCTTTTGCATCTGTGATAATCCCTGGTCTACTCATCAACCGTGTTTGTTATGCAGCACGATACTGCCTGCGTAATGTGCAAACAAAACGGGTCGACAAGCAATATCTTGTTAGTGCAATAGGGTTAGCTACTATTCCGTTCATTGTTCAACCAATTGACAGAACCGTTGATCATGCAATGGACACAGCCGTAAGACCACATTTACAACGTTTTCATTTTGATCCAGAAGATGCACCTGATTAGATGTACAGTGCATCACTTACTTATAATTGTGATACTATCAGCAGCTTTTGCTTTGCTTAGAAAATTGTATTGAAACCTGATTTTTCAACACTGAGCTGTTTTTTGAGCTTTGTAATCTCTAGATGCCATTAGGGCACTGGGCATCATTTCAAAGGCAATGCCTTTGAAAAACATTTTACATTTTAAAAAGACTATTAAATACTCAAAAACTCTTTTTCAGTATACTTGAAGTGGAATTTACAAGAGATAAAATTTAAGGAAAAGCGTTAAAAAACTCTTAAAAAGTATGTGGTAATACCTATTCTGGGGGAGACTTTTACATACAGTTCACAAAGAGTCAACATTTTATTTTGAAAAATAGCCAATAGGGTTTCCTGAAACTGACATTTTAACAATTTTTTTAAGAGTTCTTGAAAATTGCTCATTAAAAGTTACTGCTATAAAGGTGGATTTTCATGAGACTGAAAAAAAGTTTAGGGCATATTCTATTTTTAAAACAAAGGAACGCAAAAGGATATTGAAGGAATTAAATTTAAAACTGATTTAAGTTGTACAAAAACTTTTGATCAAACATCAAAACAACTCGTTTGAAATACACTAAAAGGTATGCCTGGTTGTTCTAAAATGCTTTGGTTGATAATAAAAATCAAGAAACGCCTTACATCTAGGTATTTAATGATCTTGCATAAAGTTCATGACGTTTATAGACTGATTTGATTCTTTGTGATTTACTTAGATAAAAATATATTTTACAAAATTAGGTCTATGCCCATTCAGAGACACAGTTCCTTCATTGTCTACCTTGAAATGTAACCAGAGAACCTTCCAAGATGTATTGAATCGCTCCACACCTGCTGGAAAAAAGTAAAAAAATAAAAATAAAATATATAAATCTTAGATTAGCATTAATGTTTCTGAATTTTTAGAGGCATTGGCATTGAAAAATAAAAGAAAAGTCCAAGAACAACTCACTTGCTAAGAAAACAAGGGAAAAAAATCTGTGAGGACTTATATTTAATGATCAAGTTGGAAATAGTTCTTTGTCTCACAAGCTTCATCATTATGTCTGTGAATGGTGTGCCTTTGATGAAGTAGAAAGTGTTTGGTTGATCCCTGAGAGTCCTAAAAATGATGAGTGCCTAATATAATAAGCTAAAGTTTACAACAAAATTGTGCAAATATTCCTTCAGACCCAAGCACCAGATACCTTCATGCTGAGTTGACCATCGATAATTGCGTTAGTATTTCATTACAATATTACGTTTTGTTTCTCAAAGGAAAAGAAAAAAATACATAGACTTTTTTTTAATCCTGCCACTCATTGATCTTCAGACACTCATGCATTTCATTATGTGATCGTATAATTGAAATATAAAAAAGTTATTATTGTTTAGAGTCATTTTTTCTATCAAAAAACCTTTGGTTTCAGTTGGCCTTAGGCTGATCTACACATATATTCCAAAAACTTGATAGTACTTGTGTCAGGGAACCGGAGAATTGCCTGCCCCAGATGTCTGTGTCTAATTCATTACGTACAAATCTCATCCCATCATCCTAAACCAAATAACAGCACACATTTTTATCTGATGTCTAAATCCATGTACCTATTTACATGGATGTAAAAATAAATAAATTTTATAAATATTTAAAAGCGCATTCTTATGAGATTACTATTTTCACTTCATTTTTTAATGAAGGACCTTGACCAATTTATCTGAACCAAAGTCATCAGAAAGGAAACAAGTTGCATCACAATGAAACTGAGAAAAAGAGATTAAAATTTTATTTTGCGTGAGAAAACAGAAATAAGACTTAATGCTAAATACAAAGATTTAAGGTTACTCCCAAATTCAAAATACAAAAATACAATCAATGGCGCTCTGGCATGCCACAGTGATTTGCAATTTAAGTATTTTTTCTTGAGCTAAATTTCCTCAAGAAACTTCGAAAGCGCCAATGGTTTTATCTAAAGCAAAACCCCAAACTCAAAAAAAGTTCTCAAAGTTGAGGCGGTAAATGAAGGGATCACCTATGTTATGGTGAGAGCTCACATCTGCATCCAGCCAAACTCTCCACAAAAGTACTAAATTGCAAATCTCTGCGGCATACTGGAGTTCACTTAATTGCACTTAAAGCTCCTCCCAACTCATTTTTTTTTCGAATGTGGATTGGTTTTCTTGGTCCAATTTGGTTCAATTCCTACGATTTTCCTTTATTCAATCGTGAGGATGCAAAAATTCATCCGTGATACTCGTTGACTGGGAACACGTGCTTACCAAGTGAAGAGTTGGCAATTCCTTTCCAACAAGGATTCCAGATTCAACCTCTCCATTTATAGAAAAAAATAGTTTAGTTTAGAACACAGTTTTAATTCAATTTTTAGAGCTAAAGCATTTACGAATACTCACTGGATTGATTTGCTTCAAGCCGATTTTTACATACTCAGCAACGGCAGTAAAGAGTTGGTCATTGGCATTGAAATAATGGGAGGAGGCTATAGTCATCTTGGAGCACAAGCATTTCTCCAAACGGTGAACTCCATTTATCCTTGTGCCTGAATAATGACAAAGTAATGGCAATAAATGAAAAAAAGTATGAAGCATAGTAAAAAATAAATTTAAGCTGAAAAAAAATCACCTAAATAAGTGCTATATAGTGAGTTCATTAAATACAGAACATAAAGAAGGAAAAATTTATATAAGAAAAAAGTAAGGCAAAAAGATTGCCTAAACAGTAAGTTTCATTATATTTTATACCTATACGCATGAAGAAATATATAGATTCAGTAAAAAAAGTATGTGCCAGGCATACTCTCAACTTTAGAACAAGTTCATTGCTTTGAAAAACAATTGATTGGTTCACTGAAGAACTCAACGGTATTGAGAACACATTTCCCGTTTCCACATGCTCACCTCCTAGCACAGTGGTGGATGACATAGAAATTTCTGGGTCTCTTCCGTACAGAGTGATAGAAACAAGGATGTTAATGTTATTTTAAACCTCAATTGTTAGCTTCAATTTGGTGTTTCAGTTCTTAATCAACCAGTTTACTGGAAACTCAAATTTGTTATGTGTTATCGCCATCCGCAGTGCATTCTTATCGCTTAGAACTTGACGGACTGATTAGTTCTTCTGTAGTAGCCCACGATAAAACTGACTTGATCCAAACATATTGACAAATTACAAATTAATACGTTGCTTGTAGATTGTCTGAAGACTGTAAGCATAATTACACAAGGTAACAGAGAGGGGAATCAGGGCAGGGTCTGGAATCTGATAACGTGTTTGAAAGTTAACACATGAGGGGCTTGGAGGACAAGGCGCATGAGTGCAATTTTTGCTATTTGGAGCAATACGTGTTTGAAGTTTCGATCCTTATGGCGGAAGGAAAGTTAGAACTGATTTTTTCATGCTTAAAAATTGGAATTTGGGAGCGAATTTTCCACAAAATATGCCTTAAGACTAGTTTTACTTGAAATAATTAATATCTCAATGTTTTAAAAAACTGCACTTTCCTATGCATCTTGTCCTCCAAGCCCCTCCGTTATGAAGATGGAGATTTTCCTAAAAACTTGGATTTGCTGGTTGTTCAAAATTAGAAGGAATTTTGACCAAAAAAAAATACCAAATCAAAACTGAAAAACATGAGGATCAAAATACATTCAGTGTCTTACCTCCCAGCACCTGCCAAAAGTATAATTAGGAAAATTCACTGTGTTTACTATAGCATCTGGACGGGAGGGGGATATACAGGTGGTCTCGGTAAAAAAAAAAATTTTCCTCCAAATCTCACAACCAATTTTCAAAAACTTGAGCTTATTTAGAGTTCAAAGTATGCCAGCCACATAACTATATACCAATTGATTCATTCCTTCTGCTTTGGGAGCTATAAAATTGGAAAACTTGTTTCCTTTTTGGATGACCTTAGACTCTCTTTTCAAAAATCTAACTAAAAATATACTGGTGTCTAAGGAAATGTCCATATACTGTTTTGCAAAAGATTAGCCATGGCTGCGTTGGTCTTTTTTTAGGATTTCAGGGCTGAGGCGAAGTGTTGGATAATCTTTGGCAAAAGAGAAAGAAAGTCAAAATGATTCGTCTATTAACAACTTGGAGCTTGCCGTAAAATTAAGAAATCCTGATTGGACGGTATATTAAACATGAGGGTGGGGTAAATTAAGATCTCATAATTATTATTTATGAAAAACATGATAAGCTGGCATATGGTCAACAAAAGAATAGTAGAATCATTGACTAAATAAATAAGATAGAAAGGTATATACCATTTTACTACATGCAATATATTCTTTGATAAAAATCACTCTTTCTCCAACATCTTCAATTCCATGGCGAGAAATGCCTTCATATTTGGGTCAGAGATTTTAGTCAAGATAATGTCCCTTGCTTTTTCGTTACTTCCATGGAAGACAGTCTGGAGTTCCTTGGCATACTCAATCCAAACGCAGTTGGCACAGCCAGACATGCAGCAATTTGTTGGCTCCTCTGGAAGTTCCAATTGGGAGAACGATTCCATTTTGCGTTTTTCTTCACTGCTCCCTTCTTCCTCATTTTTACAATAATGCCTTATGCTTTGAGGATGTAAGAGCTGCTGAAGTGAGCGAGGAGATGATTTCCTCAGCACAGTGTAAAGTAGCATAACCTGGCAGTGACACATTCCCTCTCATCATTCTGGAAGAAAATATATTTTTCATTCAAATCAAATTGTGACACCAAGATATAATTATTATTGATCGCTAACCTGAGAAGACTTGTAAATCAGTTTGCAAAGTTGCAGGCTTCTCATCATACAAAAATTTTCGATGGCAAATTCATTGATGTGAATTTTTTTAATCTTTCGTGATTTTCATCTTTCATTTAAAGATATTTGGACTGTGTTAAGCAGAAAGGAATCAAGCCACATCAGCTACTGCCAAATTTAACTGGGCAATCTAATTTTTTACATGAAAACAGTTGAGTGAATTTTTGTGCAAAATTCAGTGGATTTTTTGTATACTTAGTTTGAAGCAAATTCCTTAAAATTTTCAAAGGAATTCGCACAGACGTTCTCTTGTAAAAAATAAAATTGCCCAGTTAAATTTGGCGATAGCTTATGTGGCTTGGTTCCTTTCTGCTAAATGCAGTCCATTTTGCTCTATGATTTTCCGTCTTCTTTTAAGGATGTTCTGCACAATGGATAGATAAACAAAAAACTGACCCATTACCTTCTGAAGAAATAAAATAATAGGAGCAGTGATTTTGAAACACTACTGTAGAGATAACATTTTTACCAAGCACACCCAGAAGTAGGTATGTATTATGGCTGGATGATAGAAACCTGCATCACTACTGAACCAAACGATCAACTGTTTGAATTTTGTGACATTGTAAAATCAGCATTAAGGTGATTTGTCAGGCTGAAGCAATACAGTCGAACTGGCATACGATATATGGCATCGGTTCGGTAAAAAATTTCGGCAGATTTTGAATTAGTGGCAAAATAAGGACAATAGCCCCTGCCCACAAGCCTGAAGAATCATTCTAACCCAAAAATTGGCAAAATTCAGGGAAACGAGAGCAGAATAGTGTTAGGAAAAAAATCCGCATTCGATACACCTATCGATTTCTGTCATCAAACAATTACATCAAAATGATAATTTTAAAAGGAATTACATAAGATGGAATGCCTTACCAAAAACTCGCAGGACAGAACGAAACTTTAAATTTGAATGGATAAGTATAAGAAGAAATAATTGATCACGATGGCATTATATCAGGACGTTGATGACACAAGGATTACCTCAGAACAGAATGTGTAATTAGTGCATATAGTGGCACTATAACATAGAGAAGTGCTAAAGGGCTCACGAAAAATCGAGGAAAACAACAGGAAAATTTTCACGAAAATTTTCGATACGAAACTTCATGACATTTGACATTGAATAAGTTCTGCCTCTTTTATGGTTGTGAAACGTAATGTTTTCAAATTGTTACTGTCAGTGATAAGAGATATCACTATTGCATTATGCAGTCGAAGCGGCCTCTGTCGGCAAGGAGCTGAACTAAACTGACTATCAGCTATCAGCTGTTTTTTGTTTGTGTTGACGCAACTCAAGCGTTTTATCATTACAGTGTTTTTCCATGTTGTTAATTTGTGAATATTCATGCAAGTCAAAGAAAACTTTGTTATTTGTGGTTGATGCAACTTCGGCGTGTTTTTTTTTTCTTTAATCGGAGTCATTTGATTCCGAGTGTTTTCTTTCAAATTCATGTTTCTAATCATGCGGGGAAGTCATGTAGAAACGTACCAAGAAAGAAACCCGCTCCCGTTTCAAAATCCCGTGGGTAAAATAACTCTGAATAATAATTTGAAGGTAAGTAAGAGTCCACGGGCTTTCTATTGGTTCATTTAGCCTCTACCAGCTACAACTTATGGGCAGCTTCGATCACCGGGACGAGATCGCTAGAGCGGACGAGACTCAAAGATTGCATACATGTTAAATTGAAGGCGCATCAAACTTCGTTCAACACGAAATCGATGAATTATTATGTTTCACTCGCCGTTTGACCGTAAACATGGTTTGAAATTGGTAAAAAACAGGTTTTAATCGCCGATGCCACTAACACGTATCTCCGTTCCGGGTATACCAGTCCTTAGTTCCAAAAACACGTATCTCCGTATTTCTACCGTATTTCGTAACTGCTAACATTATTTTGCAAAAAAATGTGAAGGAACTCATGAAGCAGCTAACTCTTGATATTTTCACCAAGTTTTACGTTTGTATTGTCGACTGGGGTGGGGGGGGGGGGTNGGGAGTTAGGAAGTTTTTACACTTTCCTGAAAAATTGTATTTCCGGAGTTATTGCCGTGTTATTGTACGCACCTCGCGCCCCAGTCACTTTGCTTACAGAATCAAGCTAAAATTTCCAAAGGGAGTTTGGATACGGTATAGTCATTAAAAACGGTTCGGGGAATTTCCCAAATTTTAAGGGAGGGGTCCGGGAGGCCGTCCCTGGAAAATATTTATAAATTGAGTTGTCCGAGGAGCATTTTGAGCTGCTCTCATTGAAAAATTGTTCCGATGCCAATCTCCAAACTGAATGGTACGTCACGCAATTAGCAAAATCCCTTACATATTTCTTAGGGGGGAAATTTCTGGAGGGAGGCAGTTCCGTCGCTCCCCCCCCCTTCACGTTTTATGTCGGGACCAGAGATATAGTCAGGCAGCACCTCTTCTCTCTGTTAAGAAAATCGTTTTTGACAATAATGAGCAGCACTAGCCCTAAACGGACAGGAATAAGAATCTCGCAATTTTAAGTTGCAGAGCCACAAGGAGTCAAGGTTACGACCTTTGCAGACTTCTCGGGGGCCCCGCTCCCCGCTGCGATGGTGCCTCTCGATTTTGTGGTCACAACGCACTGTGTGTTGGCATTTGTCACATAATAAACATACAATGCACACCCACATTTACATGCAACTGTGTCACGGGGCCAATCGGGTTCATATAACTCAATTCATCGCTCATTCACTCCGATTTCGATTAAGAATTCGTTGCTGTCTAAAGTTCTGAGGAGATTTGGATGACTGATGGAGACAACCCCTTATAACCCGCAGTGAAGGGCTGTCGATTAAGTAGATTCTTACCTTCATTTCTTGTTCGTTCCAATTTACCTACTCTTGTTTATTTTGTTTTTTTTTTGTTTCAATATGAGGTCTTCAATATGAGCCTTCTATATCCTCAATGCAAGAAAGAGGATAAAGTCGTCGACTACTTGCGGGCATGCAGCCACAACTTTAACTTGTGAGGTACCTATATTATTTTCAAAATTGAAACTCGGACAAATACCCTTAGGAAAAAAGCCAGGAGGCAGGACCGGATTTACTTGCTTGCCGCCCATGGGCCGCCCCCTTCTCATACTTTTTGAAACATCAATAAAAACAATCAAGTGAACGTACCGGAGGGGGAGGGGTTCATAAGACGCGTTTACTCGTGTTGGACACATTTTTTGCGAGTGCCCTGTCAACACTATACCAGCAAAAGTTCACGGAACTTGGCGCTAAAGTTAAGTTCCGTAAACCTATCTCTGTGTGGACAAGGCCTTCCATCTATATGAAATGAACGAAAGAATTAATATAAATGTGTAATATGTAAATAAATAATATATATAAATATAAATGTGGTTTAACAATTTTAACTTTCGCCGCCGTGCCGCGCTGACCAGCACTGTGTTAGGCGCAATGCGTGAAGTATTCCTACAATCTTGTATGCGCTATGCGTTTCACGCCGACCACTGCTGCACGCACTGTGTTTGACGCAATGCGTGAAGTGTTCATGCAGTCTTGTAGGCGCTAATATGTGTTACATGCCGACCGCCACACCGAGGGCTACTCCTTTTCATCTAAAGTCCTCTTCATCATTGCTCTCTGCGCCGCGCTGGTCCAGACCAAAGTCCGTGTTCGGGTTTTCTCTTAGTCTTAAATGGACTAATGAAAGGTGCTGTCTACTGTATCACAGAAAGACGACAAAATTAGAAATATACTCTCAGGAAATGAGAGATTTTGTCACCTTTCCTCGTTTGTAATTTTTCTTCTGATTCCGATTTTTCTTTAGGTATATCTACAATTAAAAAAAATTGCAAAATTTGCCGCAATGGGCCGCGGCCCTTGTGGCCACCCCCTAAATCCGGCCCTACCAGGAGGTCATCTCACTAGTAGGACTGACTGTATCGCAAAGTAACCAAACCGGGGACAAAAACCGGGTTGGAAAAAATTATTAGGAAAACTTGCAGTAGGAAACAATGTTTTAAGAAAGATGACTTGCCACCACGAAGCAAAAAAAATGCGACGGAAATACACCCCAAAACGGTTTGCAATGAGAGAGTCTATGCTACGTGTGAACTTAAAAACGCGAAAAATCAACATATTGGCTGATCCTAATTTCGATAGATATCGCAATTTGAAATTCTTACAGTAAATGCAAGTTTTCCATTGGTTTTAATCCCATTTTTTTATTTACTTGTTCACTGCATCGGTGTCAGTCGGTTCACGTTTTTATTTTTCGTTCGATTCGTGTCGATTGAATACATACCCTCGCGTTACATGCATACTTCCTATACTCTTTTTTCTTTTTTTCTTCACAGAGCAAATCGCCCTCTGCTGCTCCAGCAGCAATTGTTGATACAAATGTGTTATGCGTACTGATTTCAGGTCATTACATACTCGACTCTTTGAGGGCGTTTTATGTGCGAAAGCAAGTCGCCTTCAACTACGTCCGCAGCAATTGTTGTTACGAATATGTTGTGCGTGCTGATTTCAGGTCATTACATACTCGACTCTCTGAAGGCGTTTTATGTGCGTAATTAGCGCGACCTGTCGGAGGAAAACAGAAGTGCGAAGTGAGATTTGAATGACTCTCTCAATCCCCACTTCTGTTTTCCTCCGACAGGTCGCGCTAATTACGCACATAAAACGCCTTCAGAGAGTCGAGTATGTAATGACCTGAAATCAGTACGCATAACACATTTGTATCAACAATTGCTGCTGAAGCAGGAGAAGGCGAATTGTTCGGTGAAGAAAAAAAGAAAAAAGAGTATAGGAAGTTTGCATGTAATGTAACGCGAGGGTGTTTATTCAATCGACACGAATCGAACGAAAAATAAAAACGTGAACCGACCAACACCGATTCAATGGACAAAAAAGCTAATCAAAATCAGTAGAAAACTCGCATCTACCGTGAAAATTGAAAACTGCGATATCCGGGATGTTACTTCATCCTATATCGTTTTTAAAAATTGGATGATTTTTGTGGAAATGGAGAGGGGGGAGGGTGCAAAGACTTATTGAACACCCCTCGTATCAACATAAATTCGTTGATTTGCAATTAAAATTGAGAATCTCTTTATCACAAAGAAACAAACAAGAACACGTCAAATTAAGATGAACCATATAATTACCCATGAGCTACTTTTGAAATTGGAATTGCAGAAAAGAGAGAGAAAGAGCTTGACGGGTCGATTCGAGCAGGACGACTTTTATCAATATGTGAAAGGTAGGACTAGCGAATCTAAAAATAACCCCGCAAATACCTGTTTTCCATAATAATCCTTCTTGAAATTGCTAATTCGTACTGTAACTCATCGAAAGACGATGGCTTCGGCTTGGACTCGTGGAGGAGCAGGGATCTACGACTACTTTCAATATTTCCCCCCTTTCTTTTTTAAATACTAAAATGTTATTCCGCTCGAGTATCTAAACAAGCTGTCTGCTGATCTTATTACAAATTGAGCAGCGTTGTACGTGTATTCCGAGGCTCCCTGCTGATGAACCGCAGATTTGCCAGTAATTACAGTAGGCGGAGATACGCAACACGAGGAGGCTTTGGTAAAAATAGCTCAATGACAAAGGTTACCGATCTACATTTTAAATATATTGCATCTAACTCATGTCGGATGACGCCGTGTACCTAGATCACGCGAATGGACCAGGAGAGTTTTCATGAATGCATGTTAGGGAAACTTCTTCCCTCGTTACTCTGAAGTGCTTCGTCTCTGTGCGCGGAAGTATTATAAATCAGATGACAGGCTCATGATTTGATGGGAGCCCTTTCCTACGCTAAACTCAATTCACTTGGAAAATACATTTGACAGTGGCGTGGCGAGATGAAAAATAAAGGGATGCTGTCGTCATGAATCAGGATTTTTTTGGAACTCCCCCTGCCCTCAGCGTTAATTTTATCGTCTCATATTCTTTCCACAAGCCTCTCCTCTTTTACTACTAGCAGCTTATTCAGTCAATTAAGGGTATTAATGACGAAACATTAATGAGATTTTGGAGAAAGAAAAAAAAACACTGCCACAGCTTTGTAACTGAACTTCTTTTTTAATTCTTCCGCAGAAACAATCATGTTACGTGTTACGATGTACGCTCGAAGAACTTCTTTGAGTTCTGTTCTGCTTAAGTTCGTAGGCAAGATAATGCAAATCTGCAGCCCTTAATCTGGAAGGAAAACTTTGTGATACATGTATAACAGTCAAATCATTTTTCAAAAAATTGACAACGTTTCGATGAAAATCAGTAAATTACGGTATAGCGCCTGGATGCAACTATTCGAGCACCACGGATGTCCCTGTTGCATAAGCAAAGAAGCTAAGGCGTTTTCTGCCCACAGAGTGAAAACGCCTTAACTTCTGTGTTTATGCAACAGGGACATCCGTGGTGCTCGAATAGTTGCATCCAGGCGCTCATCACTCATCACTTCAACTGCGGCGCGGCACGGCCGGATTTACCTACTTGCCGCCCATGGGCCGCCTGTATTTTGCCGCCCCCTTCTCATTCGTTTCGGAACATCAATAAAAACCATCAAGTGAACATGCCGGAGGGGGAGAGGTGCATAAGATGCGGTTTCTCGTGTTGGACACATTTTTTGCGGAAGCCCTGTCAACACTACTAACAAACTATCTCTGTGTGGACAAGGCCTCTCATGTGTAAGAAATGAACGAAAAAATTATGTGAGAACAAACATAAATAATAATTTTAACTTCCGCCACCGCGCCTCGCTGACCGCACTGTGTTTGGCGCAATGCTTGAAGTATTCCTACAGTCTTGTAGGCGCTATGCGTTCCACGCCGACTGCTGTTGACCGCCTTGTGTTTGACGCAATGCGTGAAGTATTCATGCGGTCTTGTAGGCGCTAATATGAGTTACATGCCAACTGCTGCACCGAGGGCTTTTCCTTTTCATCTCAAGTCCTCGTCATCATCGCTCTCAGCACCGCGCCGCTCCAAGCCAAATTGCGTATTTCGTTTCTCTCTTAACTCGACTAATTAAAGGTGCTGCTTCTTGTAGCACTAAAAGACGACAAAAGTAGAAATTACTATACTCTCAGGAACTGAGAGATTTTGTCGCCTTTTCTCGTTCGTAATTTTTTCTCTGAATCCAATTTTTTTATACCTAAATTTTAAAAAAATGCAAAAGTTGCCCCCCCCCTAAATTTGCCGCCATGGGCCGCGGCCCGTATGGCCACCCCCTAAATCCGGCCCTGCAGCGCGGCAGTACTGCGTCCGAAATGACAGAATGTCTTTAATCCTTCATCTATGCTACAATGACATCCACTATACCCACGAAATTTCGCACAAACGCATATCGGATGTGAGCATACTTTTTGTACTTCAGTTTCGATACAGCGATGTGCTAAGCATTTGTCTACGGCGTGGGTGCCTCGGTAAAAATCGGCTAGATGATGTGCTGATAGTTTCGTAATATTCTAACCTTGTCTTGCGGGCTTATTTTTTTTATTTAATTTATTTTAAATATCCTCTGAAGTGCATCTTTAAGCCACGGAGCGCTATGATCGCCAGCCGTGATCGCGTGGCTAATTAAAGCATGACACAGAGAAATGAGTTCCCAATGATGCGCATTGCTTTATGCAGTCGTGGCGCAGACCATTACCTGGTTGCCAACGCACCCAAAGAATAAAACTCCGCGTATCTCCTTAACAGCGGTGTTCGAACTTCGAAAGGTGTGGAATTTCATGAAACTCACGTGAATTTAATTTTATCTTATTTTTAGGAAAACGGTCATTCATTATATTTTTATTTCAGCCATTCTCCTTCTGAATTCGATCATGTTAGCGTATTGTTAGTGCCACATTGGTCACTCTAACCAAGTTGGCATCATTCTAGTTTAGGAAAAATCCGCCTCAGAGACTGCTCAAAAATATTTCAAATTAACAGATCATTATTTTACTTGTCCTATGTTGATACCATGTTTCACACATCAACATGATCTTTTTAGCAGGGTCGAACATCATTTGTGCACTTAAAGAGGCATGTAAAATCTGTTCTGATCAAACATCCCTAGTGAAAAAGGACCTGTTGAAAACGCATAAATAACTTCGAAATTCTAAAAAGTCACTTTTTCCGGGTTTTTTTTAGTGACACTTACAAGTATTTACACTTCCAAGGTATTTAAGTAAAGAAGTGTCCAAAGACATTTTCATAATATTTACGTTATTTAGTATTTTTAGCAATGGTTTGCATACATTTCCCTGGACGTAAGTTTTACGAGAGTAATACCGTGAGGTGGCTCCCTTCCTCGTAAAATTTCGACTTTTTTCATAGATTTTATGAGTAAGATGAAACTACCAAGAAAACTGAGTACAAGAATATCCTTAGTTTCTTGATTGTAAAATGATTGGAGGAGATATGACAAAATAAACCGAATCAGCTAAAATAGGTGTTAATATGAGATAGACCGTCAGATGACGTCACAAGGTGGTACATTGTCTTTTTCTACAATTTCACATAGTAGAAAAATATTATGAAAAATACTGCGAACTCAGCTCATGAAGTTGGCACAAACAGATGAAGCGATACCGACATTTTTTCGTGCAAATTCTCCATTGATAGTATCGTAAAATCTAAAAATGCTGTTTCACTCTCGACTTACTTTGGGAAAGCAAATTCCTCCATTGTATCGGCAAAAAAAATCCCACTTTTTCTCACTCCCATCGAGGTATTCAGCAAATTTCAGCAGACTTGACAACGCGGGTCCATTACTAGAGATGCTAGACTAATACTAGTAATCGAACGAAATCAGTCGTTCTCTGCCACTCGCAGCAGACAAATTGTCCGTAAGAGCGATTTTCCTCGTAGATTAGGGGCGGTGACATCACACCGAAAAGTATGCGTTTGAAGTGCATCACAGGAGTTGCAAGTTACGAAACAGAATGATGATGGGGTAAATGGTGCACGTCAAGGCCTCAGAACAGAGAATTCCTTCCTTGGAAGTGTGGGCGTACAAAATCGAAAATATCTCCACTTTTTTCCACTATGTAGCACATTTTAAACGCGTATTCAACCGATGAGTAAAAACGTGATTGAAACTCAATTAACTGAGGCATAAATTTAGTTGTGTTTAATGCAAAATCATTATAGGAATGAAAAAATTTCTATTTATCTTAATGGAGAATTTGATTAAGGGTCTGAAATTTGATGAATTTCGTGTTTAAGCGGAATCTACCGAGTCGCTAAGTTTCTATACGTCAAATATTAATGAAGAGATTTGCGATGTGGTTTCCTCCACCCTAGTCTCATCCGTGTTTTACACCGAGTAACCAGTGGAAATGTGTCCTTTGGTTGATGAAAGCACCGTGGAGGAAACGAAGCAGCCATGGTGTACATAACTGCAGTGGGTGACACAATACATCGTCTCCTTCAGGGCCGGATTAAGGGGGTGGCCACATGGGCCGCGGCCCATGACGGCAAATTTAGGGGGCGACAAAAGGGGCGACAAATTTAGGGGGCGACAAATTTTGCACTTTTCTTTTAAAAGTAGGTATAAAAATAAAATTGCAAACGAGAAAAGGCGACAAAATCTTGCATTTACTGCGAGTATCGTAATTTCTAATTTTGTCGTTTTGAGGTGTTACAAAAGACAGCACCTTTAATTAGTCGAGTTATGAGAGAAACCAAACAGGCAATTTGGCTAGAACGCTCATTTATGAACATTCTTGGCCGTTTTGGTCTGACACTGGAATCTGAATTTTGTCAGTGATATTTTTGTGTCAGAAGGTTGGCTGCGCCCTTTCATTAGTCTAGTTGAGAGAGAAACCAAACAGGCAATTTGGACTGGAGCGGCGCGGCGCAGAGAGCAATGATGAAGAGGACTTTAGATGAAAAGGAGTAGCCCCCGGTTTGGCGGTCGGCATGTAATTCATATTAGCGTCTACAAGACTGCATGAATACTTCACGCATTGCGTCAAACACAGTGCGTTCAGCAGCGGTTGGCGTGAAAGGCATAGCGCCTACAAGAGTGTAAGAATACTTCACGCATTGCACCAAACCAAGTGCGATCAGCACGGCGCGACGGTGGAAGTTAAAATTATTGAATCACATGTATGATTGTTCTTTCATAATTTTTTCGTTCATTTCTTGTTAATGGGAGGCATTGTCCACACAGAGACAGGTTTACGAAACTTAACTTTCGCGCCAAGTTCCGTGAATTTTTGCTAGGAGTGTTGACAGGGATTCCCCAAAAAACGTGTCCAACACGAGTAAACGCGTCTTATGCATACTTCTCCCTCCGGCACGTTCACTTGACGGTTTTTATTGATGTTTCAAAACAAATGAGACGGGGACAGCAAAATACAGGCGGCCCATGGGCGGCAAGTAGATAAATCCGGCCCTTCGATGAAGTGCGATATCCCCGTTAATATTGGACGCAGAAACTTGGAATTTGGACGGATAATACTTAGTTCAATGTAGACAAATCAGTTAAAATCAGTTTACTCAGTGGCGGTCTTGCAAGTTGGCAACATTGTTGTTTCTCAACTTAAATGGATTAAAAATATCAATTTAAGCAAGCTACTTCATCGAGAATCGATGGTTTTACAAACATTTAAATGGAGTAAAACTAGTGTTGCCAACTTTTTAGATGCGCCACCGATCTTACTATTTTTTCCTAAACTACAACCCCAAACCATTAATTAGAACACGATTCTGTAATTAGCGCACGTTGCCCATCAAACTTTCAGTAATATTAACGAGGTCCTATAAAGGCTTCTATAAGCAACTAAAGAACCCCCGGACCTCGAAATTATAGTATTCAAAGATTTAAATAGGGCCTGCAGGCTGATTGTTGAAATTGATAGACAAAGCTATAGACAACGAAGACTAATGGGATATCCCATTGGTGGAAGCGGGTGGTTGCAACGGACAAAGGAGGTAGGTAATAGACTGGCTAATGGCAACCCACGAGAGACCCAATAGTTAGTCCATCATTCACCCCTTAGTCTGTAAGAACCACCCATTTCAACCAATAGAATCGCTGAATACTCCCTATGTCATATTTGTCTATAGCTTTGTCTATCAATTTCAACAATCAGTTCGCTGAGAAAGAATGAAGCGGCCTCGAGGTTACTAAACCAATACTAATAAAAAAAAAGATTGCTACATTCGATTGGTAATTGAAATGCGGCAGTGCAGAGGCATGTTATGGAACTGAGATGTCAGGTTTACTCAGACGGAATCGGGCATCTGGGATACAGAAATTACTGTTGGCAGAACGATGGCGCCAGATGACACGCGGGCGTTATGAGTTGCTTGATTTTTCTTCAGGTCACATTGCTGTGTCATGCTGGATAAAGTGATGGTGTGGCACAAAACAATTACCGCGGTAGTAAGTCAGCATCTTAATTGAATTCCGACCTGCAACCGCTTTGAAAAGGTGCTTTAAGCCGTGAGACGTGTGTTACTGGAAATGAAAACTTTGGTACATAACTATGGGGTCATCTTTGAATGAGAGTTCAGCTCCTAACTGACTCGAACTTTGGTGGCTCCATAACATAGGGACCGAAAATGCCTAATATGTGGACGATTTCAAATCAGCGCAGAGATGATTAATTAATTAATAAACTCAGGTTAAACTCGATTAAACTTCATCGCTACCATTTGGTTAACAGGCAGTTAAAAGCTTTTTTCGATTGCTCTACATAGTAAGTCTGAAAGTCTAGGCCAATTATCATAGACTGACTTTCGTGGCTAGAATTTGATGGATACCGTGCGAAACCACGTATCTTCATTGAGGTGTTTCAAAATCTTCGCTCCTAATTTAATTTTTCAAAGAGAAACAGGTCAACATTATACAGCTTGAAAATACAGAATATCCTGCTTACAGAGAAGAAAAATCACGAAGTTTTCAAGAAATCATGTTTAATATTTTTCCAAGGAAAAAATGAAGTGTTCTAGGAACTCTGCAACGTCGCAAATGAAGATACGTGGTATTGCACTAGGGCCGTCAAATTGCTGTTTCTGTTCAAAAATGAAAATGTATTTCGAGTGCTTTCAAACACGCGTAGCACTAGCAAAAAGCTGAAGTTCTCCGGATTTAATCTTGAAAATACCGCGGAGTTATTATTTAATTTGTATTATTAAATTGAATTTTGACAGCGCATAGTCAGCTAGTGACGTCATAATTAATGATATATACCATATCATAGTGTACCTAAACGTCCGCATGAAATATGCTGAATCAGAAAAAGTCTCTCCCAGTGTAACGAGTAGGCTAAAGCGGAGGTTGCCGAAGCAAAGTATTGAAGGCGCTTTTTGAGGATTTTGAGACGCTCGCATCTCGAATCAGTCACATCATCTTGTCCTGATGCAGATCCTTTTGACTTCATGATCCAATTGAATGAGAGGGCTAGCTAGTTTGGATTGGTAATTCTGTTTCCCCGATATTAATTTTATCACTTGAACACAGGGAGAAAGCATGAATGTCCATTACTTTTCCAAGTACTGAACTTAAAAGACACCCTTGATATTGAAATAGACAATAGTAGACATGGACGCCTCAGGAGTCAGGAGAGCAATCTCACCTCTATTCCCAAGAATTTATCGATTCGAGATTTTTTTAGTATTGGCTGATCGGTGGCAATTGCAGTGCCTACCTATATATATGTTAACTACAACATGTATGGTTTTGATTGCCGTTTTTGAGACTAGATGCAAAGATAGTGAATCGTCTTTATTTGTGGGAGGATAAATAACAATGAGGGGAAAAATAATTGAGTTAGGGTGAAATGAAATACGATTAGCCTGTAAAAATAAGATTCTCTTTTTTATCATCCAAAGACTAGGGGAAAAGGAACGAATAATTATTTAATTGTTAAAGCCACTGATTGAGGTGTGATGGTGCGGACACTGGTTCTGCTAGAGTTTCAGACGGTTTTACTACACACTCAGTCGTTGGTTTACCGCGCTCATCTGGTTTCATGAAATGACGGATAAAAATATATCTTCAGCTAGGTAGAGTAAATTTATTTTCGGGGAGTTTTTTTTCTTTAGATTTATACTCGAGAAAGTATATGCATGCATTCTGCCGAAACGAAATAATATAACACGTTATAATAGAAATAACAAGAGAGGAATTTTGAGATGCATCCTTTTTTCAGTGAAAGCAAAATCGACGGCCCGTTTCCTTGCACACGCCTCAGATCGATTTATTGGCACTAGACCAAAAGTTTGGCCGCACTTAAGAAATTCACCACATCCACCTCGATAGAAATTCGATCAGTTGTGACTTGAATCCTCAAAGGTTTTCACTCAACCAGCCTGTCTTCATCATACTTTTTAAGGTATAATCTGCGCATCAAAAATTTTTAAGTCGGAGGCATTTTAGGCGCCCAATTCTCTATACTCTGTAATCAACGCGACTTGGCCGTGTTGCGTCATCAAGGCTCGAACGAGACCAGTTTCGCGCGCGACGGCGCGCGACTGGGGCGCGCAACCGGTTTTTTCGTTGCCGGGACAACCGGGTTAGGACTCCCGACTTGGGGTACCGTTCGCACTCGGCTACTGCTCGCTTCGATTGACTTTGACATTGACATTGGCACTGACATTACCTGATAACGCACCGGCACTTCCTACAGCCTCAGTGCCGACACAGCAGCGCCAATGTTGCTCACTCGTGAGACAGGATTCCGATCCTCCGCAACGCCGCTTTCGACTTGATGATATGCGGAGCCCTTCCGCTCTGAGGCGCCACCTTTTCTTCTCGAAAGTTTGACTCGGCAAGTCGCACGGAGAAAAAACCTCGTGCGTGGGACCCGAAGTTTAGGTCACATGGATCTCTGAAGTTTTCGGATTGAGCATCTGAACACTTTAGGTCCAGCTACTGAGGTTTGGATCACACATCTGAAACTTCAGTTCTTACATCTGAAGTAGTTCAAATGTGAGAACCGAAGTCTTTCGGATGTGAGAACCGAAGTTTTTCGGATGTGAAAACCGAAGTACTTCAGATGTAAGAACTGAAGTTTCAGATGTGTGATCCAAACCTCAGCAGCTGGACCTAATGTGTTCAGATGCTCAATCCGAAAACTTCAGAGATCCATATGACCCAAGCTTCGGGTCGCACGCACGAAGTTTTTTTCTCCGTGTAGTTACCGAAGGACCGAAGTCAAATGCATCGAGGGTGAGACATTTTGATGGTGGAGAACTAACTTTACTTCGAGAACTCAATGGTGCTGATCATATAGCCAAGAGACCAGGGACAAGAGACCCTCCACTGGGCTCCTAGCGACAGGTGGAAGATTTTACTTTCGAGGATTCAACACTTTCTTATGGACAATTTAAGGGAGGGCCAGTCATCACCCTTTTTTCTGCTTTTGACCTACCCACTAGGTGAATGATGAGCTTCGGGTGACGTTACGAGCCCAAAAAGTTGTTTGTTCGCGAAAAAAAATTCTCAAGACGTTGATAACCACCCACCTAATAGATAGGTAAACAGTTGAATATTGGAGTCTCGAAAGTAAAAAATTCCACCATTGCCAAGATAGCAATGGAGGGCCTCTTGTCTCGGGTGCCGACTAACGCTCGGAGTAAGCAGGAAAAAAAGGGGGGGGCAATAATAATTGAACAGATTATCTTCCAAATCACGTAAGCGCCAAAATTGCGAATGCGAGAAAAACAAGAAAAACCCTTTTGTTTGTTGACAATCGTAGAATTCTAAAAAATGTGCGTTTTTTAGAGGGCTATTTTGAAATCAGACATGATTGCTCACACCAAAGAAAAAAAAGAAAAAAGAACCCCTCTACCGCCAAAATAGAGATTGGCAAATTTGGAGAATAGTCGGTTCAATCTTTGTCGGAATATTTCGATTCGCTCACTGGAAAAAAAAAAAAAAAAAAAAAAAAAAAAAAAAAAAAAACCACATTGGATCTAGAGTCCAGACTCTTAAAAACATCGGCAAGAAAAAGTACTCTTGATTCAATTAAAATCTAGCTTCAATCAAGAACCAAGCCTCTTAATTTAAGCGGATTTCGTTTTGATTCAAGCAAAAATCCGATTGAATCAAGAGTATTTTTTCTTGTCAATGTTTTCAAGAGTCTGGACTCAAGATCTAATGTGGTTTTTTTTTTTTTCCAGTGCTCCCCGATAAATTAAAATGGGAGTTATGACTGACTCAGGTCTCGACAGAAACCACAGTTTTCCTGATATAAAGATTCGAGGTGAAGGCCGAGCAGGTCGTCGACGTTTTTCGCAGCCTCATTTGATGTCAAAGGGTTACTTCTGACGGCGGTAGATACATGATTCCCTTTTGACACGTGGTCCGTGGTCGCGGATCAGTTTCCAAGAAAGCTTTCCGATTCTGGGCAATTTTGATTTTCGCACGGGCGTGTTAAAAGCCCGCGTCCGGACGGCTGCGGCGGCGGCTCAGCGTGCGACTGCGCAAAAGTCGAGACCGGAAACTCTGCGCCAAGTGCAAACACTTCCCCTCCACGCTCGCGAGCTGCTTCCTGTCCGGCTCGACGCGACGCGGTGGGGCAAGCGCCGAGTTGAAAAACGTGGTGCAGCGTAATGTGCGATCGAGCGATACGGCTGCGATTGTCGGTGCGCGAAAAGCCTGCTCTGAAGACATCGCACACTTTCTGCCGTGATAGCCAAGAGAGCCGTACACTGGATAAAAAACAAATTGGATCTAGGGTCCAGACTCTTAAAAACATCGACAGGAAAAAATACTCTTGATACAATCGGATTTTTGCTCAAATCAAGAACCAAGCCTCTTAATTTGAGCGGATTTTCTTTTGATTTAAGCAAAAATCTGATTGAATCAAGAGTATATTTCTTGTCAATGTTTTCAAGAGTCTGCACTCTAGATCCAATGTGTTTTTTTTTTTTTTCCAGTGTAGCTCTCAAATTTCGAATTCGAGTTTCCTTCAAAATTCATCTCATTTGTTTTTTATGAAATCACTGAAACGGCTAAAACAGCCAGAATAGCCACAGTCGCACATAGTGGGAAAACCGGGACATGTCAGAGAATTTTGAAAAGTCAGGGAGAACCTGGCGCCCAAATAAACAAATTATCTCCGTAACATGTTACACATCTTTCATCGAAGATTTAATTGATTGAAAGCATTCATTTTTTCAGAAGAAACAAATAAGAAGGGAGCAAACTCTTTAAATCCTGGTAAATATTGGCAGTAGAATCTGTGTTCCAAAATACCATAGACCTACTAGCCGGTTGTAAGATTTCCAATAGCTTCTATAGCCGGCAACACAATTTCGTATAGCCTTTTACAGCCGATGGCAACAAAGCAACGGCCTGGCGATAAAGTGTATATCGACGGTGTAAGTCGGCAATCACATAACTCGTTTGCGGTGTCTGAAAATCTCCGCATCTATGATATTTTTTTAAAGAAGAACAAATTGACGTCTCTCCTTAAAATTTTTGCAGAATTTTCTTCGCACAGTGAAGAAAAATCACGGCAGTTTTAAAGAATTTTCATGGATTATTTTTCCGTTTAAAAAATAAAGTATGACAGGAAGTCTGCGACGTCGCAAACCGAGTTATGTGATTACCGACTTACACCGTCGATATGCTAAACGTTACTAATAACGGATGCTAGGACTTAGTGAGTTTTTGGACTACCGCTCTCTTTTTGGGCAGTAGTATCTTGATTTATTTTGCTAGGAAAGCTCCATGCATATGATTTATTTTGCATATGTTGGAGCGCCTTCAATTTCATATGATACTGTGCAATACCTCTGGTGTGAAATAGTTGCTTCAAGCGCCGTGGTACGCTGCGGCGCGGCGGGCGGGCACTCAGGCAGCCAGCGTGGAACGCGCATTAGCGCCTACAAACCTAACAAGGATACTTCAAGCATTGCGCAATGCGTGAAGTATCCCTGTTAGGTTTTAAGGCACCAGTCCACCGCCGCTCCGCTTTGTGTTAGGCTCTAATATTTAATCTCGCGGAGTCAGCGTTTTTCAACTCTTGACTTTGAAATGTTTGCACACTTTTAATGGATTATTCTCATTTTAATTGATGGAAACAAATATGTAGTAAAGGGAACTATAATGTGCGTTTTGTAAATATTAAGGTGATTCCGTGCAAACTTAAGGATTTACAAAGCACACGAATTTCTACACAATTTCTTATATCCTCTCATAGCCGATGGCGAAAAAGCAACAGCCAGGCGATAAAGTGTAAAGCCCGGCGATAGGAACTATAGCCCGGCTGTATAATTTTTTATCGCTTCGTGTAGCCCGGTCGTATGATTTTTTCCACTTTCTACAGCCAGCTATATGATTTCCTATCGCCTTCTTCAGTCGGCTATAAGATCTCCCATGGTATTTGGAAAGGTAGCTCCTATCGCCAAATTTTACCAGGGAAACGATTAACATGATACGTTAGAATTATTTCGCGATATTTCTCATTTAAATACTAGCGAAATACTCTAAAATGTTGATTGAAATTACGGGTTTAGATGCTTTGCCATAAATTGTAATTTAAATAAATGATCACTTCGTTAACTTAATAACTTAGCCTTTACACGACCAAAAAGGCACACCACTAAAAAATTTAATTAAGTTGACGCGATTCTAACAAAAGTTATCGTGTCTCCCAAAAATTCCCCGACAAAGACCTGCTGACTAATATAAGGGGGATGATACAACTTTTCGACCACGAGGGAACTCACGTTGCCTACACGAAAAATTGAAGGCGAACTGACAAGGCGTTATTGTAATCTTTTCCGGTTCGATATCAAACCATGTTATTGTTAGCATCAAATCATTTTCCATTCACCGTTCCCAAAACAGACCATGTCGGCAACAACATGATCTCAACAAGGTACCAACATCGTCGTTTTTACCAGCGTATGACGTCATCCTGGAACAGACTTCATAGCAAGACTTGTAAACTCCGTAAATATGGCGATGCTATGAGGTGGTCGGATAGTCGTAGCTGAGTGTGGGATGACTCAATGGACAGTCCTTCGTTGGTTATTCGCACTCTACCCGTCGGACACTCATAGCATCATGTCTCGTGCGCAGAATATCAATCACCTCAACCTCTGCCTTAATTTCGCGCCGCACCGCGCAAGCGCGCCGTTTCCTCCCGGTTCCTTCCGTTTCCTCTCACGGTGCTCCAGTTTTCCTCTGGTTGAACGGACCAACACTGCCGTGCTAAGGAAGAACGCCGTATGAACCTTCGAGAGTTGCCAAATTTCCCTTGGTAAAACATGTATTTTTGATAACATCCATGCATATTTTCCCTTCAAATTTTCAGATATTTTAGATTAAATTGCGTACAAATTGGCTTAAAATTTGAGAAAATAATATTCGCAATTTTCCCTCAGTAATTTCGGTTTTTCTCGGAGGAAACTTGGCAACACCTGAAGGCTCATACGGCGCTCTTCCTTAGCATGGCAGAATAAGTATGTACTTATCTGGCGAAGGCAAAAAGTCAGATCAGGCATTTTGTCAAATGCCTAGGCAAATACCTAAATATTCTTATTAAAATTGAAATTCTGATTTTTTACCCTATAAGTTTAGACAAAATAATTCGTTGCTCCTATGTGTATTGATTATGAAGGTGTTCGTAGCGAAAACCTTGTCTATCGATCTATCGAAAATAGTATTCATAACTTTCCTGGTAAATTCTGTGTTTATCGGATGAAACTTGGCAACGTCTGAGGGCTCATACGGCGTTCTTCCTTAGCACGGTAGAGTAGGCAAGAAACGAAAAGTTCTAATACGTGTTACTTGACCAAAATTTCACATTATGAATGTTGACATTGAATATTTCTCAATTTAAAAAAAAAAATGAAGTATGACAGGAAGTCTGCAACGTCACAAACCGAGAAACATGGTTGGGAAGTTTCATCATCGATATTTTGTAAAAACCGTAAAGAATTAGTAGTAGCTGATAAAAACTACTTCTTCGCTGACTGTCAGGTATAACGAGGCGTTTTATTACTGCAAAGTGAGGCATAATATAAAAGGATGAGCAGTTTTTGAGTTCACAAAGTGTATAAGGAATAAAGATTTACTCAGTATAAATAACTGCACTTGGTTACCCGTACTTAAATTACTTATTCTTTCGTGCCAAGGAAGAACGCCTTATGAACATTCAGGCGTCGCCGGACTACCTCTAATAAAATAAAACTTTATTGGGGGAAAATTGTGAATATTTTTCCTCCAATTTTTCAATTAATTATGCCCGCAATTTTTTCTGAAATATTTGAAAAATTGAAAGAAACACGCACAAATCTCCTCGAAAACGCACGTTTTATGCAGGGAAATTCGGCAATTCTCGATGTTCATACGGCTTTCTTCCTTAGCATGAGAGTATTTGTTTCAGTGCGCTTGCACAATTTGACAACCATGGCTCGTAAACTTCACCCACACGGATAATTCAAGTACTTTGAGGCTCCCTGCGGATCAGAAAGAGGACTGAGATGAGAATGCGGTGGAAAAATACGGGAAATTTTACGAATGCGGCTCGCATAGTGCATGCGCTGTGTGCAAACTTTTCCACTGCTGCGCGCAGTCTTTCGGCCAGAACTGCACGGCTAAAACCGCTCGTTTAAATGGGAAGAACGTATAAAAGAAGAAGGAAATAGAGAAAAATATATCATGTTTCGAATAGGTGGTGCTACCTGAATAATTCCCCAAGCAAGGTGGTAGTTTATGCGCGTGTAAATTTTACATTCTGCAATAGTATTGGTTCAGAGTTGCCAGATAATTTTAAAAAATTCATTGTTTTTACACTTAATGGACTCTTTTAGATTGAAATTTTCTCATACGTCAGTACGCCTGGTCTTTGATTCGTGATCGAGGCCTCTTGCGTCGAAGGCGTTGACCTATGACTAAAGGAAAAATACTCCTATGGGGCCGTGCATAAATTATATCAAACTGAAATTCGGAATTTTAAACCGCCCTCCCCCTCGTCACGCAGATATACGCCTCCCTCCGCACCACTCCCCCGTCTCTCTCCATATGCGCGTCACGCTTTGATTCACCCCCTCCCCTCTCGAGGTGAATATCGGTATTTTTGTTGTTGATATTTTGATTGTAACTTTTATTGCTCCCGTCACGCTAAAATAGATCACCTCTCCCCTCATTTTTTAGGGGCTGTTTAATTGATAATGACTCTCTGCATGATTCGGTTATTGAACTTTTGGTCCAATTTTTTTGTCCGTAAACTTTTTTTTTTCAGTTTATTTTGTCGACGGTTTCCCATCCTCGAAATCTTGTCCGAATGAAATTCGTCCTACTAATTAGTTAGTCCTACGTTCTGGTTCGTCCAGCGTTTTTAAGTCACATTTATGTTGTCCAGTAAGGTCAAAACCCTAGGTCCAAAACCTAGTAGAAAGAGAGGAACATGCATATAAAATGTATCATGACCTTCCAGCTCAATTCAGTCTTTGCAATGTGCGCAACTCGCTACGTTCATATTAGTTTACTTTTCTACATTGGCGTTAAAGTCTCTCGCGCTGTCAATGATTTTAGAAATAAACAACACAGCGTTATAATAACGCCTCTAAATACATGGCATAAAGATGAGCTACTATTCATGTTACATTCAGCTGATGTTACTGCTACATTCATTACTAGTTTACTTTCCTACATTGGCGTTAAAGTCTCTCGCCTCGTTGGTGCATTTGGAAATAATACACAGCGCTGCGTGGCGGTAGCGCTGTTCTGGATACCCGGCATAGAGATGAGCTGCTGCCGCCGTGCTAAGGATGAACACCGTATGAGAATTCGAATGTTGCCAAATTTCCTCTTAGAAAATGTATATATTTGAAGAAAGTTATAAATATGTTTCCTTGCAAAAATTGACTTTTTAGATCAAATTACGCACAAAATTCTCCAAAAAATAAAAAAAACAAAAATGCACATATTTTCCTGATAATTCGTGATTTGTCGGAGGAAATTTGGGATCGCGTGATGGCACACGGAAAAAAAGAGTCAGGAGTTATCCCCTACAATTGTGGTGCTACCCCGATTTGTTGGATGATATGGACATTTCTAATTAATTGTGGTAGTACCGCAACTCAAGTTAGGGTAGTACCGCAACATTTGGGTTAGTTATCTAATTTATTGTGGTATTACCAAAATTAATTGGAGTGCTACCATAATTAATTGGGGTACTACCACGATTAATCGGAAAAGTCTATATTATCCAACAGCCTCGTGCTTTTTTTATCACTGGAAAAAAACACATTGGATCTAGAGTCCAGACTCTTAAAATCATCGACAAAAAAAAATACTCTTGATCAATCAGATTTAAGCTTAAATCAAGAACCAAGCCTCTTAATTTGAGCAGATTTCTTTTTGATTTAAGCTTAAATCTGATTTAATCAAGAGTATTTTTTCTTGTCAATGTTTTCAAGAGCCTGGACCTTCCCAATGATCCGTGCACATACGGCGTTCTTCCGTAGCACGGCAGTATACATCGCGGCAGGCAAACTTATCTCAGAATGTGTTTTCCTTTTCATTGGCATCTAGTCATCGAGCCTCTTGCTCCGCCCCATCCCGATGACGTCATTGAGTACTAGACCGGTGCTCACTGCTCACTGTGCGCCGCGCGGCAATGTCGCATGTGTACCTAGTCCCAACGGCTGGAACGAGCGAGAGTATTACGTCCAGAGCACGTAAATCCCGCCACGCAATGGACGACTTCCTGAAATGTCCCGTTCTATTTCCATTGTGACTCACTTCCATATCGCTGCGGCTGAAGGAGCGGATTTTTTGATGGGAAAAGTTTATGACGAATCTATCGGGAGATGAGAATCCGCGGTTAAGGATTTCTCATGCCTTTGCCGTACTATGGAAGAGCATCGTATGAACATTCGAAAGTTGCCAAATTTCTCTGGGCAAAACATGTATTTTTGGGGGAAAGTATGAACGGATCTCGTTGAAATTTTCGGATGTTATAGGTTCAATTGCGCAAAAAATGGTCGGTAAAATTTGAAGAAAAATATTCACGATTTGAAGAAAATTTCTTGGATTTGAAGAAACAATTATCCGAGCACCGCGAATGTCCATTTCTATAAATATTAATATTTGAGTATAGAATTAGAAGAGTAGGAATTAAGGTCAAGGGGCTACTTTAAACTTATTTGATAATCTACATGGGTGGAGAATGCGAGTTTTATTTTTCTTTCTATTGATGCTGAAATTTACTTTTTAGGGGATTTTGGACCTGAACTTTCACTTTCTTCCAGAAAGGTTGTCAAAAAAGACGATGCGATGTACTCACTTATAAAAACGCTTGTATTTAATTTCATTCTCATTTCGTGGCATGAACAAACCTATCCCATAATGCTATCGTAAACCCAGGGCCGGATTTACCTACGGTGCATCGGTGCAGCTGCACAGGGCGCCAGATTTTGGGTTTTTTTTCCAAACTCCAAAAATTGAGAATTGCGTCGAAAGTTCAGAAACTCTGATTGTTGATTGACTGTATTGCGTTCCATCTTTTAAATGACCTGAACCTAGACTTTAGGGGTCAAATTTTCTCTTAGTTTCGTAGTTAACAGTAACAGGAACAGGTACCTGGTTTTGGTTTTGGTTTTTGCCCCAGAATCATTCACTCACTCGAAAAATTCGTATTTAGTTACTTAGAGTTAGCACGTAGTAACCAAAGAAGACCGTCAGGTTGGGAAATGCGCGGGCGGGGGTGGAGGGACGTGCGAGGGGGGCGCCTCGAAAATTTCTGCACAGGGCGCCAAAAACGTAAATCCGTCCCTGTGTAAACCTATACACGAAAGGAACTTGTAGCAACTTGGAGTCCTCGGCTGTGAACCAGCCAGGGGACGCAGGCCCCTAGCTATCGTAATTTGTAGCAATTTATAAGGCCGAAGTAAAATCAGGTCTGTTTACCTTTAGGAAACTGGTTTAAAACAAAAAGCAGCATTTCAGACTTGTATGCAAATTCAGAAGATTGGTTTTACCCTTATTCTTGAATACACGGGTAATTGGACGACAATGAGCGAAAGAGAACAAAGCATTGAGAGTATCCAGCAATCGTGTATCCCCTAAGCGCTGTGATAGGTAGATGGCCTTTCGTTTGAAAAATTCGATGTGAACAGCGCGAAGCCACTGGATCGTATCCTCAGAGAAGTCAGAGTATGAATTCCATGTCAGAGGGGAAAACTGGTTTCACTTTTTCCGATAAACGTTTAAAAATGTCGTTTTCTCGAGGCCTTTTTCCATTTGTCCACAACAAGTGTCATCTTGGTCGACGAGATAGGGCGAATAAAAAAAAATATGTATAATGTTTTCAATCAGTTGGTTTTTCTATTTCTTACACACAGCTCTATCAAAATGCTGGCCGGGTTGACCTGGTGAGCACTTTTGCTTCTACGTCAGCAAGTATTGGGTTCGAATCCATGCAATGGAATCAAATTCTCAGGCAACTAACAAGTGGGCGTGCTGAAACATATTACACGCGGCTTTGATTCCAGTAAATTTAAATGCGTGAAAAACCTTGTTCACAATACTTCGCCATGTTGAAAACTTCACAAAAAAATTGAGGGTCCAGGAGGAAGTCAGCCCCAAAATTTTCGTAAATTTTTAGTGTGGGGAAAAAACTAAGAAAAATAAAAGCACGGAATTAAACTCATCAAAACTTAAAACGATTGTCTCATTCCACGTTGACTGTGCTTCTCCAAAAAATGTTGGCGTGTTCTTAAAAGTTTTGGGGCCAAAGGTGTGTGAATCATATGCGTCAAAACATAGCTAAAACATGTTGTCAATAAAAAAAAATTGTAGAGCACTGTCCGTAGCCATTGTTCAATCAATGAGTTTACCATAGCATTGTTTATTATGAATTTTTTCCGCACGAGCATTATGCGTTTGCGTCATTGATGTTTTTATTATTCAGCGTAATTATAGGTAAGGTGTCTTCCATTTATATCTGGGAATAAGAGATGCTGAATTCCTTTGATACATTTGGCAACAATGGACCCGCAAGTCGACGGAGAATCCGATCTAATAAGATACATCCGACATAAATTTGCCTTGTGGGTGTTTTAAGGAAAAACCCGGCCATCTATTTATAAGTGAGCTCATATTTGCAGCTTATCTCCGATCTACGATGATGCCAAACGAATTCTATATGAGTAATTCTGTGACCTGATGCCAATCCACACGGGTCGGGTATTAAAAAATAATTTACTTCACCTTTTAGATGTTGCCAATAAATCAAATATAAAGTCAATACAGAATCCTCCTTCTCTATGTACTATAAAATCCACTCATATGTGAGAGCTGTTAAATTAAGATCAATGCAAGTAGGTATATGACTGTCGATGGGAAAGGTAGCCTTAAACGACAGTGGCAAACTTTTGTCGGATAGAGTCAAAAGTTCTGTCGAGGGCTGATTTTTCCTCAGCTGTTTTTTACTCTAAAATAAAAAAACATTGTTTTTTCTTCACTAGATTACTTTGAAATAACGCTCTGAGCATAAAATTTGTAAGTACTCGCACTATGGTCATGCATTACGCATGTGATCGCAACGTTTCAAAAAGATCCGCCAACTGCTGTGCCTGGATAGTGGAAAACCATTTTTTTAATGACACATTCCTAAAGCTAATCCTTATGAATGATGAAAAAGAACTGAGAGTTCTATGTGAAAATGTCGATTAATTTTTTTGAAGTAGATAAAGGAAAAGAAAAAATCGCACCGTCATATTAATAATTCATACGTATTTTTTGACTGAAGCCAAATATAAACTTAAAGTATTAAAATGTTAATAGTTTATTTTTCTTTTACTTGGCTATGCTTTGTTTCGACTTCATTCTGAAACAGTGCGGTGAAAAACTTCCTTACAATTTAAAACAATGGTTTCAATTTAAAAAAATTTAATCGGCGCATTTTTTTTTTACCTACTTATGGAAAAATGTATTTGACCGAGAGGTATTTAATTATTTATTGCTGAGTGGAAGAATTTGTTTTAATGCAAATAAAGTTTTTTCACTTTGAAGATATTTAACTTTGTCATCAATGACATTTTATTTTCTTTCAAAAAAAATTAAACTAAAGTTAAATTTCAATAATTTAATTATTATTTTATACCTAGAGTAAAAACTCCAAATATTCTTCCAAAAAAAAAAAAAAAAAATTGATATTTTTTCAATAATAATTCAAGCCTTTTTTCATTTGAAAAATATTATTACATCATTTTTTCAGTGCATTGTAAACGAAGTCTGGAGCTTCAGAGCAGCTTTCAGAGGTAAACTGAAAAAAAATTTCTTCAGATATTCTCTTGACTGAAAGCCCGTTTCGTGTCGACAAATTTTGGTTGTTTTGAGTAAAAAAGCGTCGTTTTGTTATCTTAAATTTAAGTTAAATTTAACATTAAGAGAACAACGTTTCTTTAATTGAAAAAACCGCGCCCTCAAGTTGATCCCCGCATGGCTTTAACTTAAAAAAAAAAACAAACAAACAAACAAACAAACAAACAAATTTTGTGGACAAGAAACGACGCTTCAAGTCACAATATTATCTCAAGAAAGTTTTGTTCCAGTATATACTGCCGGAATAAAGTGTCAATGTCACACCGCGGTGACGGAAGACCGGGTGGAAGTTGGACATCTTTTTCGCAGCGATGAGTCACATTCCGGGGTCCCGATCTTCCAATTCATTAAAATCGTAATCTTCACGAATAAATTGTGATAAAAATACCCGAGCATCGCGAGAGACGGGAGATTCCCCCCGGCCGAGGATTCCGCTCATGCCCCAGACAGATCCGGGTCCAACGACCGGACCCGTTCCCGTGCCTTTGAGCGGCTTCTCCTGCCTCCTGCGTCCTGGATCCTCTTTTCCTCCTGGGATTTCCCCGACTCGGGACCTGGGGCGCCCGGGGCCCGCTGCGCCCGGCCGGGAGTCCGGGACTTGGCACCGCGTACATCGCGTTAGGTTAGGTTAACGCGGGCAAGCTCTCACCTCTCACTGGAAAAAAAAAAAAAAAAAAAAAAAAAAAAAAAAAAAAAAAAAAAAAAAAAAAATCCGGAGTCTAGATTCTTACAAAAGACTGATTGTGAGTCTCGGTCTCGCAATAACAGCGAATCGACGGCTCATTTTTATTTTTTTCCGGTTGAAAATGAAATTGTTGATATTTTTAAACGTTCCAGGTTTTTGTTTATCCTTTGTTGTTTTTTTTTTTTTCAGCCTTTTCCCCAAATTAAGTTGTCATTTTACACTTAAAATAAAAAAAATTGACAAGAAATCTGAGCGACTTGCAGATCGATGGTACAAAACCTAAAGTCAGTTTTTTTGAGTGAAAGAAACATTGTTTTGTTATTTTTTTTCTCTTAAACTTAAACTTAACGATAGCAAAACGACGCTTATTTAACTGAAAAAAAAAACCCTTTTTTCAGTGATACTCTTAATTCAATCGGATTTGTGCTTGAATCGAGAGCCAAGCCTCTTAATTTGAGCGGATTTCCGTTTGATGTGAGCAAACAGCCGGTTGAATGAAGGGAATGACTGAAAAGAAATTTCTTTGAGATATTATTTTACTTAAAGCGTCGTTTCTTGTCGATTTTTTTTTTTTTTTTTTTTTTTATTTAGTGAAGTAAGCGTCGATTTGCTATCGTTAAGTTTAAGTTAGTAAAACAATAACAAAACATCGTCTTTAAAACTAAAAAAAAACTGACTTCAAGTTTGGTACGATTGATCTGCAAGCCGCTCAGATTTTTTAGAATAAATATCACACCAGAGAGCCACATGGATCTGAATTAATTTATCACAGGTGATATCATTATGCGATGTTAGGCTGACAGTAAATATCGCAGGCATAATTGTTGGCTTTAGAGGAAAAATAACGCACACATACATAATCAATGAACGAAAAACTAAAAAAAATCCTATTTTGCGTGTAAATTAAAATAAATGTGACTTAAAATTGTGTACTTATGTTCCATTTTTCTTAGAATTTAGGAATTATTATGAATAGGTATCAAACCGCAATTGATTTTTTTTTTCATGAATTATAAATCCTCGCCATTTGAGATTTTTCCTCACAGGACTTTTTCATATTTAAGTATTAAACAAACGCAGGCTATTCCCTACGCTATAGGTTTTCGCAACGGTTTGGCTTAAGAAGGGAAGAATTCAGATTTTGCATAAATTCTCAATTTTTTGATACTTTGGGTGAAATATTCTCGGTTTTCATTTTTTCTTTCTTTCATTTGCCGATTTTTTAGGTACCGTCCACTCATAACAGCAGTAAAGCAAGATCTAAAAATAAGTTGGACCTTTGATCACAAAGAATCCGAGATTATTTTACAAAACAGCGTAAATGTTAATTTTTTCAGACCAAAGAGTCGAACCTTCTTGGACCTTGAAATCCTTTATTCAACATGACTTTCAATGTTCATGAGAGACCTTTCATGAATGAATTGTTCCTCTCAGATCACAGTCAGAAAGAGGAAGCATCGGGTATTCAAAACATGCCAACACCATGCCCGTGTAGGAGACAGTTGATGATTAATGTTTTGGTTTTTCTTCGACCAAATTTGAACGTGTCTACAGTCAGGCAGGTCGTCCTCCGCATTTTGCACTTCTCTCTGAACTTCTACTCTTAAATAGCACGTTTTAAAATCTGAATTCCACTGAACAAGCAGGCTCTAAACATTTTATCTATAAATACAGATACTCCGCAACAGGATTCTAGCGGGGCTGGGGACTCCCTCATCCATTTTTTAATACTTTTTTGAAACAAAGTGCTCAATGAGTTCGTCAATTTGTATGTGGGTATCGACGTGTATGTATATGACTCCGATAGATGGCCCCTAAACTTTCTCTCTGCTGGGAGAAGTCCCTAGCCTCGGCACTCAGAGGGACCCTGGAAGGAACCCTCAGGGTCTCAATAAGCGTGTCACTGTTTCCATCGCTAGTCTGCACCTGTGCACCCCACATGCAGCATTGACGCGATTAAATCAGTATGGAATATTATTTACGCTGACTCGGTGAATGAATTGATCAAGACTAGAGTAGGTACCTTTAGAGACAGAGTATACCACCGGAGGGTCTTCCTCCGATTGGCTTAGCCATCTGAGATTTTATGGAGCTTATGGGTTAAAAAAAAAAAAAATAAAAAAAAAATAAAATGGCGGACGTCGCCTGCGGATGCTTTAAAAGTGCAGATAATAAGGTTATTTCTTCGTATCATCGTGAAATACACTCCAATTACATTAGTAAGCGTATAAATGCATTCAGCTTTGCTAAAAATTTTGTGCATTTCATTTGAAAAAAAAAAAAAAAAAAAAAAAAAAAAAATTCTCTTTAACCCGTATTATGTGATCAAAGCAGGTAGCGTTCTCAAAGTGACGTCACATGACCCCACTTGACATCACTTTGAGAGCCCTACTTTGATCGTCTATTAGGGGCTTTCAACTTGAACTTCTACCCGGGCAAGGTTGGGTACACTGGTAAAAAAACCCTCTTGGCTCAAGAGTGCAGTTTCTTGTCGCCGGATTTAAGAGTCTGGACTCTTGTTTCAATGCAAAATCCGCTTGAAACAAGAGTTCAAGACTCTTAAATCCGGCAACAAGAAACTGCACTCTTAAGTCAATGCACCGCGGCATTGGTCCGAGAGGTTTTTCTTTACTAGTGTACAGGTGGAGCAGGTGATAAACGTCAAAGGTTGCGTCAATAAACCCCTTCTAGAGTCGACGTTATTACCTTTGATCCTAAGAGTCCTCGTAAGACCCAGTCGCCACACTCTCCCTATAAAGATACACGAATAAAGACTTGTCATTCAAGTGAATGGGTGTGAATCGATATCGTCATCGCAAGGTTGTGTGTGAGAATCAGCAATCAAAACACGATTTTGTGACAGGAGTAGCTCGTGATGGTCCAGGTTCTTGTAGATATCGTGTTCATGCCAGCGAGATCGATGTTTTTTTCGTTCTTGCCTTGCCGAAACCTACCGCTCCTACCGTTATGGAGCATCAACGCGTGTAATATTTTTCGAGTAGCGAAATGAAGCGGTCGATTACCCGGTTGTTCCAGACGCAAGGTCGACAAGGATCATTCTACCCAGGCGAAAAGGAAAAGAGACCGTTTCCGCGCTCGTGTCTGTACCGAGCTTCGATCTCCGCCTGCTATCGAATTTGCAATTTAGTTACTTCATATTTGCTTCGGCGGATAATGCGCGTTAATAAAGGTAGCGCGTTAATAAGCGTGCGCCTGGAAGTCTTGCAGCGAGGCGCCACCTGAACCCGCGCGTCAGCCTCTTGAGTGCTTTTCAGGATTCTCAGAAGTTCAGTGTCACTCCGATGACTTTGAGCCGTTAACACATCGTTGCGACTTGTTCGAAGCAAACTTTATTGGGTATCACAATATTTTTCCGCGTTAAGGCGTTAAGGCTCGGTTATTATTAAGAGGGATGGCGCAAGGTGATGGTCGATAGGTATGAGTAATGAGCAAGTGTCATAAAATCTTGTTTTGATAGTCGCACGATAAATATAATGATAATCACACGACAAAATCGGTGACAAAATTCAAATCACGACTTTGAAAACATTGTGATCACGCTGGTTCCTTTTTCCTAAATGCGATCTATATGGCGTTTGGGTGTCGCAGAACCCCAGAGAGCGTTGTGCGAGCGACTTGTATGTATGTAAAAGAAATATTCAAACGTTTAGAACAATCTATCCTCGAAATTTCTTTTAATGATATATGTTGAAAGTACTGCGATTATTTTCCTTTTTTATTTTTTACCATCTTGATATCAAATATGTGCGATTTTCAATTTTCCTATCAGAAAAATCTCACGGTGCATAAATTGGACGTATTTCTGTTAAACGGAACTAAGCGCCAAATTGAGTTCCTTTTGAGGATTTTAGAATCCCGGATAACGCGTTCTGTCAAACGGAACTAAGCGCCATGGAAAAGCATTGCGAGTATACGACTGAGCGAGCATCACGTTTCGCAACACCCGCCGATCCAAGCCCCCCTCTCCCTTCCTCCCCCGATGACGCTTAGTTCCGTTTGATAGAAATACGTCCAATTGTGCCTAAAGAGATAAATATTTCAGTTGGACGTATTTTTATCAAACGGAACTATGTGCATTAAGACATGAGCCCTCAGCTCCATTAGAATGCATGCGTAATAGGGCTCACGTCATAATGCACATAGTTCCGTTTGATAGAAATACGTCCAGTTGATCTTGCAGTGGGTACGCAAACACTTTCGGGCAATAACACTGGGGATCAAGGTGATCGTAAGCGCCGAATTTCAACGGGTCATCAGGTCGAACTTGAAGTGAAAAAAGTGTTCAAAGACCAGCCGCAGGTAGTTTAATGAAGCATTGTTCTCGATGCATTGATGCCGAATTGCATAGACGTAATCTAAGTATGAGATTTGTTTCAACGAAACGCTTAATCAATAGGAGAGAGTGAGGAGACGTATTCTGGAAACAGGATATCCCGAAAGAACTCGCATTTCGGAAGCGCTCTCCGAAATGTTTGTTGCCTATGCGTGAGATTGAAGGCAAAATCTAGACGGACGAAATTTGATTATTTAAAACTTTAATGAAACAAGAATTAAATGTAAAGGAGTGCGGCTTTCTTATTAGTCCCTCATATTCTCCCTCGATTTCACAGGAGCCACCATTTCAACTGATAGGATCGCCCCATACTCCCTGTGTCTTCTTTGTCTATCGCTTTGTCAAAGTTAAATTTTAACAAAAGCCTCAATCTATCATAAAATTGCATCCAAACCCCAAAAGCATATCTTTTAGCCGTCACTAAGTTCGTTTTTAAGTTAAGAAACTTGATAAAATGAACATTTTTTATAGGTTTTTATGTCAACTTTGCAACGTTGTTTTAACAGAATTAGTAGTATTAATGTTTCAATTGAAATATGCAGTCGATAATAATACTAACATTTGATAAAATGTCACAAAATATCATAAAACATCCAATTGAATCGTTCTGAGAAAATAAGATACCTGAGAATATGAGAATTTTAAAGCTCAAATATGCCAACTTTGCAACGCTGTATCTCGGAAACTAGACGTATACTCAAGCTAAAATTTTTACTGGAGGCTTACCTCATCATAAGGTTTCATTTAAGCCACAAACGAACGAAATCCCCGGGTTCCCGAAAAGGGGCCAAAAAAGGCCCTTTTTTAGGGAGGCTCTTTCCCGATGCATTTTCTTTTTTTCATAATGCGAATAGCGCAATAAGGGCGAATGAAGCAAGAATATTATTGCCCAATTCTACCTGTCCCAATTTTTTTTCTTTCTGAAAAATGTTCTTAGCGCAAAAATTCATTCTTCGCAGATTTTTTCAGCGAAGCAGCATATTTTTTTAGAGAATCAGGCGTCACGAAATTGTAAATTACACAGCAAATCACTTTATGTGAACTTTAAGAGAGCTTGAAAGTTCTCGTTAACAGGGCCGGATTTACTTACTTGCCGCCCATGGGCCGCCTGTATTTTGCCGCCCCATTCTCATTCGTTTTGAAACATCAATCAAACCATCAAGTGAACGTGCCGAAGGGGGAGGGTTGCATGAGACGCGTTTACTCGCGTTGGACACATTTTTTTGCGAAAGCCTTGTCAACACTACTAGCAAAAGTTCACGGAACTCGGCGCGAAATTTAAGTTCCGTAAACCTATCTCTGTGTGGACAAGGTCTTCCATTTATATGTAATGAGCGAAAAAATTATGAAAGAACAAACACAATTGTGGTTTAATAAGTTTAACTTCCAACGCCGCGTCGCGCTGACCACACTTTATTTTGCGCAATGCGTAAAGTATTCATGCAGTCTTGTAGGCGCTATGCGTTTCACGCCGCCCGCTGCTGACCGCAGTGACCGCACTGTCTTTGACGCAATGCGCGAAGTATTCATGCAGTCTTGAAGGCGCTAATATGTGTTACATGCCGACCGCCGCGCCGCGCCGAGGGTTTCTCCGTTTCATTTCAAGTTCTCGTCATCATTGCTCTCTGCGCCGCACCGTTCCAGGCAAAATTCCGTGTTCGATTTCTCTCTTAGTCTTAACTCGACACAGAAAGGTGATATCTATTGTATCATAGAAAGACGACAAAATTAGAGATGTACTCTCGGGAAATGAGAGATTTTGTCATCTTTTCTTGTTTGTATTTTTTTTCTGAATCCAATTTTCTTTATAGCTACATTAAAAAAAATTATAAAATTTGCCGCTCCCTTTGTCGCCATGAGCCGCAGCCCATGTGGCCACCTCCTTAATCCGGCCCTGCTCGTAAAAAAAAAACAAATCTCGAAAAATTGGAATTTTTGAGGACATTATGACCCAAGTTTCTTTTCTTTAGCTATTTTTCAAATTTCCTTAACAGATTAATTGGTATAATTGTAAGTTTATAATTATAAATCATCCTAACCAAAGATGAATATGTACTGGAACACACTACATTTTTACATTAAAATGGACTACCTATAGTGTAAGAAAAAAACACCGTAGCACTTGTTTCCTGACGAAAATCTCATGGAATATACGAGGGCGCATTTAAAATCTCCAAATTCAATTTACACGTAAAACTACCCCCCCCCCCCCCCCCNAGAAAAACCCAGTCCTTAATAATGAAAACAAAATATTCTGTTTTATCAGTGGATTGCTTTTAAAATGGTTGAAACACAGACCATTGGTAGTTTTGCTCATTCAGGCGACCCTAGCCAGTGGCGCCGACGCATGGACTAACGCTTCGGATGGGGAGTCATTTCCACCATTCATGTATTATTCTTATCCAATAATTCAAAATGAATCGGGATCAAGATGTTGTTGGAATTGGGTAAGAAAAAATCATGCAATTATTGTGACCTCCCTTACGTAAAATTGCCGTAACAAATTCATAAAAAGATGATTTCCTGACCGGGAGTCACCCGTCTTCCGAAACATTACCTCGTGAATCGAAAAATCATCAATTCATATTAGAGCTGCTCTCTGTTTCGCGGTTCTCAAATCAAAACACCAGTGATTTGTCAAAGTATATGCAGAAATAAACAAAACCGAAAGGATACAAACAGAACATGGAAAGAACCGCCAAAAATCCGATTCATTTGCAATTCATCTGGCCAATTCACCTCGCAGGAAAGGTCTGCATAGGTTCGGAATCGGCATAATTCTGGCAGTGCGAATTTCGCAAGGCGTAAAGTGACCTCGAGATATTGGGTTTAGAAATTTTACCCGCTACATAGCCACATCTCACAGTCGCGCAAACTCATTGACGGCTTGCACTGCGGGGGGAAGAGGGTGAGAGACTTTGCCTCCAAGAAATTTTTGTGACTTCCCTTAAGAAGCATAATGGATTCTGCGAAATGAGAGGGGCATATTTTCGCCATTTGCGGAATTGTATCAATTTTTTTGCACGGACAGCTCAATTGGACTACATTTTTCAATTTGGATCTATATATTCTAGCCCGATTTAAAAACAACGTGTGTGCCATTAGTTTCCCTATGCACATAAGTGTTTTTCCAGAAGAGCCAGAATTTATAGTTCCAGATTGCGAAATGCAGTCCAATTAAGATTGCTCCCGAGACGACTCATCTTGCATCCATGCGCCACCGCACAGTGGATCGAGTCAATAGGAGAGGCCGGACAAAATTTAGAAACTTTAAACACTTTTAACTCCGTTTGTGTAAAAATTTGAGGTTCTAATAGTGGTTCCATTGGTTTCCTCGTAAAATGTCCTGCTGCAGGCACCCTTTGAAATCAATATGTTACTTCCAATTGCAGTTTTAGTAAAAAATTTCATGTCCGACCTCTCTAATTGACTCAATCCACCGTGCCACGGAGCGAATTTTCAGAAGCTGACAAAACTAAAAGGTAAACTTTGGGATTCCATGTCAGAAATTTGAAAAATAAGTTGAGGTAAATCTGGGTATTCCACGTGCAGCAATGGTGGTATGCATGTACCAACGCTGTGAAAGTGACGTTGAACGCTGTTTTTTTTTCGAACATACGGAATTTCCATTGAAGTTGCATGTAAAAACTTGGCGTTTGGTTAAATCCGCGTGCGTGTTTAAATTTCCAATGGGAGTTAAGCAGACTGACGTTCCCATATTTTTTTCCAGCGACGCACAGTGGACCGAGTCAATAGGAGAGGTCGGACATAATGTAGAAACTTTAAAAGCATATATCTTCATTAATATGCATTTTGATGTTTTAAAATAGTTTCATCGGTTTTCCCTTAAAATTGTCTGTAAAAAGCACCCCTTAAAATTAAAATTGTGATGAGATAAACGTAAAATTTTACAATTTTTGTCAAAATTTTCATGTCCGACTTCTTCCATTGACTCGCTCCATTGTGCGACGGTCGGCCGTTGCGAGGTTTACCTCTCCAAATGACGATGAATGTAAGATTCGCGGTGAATGTTATAGGATTCATCTAAAATCGATCGGAACAGTTGGTGACAGGTAATCCGATTACATTATTTGAAGACAAAGGATTTGTCAAATTTTAATGAGAGTGTAGCCAAGAATTTTGTTGTCAACAACAGCCTCGCACCTCCTAAAACGCCCCAGCTCCAGTTAGGCCGATAATGGGTTTTGAGATCAAGAAGAAAAGTTCTATCAGTTTTCAAAAATGTGTCTATTTTGAAGTTAGACACCGAAATAACAGCAATCTCCCGGACTAATCGGCTCACGATCAGCTTTTGCTGTCATGTTGCTTACAACTGAAAGACCGAGGAACCCTGCTTGATTAGGAAGCCTGCCGAAACCGTTTCGGTGCGAGATTTGATTCACGTAGAATCTGCTTTTTCTTGTGAGTGGGACATTCACATTTTTCGTAGCCAGCGCTGAACGAAAACGTGAATATCTTGGTTAGGAGTTAATGTCAGTAAATTTCATCACGAGAAAAAAGTGCCTCGAGAAATTTTAAAAAGAAAACATACATTAGGAAACTTAAATTCGTACCTGGATTAATGATCTAATCAAAGAATCCCGCAGAATTTCATTCTAAGGGGACTAGTCAATTATACCAATGGGGTGTAACAGAGTATATCATATCCACCATATCGATAACAAAAGTACGAAATCATACATCTCTGTTTGCGACGTTGCAGACTTTTTGTCGTGCTTATTTTTTATCGGAAAAATAGTCAACGTAATTTCTTGAACCCTTTTTTTATTTATTTTCACTTTTTGTAGTATAACAACCCGTAAAAATTGTTAGCTACAAAGTTGTCTTATTTTGGGCGAAGAAATGAAATATCTCAGAGGGGAAATTTTGAAACACGCAATCTAGATACGGGGTCTCTCGAGGGAATTTCTACCGAAAATACTCAGCATTTACTGTTTGATCATGCAGCTGATCGCCGGAAAACTCTTTCATTGCACGCGGAAGTTACAGCATCAAATATTCATCGGAAGTATACGGCATTTCGCGGTTACATCAGCTAATCACCGGAGACACTCTGATTGGGCATGAACAGCTGATGTAAATAGAAATGCTCGAATATTTCCGGTGAATATCCACTTGACGCTGTAACTTTCGCGCACAACCAGAGGGTGTTTCCAGGGATCAGCTGATGTAACCGGAAATGCTGTTTACTTCCGGAAAATAATCATTTAACGCAGCTATGCACCCAACTTGCGCGCGCATCTAAAGAGTGTTTCCGGCGATCAGCTGTAGGTATTCCCTCGAAGTCGCTGTTTTTAGACGTTTTTTGGGATCAGCGGGCCGATTATTGAAATTCATAGACAAAGCTACAGACAAAAAAAGACAAAAGAGATGTGGAGGGATCCCATTGGCGGAAGCGGGTGGTTGCAATGGACAAAGAAGGCAGGTAATAAGACTAATTAACGGCAACCCACTAGGGACCCGATAGTCAGTCCAACATTTTCTTCCTTGGTCTATAGGAACCACCCATTTCAACCAATAGGATAGCTCCGTACTCACTATGCCTTCTTTGTCTACCGCCATGTCTATCAATTTCAATAATCGGCCCGCAGGAGGTATTGTGGAGAGTGGGCGGTCCGCACTAGTGTTGGAATGCTCACATTATATCTAGACTAGACCTCATATATTTTTCCGGTATCTGCCTAAAATAACCCAGCGATGCTCTGTTCCTTTTTTTTCTCGTAACCCTATTGCGAGCTCGGTTTGATTTATTGAAGGAAAAAAGCTCATGTTTGCGTCACTTGCTCGAATTGGGATTTGATTCTTGTAGAGACTTCGCGCGTCGTGGAACAATGAACCAGAAAACAGGAGGTCACGAATCGCGAAAGGTCGCACGTGGCAAAAAAACCGAGTGAACCGAATGGAACTATAGAGTGAGGAAATGTGCGGTGAACTGCGTAGCGCGTGCCGTCTGCCGGTCAGCTGGTCACTCACAATAATCAGCTTAGACCACTTTGTCTTGATACAACAGCAGGTTGACCGGTCAACTAGCGTGGAATCTCCCTTTAAATACCTATTGATTGGCTGAAGCTTTCATATGATCTGAAAGTTATGAACTGTTGGAGTGTTGTACCTTCTCTTCTTCTTCTTCTTCTTCTTCTTCTATTTATTTTTATTTTTTTTTTTATATATATTTTTGTTGTTGCATAGTTGGGTCATTTCTATTTCCTCATTTTCACATATACTTGAACCGAAAGGAGCATTGACGTAAAATGTAAGAAATCGGGAAAGTTATGGAGCTGGTACACGGACTTTATGTCCACTTTTTTTACGTCCACAGACTTTTCGTCCACAATTTTTACGCCCGCAGTTCTAAAGCCCACACTATTGTTGAGTCCATTACTTAAACGTCCACTAAGTTAAGTCCACAAATGTAAAGTCCATGTAAAATCAAATTCAAGCGTCATATTTTAGTCCGTGTGTAAAATTATATTGACAATATCGAAATGAGAAAATTAAGAGAGAATGAGGTGTTGTTATCGTAACTCATATTTTAAATGAAATGTTAATTTCTTCTTTTGATTCATCTTTTCAAATTTTCTTTGGTAATTACTTGGTTTCAATTCTATCCTTGAATTCTAATTTGACACGGAACGACTATTATACTTACAAAAAACACATTATATTTTCCAGTAGTACATATTTCTTTTTCATCAGTTTAAAAGGGAATAATCATCAATGCAGAGAGTGCAAACATTTCAAAATCATGAGTTGAAAAACGCTGACTCCGCTTTAAATATTAGAGCCTAACACAAAGCGGAGCGGCGTGTTAGCAGCGCAGAACGCGCACTGGCTCCTACAAACCTAACGGGATACTTCACGCGTTGCGCAATGCGTGAAGTATCCTGTTAGGTTTGTAGGCGCCTATGCGCGTGTCACGCTGGTTCCCTGCCGCACCGCAACGCTATAAGCAACTATTTCTCGTCAGAGGCGTTGCACAGTATCCTACAAGATTGAAGGCGCACGAAATAACTAGTTAAAGAGAACTTTCAATTTTGACTGCATCTGTTACTGAAAAAATGTTTAATTTGGCATTGGAGCGTTTCCTAGGCTCCCGCTTTGGTTTTCATCTTATCATATTCGCACAGTGTACACATGAACATATGTTTTTATCTGCTCTTAGAGTATGTTCTCTTTCATGACTTGATTCATGAATGAAATGATTTTAAGAATGAAGGAACTCTTCACCTCTAAAATCTAAATTTTCGTATATACTATACTCCCATTTTCAAAATTCTCTGTAAAGACGTTAATAGCCAGTGACGTTGAACGTCTTAAAATATACTAACTAACTAGTAGTAGTATGCATTTATTTTAAAGGTGGTTCCTGTCATTTAAATGAGAAGGAAAAAATGTGGACATAACATGTCCACAATTTGGACAATTTTGGATATATTCATGGATGGACACTAAATCATGTGGACTTAATGAAGACTGGACTTAACGTTTAGTGGACATAAATACCGGTGGACATTTATTTAATGGACGAAAGGTAGGTGGACATAAATTCCTGGAAGCGAGCTGAGGACTAAATGATAGATTGTGCGAATTGAAGATTTTGACGCACGGAAAACAGCTAGGATACTGAGCGTAACCATTTGTGATTAATTAGTGTTATTGGTCAAATTGTGTGGCTTTGAGGACACGGCGCATAAATGCAGTTTTTGAGAAAATTGAGATGTTGATGATTTCAAGTGAAACTAGTCGTAACACATATTCTGTGAAAAATTTCTCCAAAATTTCAATTTTTAAGCATCAAAAAGTAAGTTCAGACTTCCTTTCTGCCATAAGGATCCATGTAATTTTGAAACTTCAAACACATATCTCTCAAAATAGCAAAAACTGCACTTATGCGCTTTGCCCTCAAGCCCCTCAATTTATGTTTTTCCTACTACTTTCACGATGAACTGCCAGAGAGGGTACGAATTCAAGCATTCTGATAAGTATTTCCGCAGCAAAATTTCACGCAGAATACATTTTTTGCAGAGAAGGTTTCCTGAAATTAGGTAACTCCCGACCAAGATAAAAACGTTTTATGCAGCTCTGGGTTATGGAAAATTTGAATCTCCCGCTCATTTGAAAAATCATAGTTTACTTGAACCAAATTGCGTTTTTTATAATATATCGACGGTGTAAGTCGGCAACCACATAACTCGTTTGCGGTGTCTGAAAATCTCCGACTTCGTGTTATTATTTTAAAGGAGAACAAATTGACATAATTCCTTGAAGTTTTTGCAGAATTATTCTTCGCACAGAGAAGAAAAATCACGGCAGTTTTAAAGAATAGCCGTTGAGTAGTTTCCCGTTTAAAAAATAAAGTATGACAGGAAGTTTGCGACGTCGCAAATCGACTTATGTGATTGCCGACTTACACCGTCGATATGTAATTTTGGCAGACTTTTGAAGAAGCAGTGTTGCTTTCTGCTCTGCGTTGTTTGAAAAGTAAACAACATGCAATAGCTGAGCCAACGTGCCTTTATTGAGGTTGCCATATTTTATTTGTTTGAGGGGGGGGGGGTATTGCACCGAATATTTTGTGATTTCTTGGAGTCATAAACCAGTACACGGAGGTTTATTTTTCTTTCTTTAGATACTGGAAAACACCTCATGAATGTCTGATTAAACAAGAATTTCCTCTACGAGGCTGGAGTTTTAACAACATCCGTGATTTGCCTGGTGATTTACATTCATAAATTTTGCGCGAAAGTCCAAAACGCAGCTCAATCTTGGCGGAAAATTAGTTTGCACCCGATCCTCGATCCGGGTCAGAAGTCTTCAGTTGATCCTCGTATACTCCGAGCAGGTATGGTGAAGTTTTTATGTGCTGTTATGCATTGAAATAAAATGTAAAATCGCGATAGTCCGGTTTGATCTCCACTTTGAAATAGTATTTTCGTATACATGGATACTCGGCAAAAATACAAGTATCGGCACGAAATTGAAAGGAGCCTCGCGCATAAAACTAAAAGTAGTAGGTATGGACTACAAATCGTTCTTATTGAGAGTTCATTAAGACGGGCCTGCGTTTACATGAACAAACATTTTAAGTAATGAATACATTATTTCATTCGAATGACACCTGCAGAAAAAAAATGTTAAACACATAATCGTGGCGAAATATTATCAGGAATCTTTGCCATCCACAGAATTTTCAAGAAAACTTAGTGTGCATGCCATTTTCAGTGTCTCTAAGATTGTGATCACTGTGTTCACATTTCAAACGCGAATTTCTGATTTTATCACGCTTATTAGCATAAACTACGGTCAATTTTGTGCCCGAGAAGACAAATCAAATTTTCATTTTAAAATATAAGTAAACATTACCTCGTAACGTTAGAAGTGCCATTGCAAAGAATGTTGATTCTTAGAGTGTTCCCTATTCCTGATATTTCCTTAAGATATTTTCAACAGAAGAAATTCATTTTTGCACCACCTTTCAGAGATTATAAACACGAGAGCGTGCGAGCAGCGTGCGGAAACATAATAATCAAGACCGCATTCATTTATTTGTGTCTCTAGTGACCCCTCCCAGAAAAATATAACTAAACATTTTTGCATAAAAACGAAAGCTTTCAATATTGACCTATTCACTAATATTAGAATGAGTTAATGCAGTAAAGGGAAAACGATTTTTATCGTTTGTTTACAAATGTCAATATGAAATATGGTGGTATAGTCACATTAACAACCACAAAACCAGCATTGTAATTGCATTTTGGTTATGGTATAGTTCAATAGCTCTTGGAAAAATATTTCGCCCGATTTTTCCCGGATGGTCATGAATGAGCGACCATCCGCGGGGAAAAGTAACAAATGTGCTTGAAATTGAAACTTGAGAGATTACTAATCAGGGCCGGATTTACCAACTTGCCGCTCATGGGCATGAGCCTCATGTTGGACACATTATTTGCGAAAACCCTGTCAACACTACTAGCAAAAGTTCACAAAACTTTGCGCAAAATTTAAGTTCCGTATACCTATCTCTGTGTGGACGAAGCTTTCCATTTGAAGGAATGAACGAAAAAATTATGAAAGAACAAGCATAAATGTGAAATAATAATTTTAACTTCCGCCGCTGCGCCGCGCTGACCGCAATGGGTTTGGCGCAATTCGTATAGTATTCCTTCAGTCTTGTAGGCGCTATGCGTTTCACGTCGCCCGCTGCTGACCGCAGCGACCGCACTTTTATGTCTTTGACGCAATGCGTGAAGTATTCATGCAGTCTTGTAGGTGCTAATATGTGTTACATGCCGACCGCCACACCGAGGGCTACTCCTTTTCATCTAAAATCTTGATTCTTGATTTAGGTGAAAGGGCAAAATACTTGTGAATTTCGCGAGGCTTTCTGACAAGCTAGTGACAAAATGAGGGATTTTGGAGACCATTGTTATCAATTTTTCCTGTGTTAAAACAAGGTGGAAGAGATGAAAAGTGTAACCGAACTTTGACATTTTGAAATCAGGAGGAGGAAAAACTGAAATAAATTCCCATCCCAGTACAGTCACGGTCAAGTTATTATATAATATGGAAATATCATTTTTGTGCGGCTTTGGCCATACTGGACCCTGATCGAGCGAGCATAGTGTTTCCGTGATTTTCTATTTTTCCGTTGTAGATTTTGGAATCCTTCGGCGAGGAAACGCCTCTCCGTCCTTGCCATCAAAACAGATTTTTTTTTTTTTTTTTTTTTTTTTTTTTTTTTTTTTTTTTTTTAACGGGATGTTAGAGTTTTTTGGCCAACTTGCTTAAAAAGTTCGGAAAATATATTTGATCCAAAAGAAGGCATACCTAATGTCCCTTTAAAACTTGAGGAAACGTGAGAACTGTATCCTCGAGCTGAGGTCAAAAGACCGCTTTGATTGAGACAATGATACACGGACAAAAAGATTAAGTGAGAGAAATCCTCATCATCGACGTGTAAAGTGAGGTAGGTAACGATTAGTGCATTGAAAACGCAGCAACGTAGATTTATCAACTTGCATCTCGAGATTATTGTGTACGTTTCGTTAGTTCCCTTCAAAGATTTAAAGCTGTTAAATGCTTAAAAGATACTACCCTCTATTTCGCGACCAGAAATTCTAACAACCTGAAAAATTGAGAATTATCAGAGAATTTTTTTAACACCAGGGAAAACATTGAAAATGTCGTGGATCTGACTTTAGCTCATTTTCAGTTTGCCCTCAGTTTTAGGTGTAAGAAATACGAGCTTCTGTGACCGAAAAGTGGTCTCACTCTCAGATTTCAGGCAATTCAAGCATCAGGTATAATTCATCATATTCAGTTCTTCATTTAAAATCCTCAAAATTTGGGAGGAGAAGCAAATGCCGTTCCCGCCTCATCCCCAGATTTAGTGCTCGCTAGTCTCCGCTTATGTATTTGGATACGGCAAATAAAATGCTATATTTAGTGGTGCTATAATGTCGTAGTTTCGTTAAAAGGTGGATTTATGACCTGAATTAAATTGAGGTCAAAGTACGCTTTGAGTTCTTTTTACAGATTTCAATCGTGCATGTGTAAGTACACAGTATGCATTCGACATAAAGTTCTAGAATTAAATTCGGAAAAAGACGTTGTTTTCAGTATTTTCGTCACGAAATTTTTAAATGTATTCAAATTAATGGAAGAGGGCAGCTATGTTGCATCACACTTTCATAATTACAAAGGTTAATGTAATCAGAGAGGAGTCAGTGTCATGTTTTTCATTGTTTGCTTTATTATTGTTACATGTCAGGTATATAGCTGTTGAATGTCGCAAAATACGCATCACCTCTCGGGACATTGCAGGCTTGCTGTCACATTTTATTTATTACCAGGAAAACCGACGAAAATATTAGTTCTTGAGAAGTTGCACTAACCTTCCTTTGTCCTGCGCGAAAAATTATGGGTATAATTCCGGAATCGTGTCATTTGAGTGATACCACTATTCGATCACGCAGGAGCTTGTGTTGCCTACACTAAAAATTGAAGGCGAACTGACATTGAGCCAAAAACACTGCTCCACGCTCGGTGTTGCCAGACATTTTTTGCACTGGCGAGGGGTGAATGATCGATTATCGATATTTTCCCGTTTGAAGCTATAGTAAAGAATCGATTATTAGGTTATTTATTTAAATGATGCCTATAGAGAGGAATAATTAGACTCATTATCAAAAAGGCACAATTTTCTGGGATAGTTGTTGCGTCAAAAACGATCACTCCAATTAAAACTTTAATTACGACAACGAATATTGCCCTGCGTCGTGATGAAACTATCATGCCAACACGACGAGGGAACTTCTGCCGTCACAAATATATTTTTTTTATCAATATAGTCGATCATAATTTCGCGACTTAAGGGTTATTTTCCTCGGCTCAACGAGAAACTGCGAAGAAAAGCTGTTTTCTTATGATAATGAACCCGATTTTCCCCAGACTATTTGTATCTGCAAGGAGAGTGGTTGAATGCTGCGTCCTACAGTGGATCGAGTCTATAGGAGAGGTCGGACAACATTTGGAAACTTCAAAAGCTTTAAACTCCGGTTATACAAAATTTTGAGGTTCCTAATGCGGTTCTATTGGTTTCCTCGTAAAATATTATTCTAAAGCACCCCTTAAAATGTAAAATGTGACGAAATAAACATCAAAATTTGTAGTTTTAATAAAAAAATTCATGTCCGACTCCGACCTCTCTAACTGACTCGATCCACTGTGCGTCCGATGAGTATTTTCACCGCCGTTTTCATCTAGATGCAAACTTTAGCAGTTCAATCCACTCTGATGCGTCAAAATTCCGATGCTATATGCATATATTGATATGATCGCTATGGATATTATCGTGAAGAATATTTTATGTTCACATCAAAACGCGATCCATGACTTTTCCATTATCATAATTTATGGATGAGCGCGCCAGTGGAAAAGTGCATGGGTGTCCACCTTCTCGGTGGATCGTACCCTGACGTAGCCTCTTCTCGCTGGAAAATGCACAGGCTCCAAAACGCACATCAAGGTTGTCTCCTGTTTCTGCGATGAGTCACTCACGGTGAAACCATCGTGAAACGTTTTCAGGCCTCCATCACCGGAAAGTCTCGGGATTCCCCGAAGATCACTCGAAAAATTGTACCCTGGAAAAATGTAAAAATGTATTCAAAAGAACGTTGCATTTAGATTACACTTTGTGAACGATCCCCGCCACTTTTCCTTCGAACTCTCGTTACGCCATGCATTCCTAACGGAGGGTAGGTTATTGATTGCTGTTTAACCTGTTGCCGCTGCATCATTTTTGAAACTGCATTAACTAACGTGAGGATGTTGCACTTCGTTTTATTTGTCTAATGAATAAATAATTTAGTCCTTAATTAAATTTTTTCAAGCGTCGGGTAATAAGCATTTTATATTTGAGGCTATACGACCAATTGGACTGCATTTTGCAATTTGGAGCTATAAATTCTGGCGCATCTGAAAAAACATTTATGTGCATAGGTATATAGACTAATGGCACACACGTTGCTTTTAAACCAGGCTAGAATTTATAGTTCCTACTTGCAAAATGTAGTCCAATTGTCAGTCTTATAAGCTGTGCTATGCTAAAGTATAGGTATATAGCGCCTAAAAACCGTGAAAGCTATGAATGCGGAGCGGAATCTATTCTCCTTAAGGAGTGACTTACACTAGTACGGAGCAAAATCTGCTCTTTTATGATGCTACTTTCACTCCGCCTTCAAGCAACTCGGGGTTTTTGGGCGCTGTATAGACCCCGGCACCGATTTTCACTCCTCGATTTTAAACAGTGAAATTAAACACATTTTTCCTTTAACGGTTACACAAACGCAAATAGAGGTTGGAAAAATCAAGGATAATTTTCAACGTCTCTTTCTTCAGCTAATTTAATTATTGCATCAAATAATTTCGATGTGAGAATTACTCCCAAGTGGCAGTGATAGCGAAAAATAGCGATTTTATCAGTTGGTTATCGCGATTATATCGGTGGCAATATATCGAGATATTAGATTAAAAATCGCAATATATATGGCGATTAAATCGCAACAAATCGCAATTTGTGGTTCGATAAAATCGTGATCAATTTTTGTCAATAAAATCGAGATTAGATCGCCATATATCGCGATTTTTATTTCGAAAATATCACGATAAATTGTCGGGTAATAAAAACGCGATTTTATCGCAATAAGATCGAGGATATTCGCTCAGATGTTGATGATCCTGGCGATTTTATCGCCGATAAAATCGCAATATATAGCGATTTTTCCGTTGAGAAATGCTACTTGGGCTGGGCAAAATCAAAATGTATGTATGTGAAAGTCACTTTTACGGCGCGCTAAGGTGCTCTGCGACGCCCACCCGCCACAAGAATCTATCATGTTATAGATCCTCCGGAAGCGAAGCTGGCATCTCTCCATCACGGCAAAAACGGCAATTTCTGCGTGGAAAATTCAAAACGCTATCAGAATATTCCCGCAGACCGTTGTTGTGAGACGCAACGATGAGCTGGAACGCGGCGGTGATTCCCGGCAACGGTTCTCCGCTCCTGTTGACGTCATCGCGGCCGGGCGCGCGGACTGGAGCGCTGCTTTTGCGGTGAATCTCGGGGCGCCGCCGTCGGAAAAATCCGCGCGGGGGAACCCGTTTCCCGGGCCGTTCCGCGTGTTTTCCGAAAAGCCGGGAGCCGGGGGTGAGCCGCTCCGGGCCGGAGGACCGCGCACGGCCGGCCAGCCACCAGTTACCGAATACCAGTACCAGTTCTCGGATTAAATAAAACATTGCCGGGCTTGCCGCCGACTGACACTGGCCGACCCGACCTTGCCGTCGAACGGAGAGTATTGCCACTCGCGACCCGCAGCGTCTCGCACTCCTCAGTTTGTTCGTTCGCTCGCTCGCGATCGCACCGCACCGCGATCGCACCCTAATCTTATCGCGTTTCAAGTGTGCCGCGCGCGTTTCAGTGTTTACCCAGTGTTGTGACGAGGATTACTAAGTGTCGTGCTCAGTGCTTTGCCGATCCCTTCCGACTCCAATATACCTTTCGAAAACGCACTACTAAACCCAGTTTGACTATTTTTCAATCAAATAATTAGTTTTTTATAAATTTTAAAGAAATGGCGTCCGTTATAAGAGCCGTCCGCGACGGGTATGTGGATTTGATGGACAACAAGTCCGACCCGAGGGTCAAGGGCTGGTTCCTCATGTCGGGACCTGCGCCCACCCTGTCGATCGTCCTAACCTACGTGTTCATCGTCAAGTACCTCGGCCCGAAACTCATGGAAAATCGCAAGCCCTACAAGCTAAAGAACACGCTTATCGTCTATAACGCGTTCCAGGTGGTGTTTTCAGCGTGGCTTTTCTACAGGGCCCTCCGTGCGGGATGGTGGGGTGACTACTCGTTCTTCTGCCAGCCCATAGACTATTCGAACTCACCCCAAGCCCTGGACACGGTAGATATGTGTTGGTGGTACTACTTCTCCAAGTTCACGGAGTTCTTCGACACCTTCTTCTTCATCATGCGTAAGAAGTACAACCAAGTCTCCACCCTCCACGTTATCCACCACGGTATCATGCCCATGTCCGTCTGGTTTGGTGTCAAGTTCACCCCCGGCGGTCACTCCACCTTCTTCGGTCTCTTGAACACCTTCGTCCACATCGTCATGTACTTCTACTACATGTTGGCCGCCTTCGGGCCGCAAGTCCAGAAATACCTGTGGTGGAAGAAGTACCTGACCGTCCTCCAACTGGTCCAGTTCGTTTTGATCATGGTCCACGCGTTCCAGCTCCTCTTCATCTCCTGCGACTACCCGAAGGCTTTCGTCTGGTGGATCGGCGCCCACGCTGTGCTCTTCTACTTCCTGTTCACGGACTTCTACAAGCAGTCGTACGCCAAGGGTCAGAAGGCGGCCGCCAAGCTCGCGGCGGAGCAAGCTGCGCAGACCAACGGCTCGGCTGTCCACGATGCGTCGAAGCCCATCCCGAAGGCGGCGCAGACCCTCGAGAATTCCTACATCTCCCCGGAGGCGTCCCTGAGGAGCCGGGCGGGTGCCAGATAAGTGCCAATCAAAACTTTTTTAGTCAATCAATTTTCGCATCACAGAATCTCCTCCGGGGCCTCCGGAGCTGGATCGTTTATTTATTTAGTCGTATGTTAGTTGGTGCAGGGTTGTTGACGGGAAAAGGTCCTGTGATGATTGCGAGGAACTTGCGCGAATGGACCTTTGTTGTTGACTTCGTTCTGTGGCTGTAAAGAGAAGAGGGAAACTAACTTTAACGCCATTCAAATGTATAATTGGACCGCGTTAAACAGAAAGGAACCAAGCCACATCAGCTATTGCCAAATTTAATCGGGCAATTTGATTTTTTACATAAAAACGGTTGTGCGGATTTATGTTCAAATTTCAGTGAATTTTCTCCATACTACGAAGCAAATTCCTGAAAATTTTCAAAAGAATAAGCACAAACGTTCACTCGTAAGAAATTAAATTTCCCAATTAAATTTGGCAATAGCTGATGTGGCTTGGTTCCTTTCTGTTAAACGCGGTCCGATTTTTACCGTGAAGGCTGGGAAAGTCCTCCGATTCTCTTTTCGATTTGTACATAATTTACGGAGTTGCCAGATTTTTTTATCCTGTGGAAATATTGGTATCCGTTTGCGCAATTATTTCTCGTAATTTTTTTCCTTTTCCTGTACAGAAAGGAGTGCGTCTCCAACAACCCTCAATTTAAAGGATTCTGGCGGGTGGTACAGTAGCTCCTAAAAGTTGTTTTATGATTATATTCATAGCGCTTTACTGAAAAACTGTGGTGCGTTTTGTGAACGCAAGAAAGTCCGTAAAATTATTCCCAAAGTTTACTTACCTCTGTACAGAATCTTCAAATCCGAATGAAACCTCATCATGGTTGTCTAATTTAGAATTCGGAGAGGTTCAAAAATTTCTAACTTTCCCCCTTTTGGTTCTTTTCTCCTAAAGTTATGATTACGTTTAACATATCTGCTAGCTCTTAAGTGTCAGGTTAAAGGAGTCATCCTGGTCAACCGCCATAATTCGCAGATGGACAACGGTCAGTTTTTCGGTCTTAGATACTGCTCATTGGTTGATGCTTCATTTGATGGAGCATCAACATTCATACAGTCATTTGATTTGAGTACTAAGCGAAAAACTGATATAGAGTTGCCAAAGTCTGAATAGCCGTGGTATTTATATTGCCCTCACTCCCTTTTTTTGAAAGTTGTTTTGACGGTGTAAATTTGCTCAAAAGTTCCCTCATTGTCCAAAAAGAGGACAATTCGCCGGAGACAGTGCCTTTATGAAGATTTGTCGGGGGCACTATCTCCAATCCGATAAAAACTGCGGCTTAATTTGCCTAATTTCCTTAAGTTAATAATTTATTTTTTTATTATTCATGGCTAGTGCAATAAATAACATCCCAACCATCCGTGGGAAGTTATGGACCAGAAACAAGAAACCGTTTTTTATACTTTTGACAAAAGTTGGGTTTAATTGAGTTGTCAAGTGTGTTGATGACTGTCGTTTAGTTTGGTAGGTTAATTTGCTAGTTAACTGTTGTCCTGATGAATAATAAGATGTGCTAAGTCCCACAATGAGATTGAGTCTCAAAAATTTACAGACTCAGAGTTTTTTCTACATTTCCTTGAATACGTAGATGTGCCTGCATGACAGAAATTATACTTGCACGTCATGAAAGCAAGTCCATGAAAAAAAAAAAACAAAAAAAAAAATTATCAGACTGTTTCTGTGGCAAGTACCTATACACTCCAGATTATTACGAATCCGTAGTGCTTATCATAGCAAAATACATACCTAAACGTAATAAGACATCCGTATTTTTCTGAATTTTTTTAAATATATCGCCACTGAAAGGACAATACCCTTTTTAATCGTGCGTTTTCACAGTTACACATGGATTTAGAGTTTTTTCAAAAGAAAATAAATCGCACAGTTTGCGAAGCACTCCATTTGAAATGCCTCTATCTTTTATTTTGAACACATGATCCATATTGGTGAATTAAAATACGTATAAAAAATCAAAGTTCAAATCATCATCCTGCTTGCATTCTCCTCTAATCAACCTGAATACTTTTTTCATTTTTTAACGTTTATCGATGCCCATTTTAATAAATATCCTAGGTACTTTTCTTAGTTCATGAAGTTGAAAAATTAGGAAAAATCTGTGGAAATGACTGAAAAAAACCTTTCTATAATTTCATTGCCGAATTTGTTGCACGATCTATGAATTCTTTGTAACTACTTTAGCGGAACATTGTGATATTGATATTCTTGTGATAAATCGAGCTGCACGATTGCCAACACATACGATTGTTTTCGAGAAATTGCCAATTTTAAATTTCAATACCTAGAAATGTGTAGAGTCCTCGAAAACTTGATTTTACATCAAATCAATCAATGCATTTTCACTCGGTAAAAACATTTATGAGACAAAGTTTAAAAAAGTGGGTTTCAAGAAATAGAAAAAAACTGCCACCAAGTTTTTTTTTTTTTTTTTTTTTTTTTTTTTAGAAATATCAATTCATTCGGACCTCTTTTTTTTAAGAAAAATAAAATATGACTTACGACTTGAATACTATTTGTGAACAATGAAAAGTCACGATAAAAGGCAAAATATATTAATAAGAGGCACGTAAATATCCTCATGTTCAAAATATTCGATTTTCTTGAAAAAAGAAGAGCTAGAGTTTCAAATTTGCTCTTAAAAATCAATAAGAATGCATTCCAAAAATCGTACAATAATTTCCATCGATATAGCATGCTGCGCATAGCAATTTTCAATTTCACGCGGTTTCAAAACTCGCACAGCAAATAACATTAGAGATCGCAAACCGTCTCAATCGAAGTGTACCGATTAGATTCTAACCGGATCCAAACAAGTCTCTCGCCCTCTCGATTTGGTCTCGCTTCCCCCAGGCAGTAGAAATGTCACCAATCAATCTAATCATTTGTCCTAGTAGTTTCGTGAGTAAGAGTGTTGCGTTATTAAAATATATGGAGCACTTACCCACTCTCGGTGAAATCTTTTTGTAAGACTTACATCTTGAATCAGCGAATTCCGCCAAAAGTTTTTATTCTCCTAGACATTATGGTCCCATTGACATACAAGTCTTCATCTCCATGACATTAATGAGACTATTGTGGACCTAAGTAATTTTTTGAGTAAAAATTCGCACATTATTCGTGGTTTTGCTTAGTAATTTTAGACCATTTTTCTGAAAATTGCTGAAGTTTGCTCGTTTTCATTGCTGTGAAATGGGTAACGAGAAAAACCAAGGCAAGGCCCGAGTTTTCCCGATCCTCGTGGATGACGGAATGCAGCGTTGCCGTATTGAGACCATAAATACCTCTTTTTCGCATCGTTTGGACGAAAAATACGAGCCCAACTTGGCAGCATCCGATCGAAGCTCATTAAATTGCTGCAATATAATCTGCTCTACGCAAAGGCACAATTGTTAACTTCTCACTCGGCCGAGAGTTTCCTAGTTCGTACAATCATTAATTATTCCTTGCGTCGCGCGCAAATAGTCTTTTACGTAAGCAATTTTTCATGACTGGAAAACATACTGATATATATCTATAATAACAATTATCCCGACCAGCAATTTTTCTCCTTTTCCAGCTGGCCCGGCAGAGGGCGTGTAGCCAGAATCCGGGTCCATCCTTTGCACATCAGGGAGCCATCCATGTAGCTTTGCATTTAAACCATTGAGCGCAAAGGAACACAAACCGCACTGATAATGTCATTTTGCGGAGCCCTTTTTTGGAGCCCTTTTTTGGAGCCCTTTTTTGGAGCCCTTTTTTGGAGCCCTTTAAGATTCGATGCATTGGTCATTTTACCAAGTTTGTCAACAGCGCAATTTTCGTTAATCATCCTCAAAAGTACTTTAATTATGTATGAGCCTGAGAGAGTGCGTTGAGCCAACATTGCCACGTTGACAAGTCAATTTTTCAGATTTCACGGGATAGTCGAGAGATACAATAATTTTAATCAACGAATTGGCATCCTGTACTATGAATATTGATACGTGTATTAATAGCGGCGCTTCAGGAAATAACAAAGGACTCCCTGACCTAATTTCTCCGGATTGCTTCAAAAATCGGCATGAATATTCGTTCGTTTGGCACATCGGGAAGTTTTAGTGCACTGTGGGCCCCGCTGATAATGAATTCCAGCCTTTAGCGGTTTAGCGTTTAGTTCATCATGGAATGTGGCAAACTTTAAATTCAGCTAAACGCCAAAAAAGTGAAAGCAATGAAATTGCAATCCTGCTCATAGACCATTTTCTTCTTCTCCTTTTGAGTAAATTTTCTCCACCGCTCAAGGAGAACAATCATCATGTAACCAATATCTAATCACCGAGTTTTCTTTTCAGTCACATGCAGAATCCTGTTTTTGAGCGCAAGAACTGAAATATTACGATCAGAGACTTAAGATAACTGATTACTCAATTTTAAGCTTTGACGGCGCGAAATTTTTCGTGACCGAAAGACCTAGTTCCGTCCACCGAGCGAGGAGGGAAATTCGCGAAGGTTGGTCAAGGTCAGGCATCTGAGGCGCGCTTTTCCGATTGCCACACACATGGGTCAGATCGAAGCGCGATTATTTCCGCCAGGCGACAAATAACAATCGGCTCGATTTTCAACATTTTGAGCCGCGCTCCGTGCCGCGTCGCCAGATGCCCAATCATCTCGACGGAAAATCGGACGCGGAAAAAACGACAAACGGTCCACAAAAATGGCCTATCTTCCGGCCGGGCGGCTGCGGCTGCGACTCGCGACTCGCAGCTCGCAACTCGCAGGTCGCGGCGAGACGTTTGTTGTTGGAAATCCGAGGTTAGACACGCGGCCCGGCGCGACAACGGAGCGCCAAGGTGCGAGACACTAATTGATCGGAAGGCCCGCGCGCGCACGAGCAAGCAGGGAGTAGCCAATGCCAAAAACGTACGAAATCAACGCGGGTATTTACACTTCACAATAGCGTAAACAGTGAAAAAACAACAACGGCCCGATTATGAAACGGCCGCGACCGCCAAATAGGCCGGCCTCCTCCCCCGGTACTGTTAACCTATCAGTGGTGTGTGGTCAGCCCTCTAACGCGCGGTTGACGATTTGCTTTAGAGTCCCTTTGTAATGAGAGTAAAGACAATGAGAATCCATTTCTGATTGGTTCCCGAATTTTAGGCATCGACGGTGTCACAAACGGGAATAAAGATTACATTTTCACCAATTAAGAAAGATGATAAACTGGAATGGACCGGGGAATTGGGGGTACGGCAAGGAGCAACTGGAATGAGAGAGGGGACGGAGATAAGAATTCGGGAATGCGTTGATCAAAGATTACAAAAAAAACCTCCGATTTGTGTAATCTTTATTCCCGTTTGTGACATCCATGAGCCGCGTTGTCACAACTCTCTCTATGAAGGGACTCTAGTCGAGTCCACGCCAAATAAGTTTACGCACTTTTAGACTGCGACAGAAGATCGTCTGATGTCACTTTTACACGTAAAGTAAATGCAAGAGACAAGATTTCGGGTCTTCCGTCGCAGTCTAAAAGTGCGTATACTTATTTGGCGTGGACTCGGGAAGAGGAGAAAGATGTTGATGAAGATTCATAGGAAGAGGAATTTGTTCTATCAACGCACGTGTTTCATAGGTTTCTGAACCCGGGAAGAACAGCAGTGGGTCGAAGTCAAAGTTATGCAGGCAAACCCATCTTACGCGAGTGATAAAAAAAACTGGCCTTTAACTATTACACCAACTTTTAATCACCCCCTCAGGAAGTAAAATCAGTTGGTATGAACGTTTCATTCCTACCGCGAACTTTTTTTGCTCATTCACTTGAAACATGTTTGAATCATGTAAGATAGGTCTCATTCTTACGGATGGACCGGACTTTTAAAAACCAAATTAAGAAATGATTGTAGTCCTTGTAATTACTAGTAAGCGGTGGAATTTTTGAGTACTCTATCTTTCGGCTCCTCTTTCGCCCATGAACTCCTAATTTCTCCCACTGCGCGCCGTGTCGTCAGATGTTTTGGTTCCTCCGGGCCGGATTTTCGGCCAAGTTCTTCATGAATGCGACCATCGAGCTGCCGAACTTCACTAATGCGTGCGGGGCTTTGATGCAATCAGCGCGATTGATTCCTCGGAACCGGTGCGTTGAACTGCCACCGTTGAACCGGTTTAGATGCGTCGCGTTTTCGAAAGTGAAGCGCAGTTTGGCTGGTGCACAGATTTTGGCTTTCCGGCCATGTCAGATTGGGCCGGGCTCTCCATTAAAATACATGGGAAACAGGTCGATTTTTGCACATTTTGGCAGCTCTGGACTGTGCGTGCAACTTCATCAGACGCGTGCCCGCGGGGCCCGGACGACAAGTCCTGCTCCGTAGGTACGTAGCCGTAACATTGAAAAACTTATAGTTGACGCCCATTCGCTTCTTCGTCCGGTTTTATATCTCCTTCGTCTTTTCGTCTAATTTCCTCGAAACCCGCTAAATTTTACGTAACAGCACTATAACGGCGCTTCGATACAAGTTTATGCACCAGTGACTTACAAATCGCTCACAAAATTGGTCGAAGTGCATTAAACTGAAGGTAATTAATGAGAGAACACCAATTTCTGTATGAAGAGCAACATTTAAGCTTATCCCAATTCCGCCTCTTTTTTTTTCATTTTTCAAAAAATTTCGATTTCAAATATTTTCCTTAAAGAATCCCAATACTGTGATAATAAGTAACTGAAAACACCATTTCAGATGTGCATTTGCAGGAGCATTTAGGTAATTGGTACCTATTTTTGCACCTCATGCACTTCCTTCACTATTCTATGTATTCATCATTTTAAAGGAAAATTCCTCTTTAGTAAAGGCGAACATTCCTTCAAGAAAATTTAGGAAATGTGGAATTTTACCAATATTTGTCTTTTGAATCAACAAACGAGTTAATTGCAAAAATTTGGACCCTTGGGCCGGATCCTGGTCCGAGCGCGTTGATGAAGCGCCGCGTTGCCAAACTTTCGCCGCAGCGGAACAAAAATTCCTTTCCTCGTGTCGTAATAATTGTTTCTCGGTCAGTTCATCTCAAGGCGATTCCGATTCGACCGCTAAGCGAGAGAAAAAAATGTTGCATACTCGTCGCGACGCGCCAGGAAATCTTCGACCGGTCGTCGTCGCTGTTGCCAGATTAGCGTCCATGCTATTCTTCTCCGGATGCGAAATTGGCAAGTTGCTCTAAAACCGGCTGCGATGACAACTCGTACCTGGATTTTTAATAAAATGTATATTTCCGTCAGCTCAACTGCTCAAGACATTATGTACTCCATTAATTAGATAAAAATATTATTAGCAGCCCGCGAAAAAAGACCTTTGCCTCAAGAAGCGACGAAGGAACTCTGAAAATATGTCTGTAATCCATCCCTTGAAATCATCAAAAACACCCCCTCCCCCCTGTGTAGCTACCCTAAAGAAATTTTAGAGTAATAGTTTCTTATTTTATTTCACCACAACAATGACTTGAATAGGAACTAGCGCTAACCTCAGAATCGTCAGTCATACGGTTTAACACATGTATATACTACCAGACAAGATCTACCGCGGATAGCTTATTGCTGACTGCACGCTGGATGATTGGTGGCCTACCTCCCAAATTGAAGGCGAAATAGGAATTCGCGAAACTTCGTCAATTATGCTTTTGAAGAAACGCAGTGAAAAGATCATAGTAGGCAACTACTTTTTACGCGATGAATTAGTGAACTTAGTGTAGATTTCGGAGGCTGTTGTACAGAGAGTAATGATAATTCACGCTACTGGGTACTTAACTTTTCCTCAAATCAAGAAGTACGCTATAACAATGTAATTGTACGATTTTTTTAATGCAGTCGGACAAATGTCTTTTCTTAAACTGAGAGTGGCAGGAATCCGCTGAGCACCTAGCTCTGTTAATGGCAATGGTTCTTAAACGCTCAATTCGGCTCGATTCTTCACACTTATTTGCTCAAACGATAGGCAATCGAGTAATGTTTATTTTTAAAGATAGTTTGTCCCTTTTTGTTGTAGAGATAAGATATAAGTTAACTCTTTTTCCTTAATCTTGCCATTACCAATATAGACTCCTCTAGAGCTATCTCCATTCCTTTCCTCAAAGCATTGTCGCTCGCCTACATTTCATCAGAACAATCTATTCCTTGTGAGTTGAAGTTGACCTACCATTCAAAATGATCCTTTTAGTGCCACCAATTTTGCAGTAAAATTTTTTTTATTTTCCATTCTCGGTATGAAGAAGATTAAAAATGCATGCGTGTGCAATAACAACCATTAAAACGTGCTGTCTACACTTCGATAGGATCTCGTTGATCTTGTCGTGATTTCTTTGATTGGAAACGCCTCCCTGCTATCTCTTGTACTGCGAGATAAACACCAAGAAAAATTTCATGTCTGATAGTGAGGATTTTTTGCGCATTCTGTTAGTTTACGCGAATTGATGTTCATTTCCTTATTGTGATAATGGGCGAATGATGTCATTAAGCAGATGTCGCATAACCGAACAGCGATGTGCCAAAATTACTTCAATCGTTTAACTTATTTTGCCACCCGTTAAAGTCCGCCGTGCTTCGGAAAATACTGATACAGTCACTTGTATTTTACTGAATTTACGATATTTATGGAAATTATAATGAGTTTATTATCTTTGAAAGAAATTTGCCGAAGGATCTGTTGTTTTTAAAAATTAAATTAATTAAATAAAATTATTAAATTAAATGACCTAGCTTTTTCTCATGCACAAATAGCAGCGAGCGACAGCATTGTAAATTGAAAATTAAATTCAGTAGGTAACTTACATGTATCAGAATTTATTACTGATGCATGCGTTCATGTTATAATCAAAATATTTTGGATACAAGTAATTTTAACGCCAAATTTTTTCCAAGTTACGCTGAAGAGAGTGCAGTGCTTATTAGGACGAACTTCTTTCTAAAATTGAGAGTGTCATGAACGAACCTCATAGCAATTAAAATTCAAAGACAAGTTACTGAACTTCTCGAGATATAACATCAACGATTTCAAACTTTCCAAATGTACTATACTGCCTTTGAATGATCGTTTCATTTTGTGAAGTTATCTGCAAATTCATCTATTTTTTCACCATGAATGAGTGATTGAAGACATTCCATTCCTATTTTTCAACATACTCATACTTACGTGATAGTATCCTTTAAACCCTCTTTGAAACCTCTAATAATTCTATTATTTTCCCCTAGATTTCTTCAGATAGACTTATTGAATGATGATTGATGATGCAAACCTCCCTTTGACTTAAATTTCTATTGCATGCATTTGGTACCTATTGTAAATTGCTACAGCCACGAGATGAATCCTCAAAATGGCATCATCTGGCATGAGAGGCTTATCTACACTTATGGGCAGTTTTAAACATGCGAAACTGCTCCGCGTTGTATGCGGTTCTCTCATGGAAGTACAAGTTTTTTCTTTCTTTAAAGTTGCACAAAATTAGTTGGGCCCTCTATTCCCGTTAATGCCGTTCAATTTGACGGCGACACCATAAAAATATTTCCACGTGCCTAACCCACGTATTTTTTTCAGTTGTAACCCAGCTGTAGGCTGACTTGGACTTAATGTTCCCTGTTTATTGTGTTTAGTCTAGTATTTGTAAATTGTTGTTGATTTTCACCTTTTTTGTACTGTGTAGTTGTAAAATTCCTTTTAGTTCGTTTTCTCACAATGATCGCTCGGGAAGGGCCATCGTGATGACTAATTTAGCCTCCTCTGATAGAATTTATGTATTTTCGGATCGAATGAGTTGAACATATTTGAACACATTCGACAATCGAACCAAATTTTTAGATTCGACAATACCCTCTGCGCAAAAATTAAACCAAACATTCTTTGAAATACATCAGACCCGGTCATTTAAGGAGTAATGCGTCAGTTAGTTATCACGTTGACCTCCAACCTGACGAGGAAAAATTTCGTTGAGTTTCAGAAAAGTCTCATGAGATCCTTTTATTCGCCATTTCCTATCAGATTTTTAACATAGGCATGAAGTTACCATTAAAATAGCAGGTTTATGCATCTCTTTCTTCTATGCAGAGAAAAGTAGCTTTCGATAGAAAACCGTAGAGCTTAGTAGATCCGCGAGAAGCTTTGCATATATTATTTACAGTTGAATTAGTAATGGAGCCAGAATTGGCTACTACTAAAGAAATTTACGATAGAAGCTCTCAAAAATGTCGAAAATTACATTTGCCTTTACGAAGCTTCTCACATAAGCTCTACGGTTCTAACGTAATCTATTTTTCTGAGTATACTCACTACTTTTAATCTCACTTTAGGACCACAAGCTTTATATTCGCGTGGCTTATCTGTTTTCGACATCGATGTAAATATGATGCTTGTTCGGATCTGAAATGGGAAAATAGTAAAATTTGGGAAGAGAAGAGATGTGAAAAGTCCTTCACGGAAAAAATTAAATTGCTGATTTAACAATTCAAATGCTAAAAAAAGTGACTGCAATGTTTCAAATGTAGATTTTACAACACAAAAATGCTACATTAACCAACCCCGTGGTTAAATTAGCTTTCCACCTTTGTGAAATGTACATTTGAAACATTGCAGTCATTTTTTTTAGTGATTGAAGTGTCAAGTCTAAGTCTGCAATTAAATTTTTCCTTGTTCCTCCGTTACTCACAGGAAGGAGAGTCTGTTTGGATGACCTGTGGTTGGCGGACCGTAATGCCGTCACTGGAAGTCTCCGCCGAATTCCTGAGATTCCCAGGCGACAAAGAGCGCGAATGTCGCCCCCTCCCCTCACGCCACCCCGTCGTCGGCTATTTGCTTGTAAATATATATTTGCCCTTGTTTAAACTAGTGATTAACGTCTCACTTATGAATGGGGTTACGTAACAGATTGGCTAATCCTCTTCGTAAAGCGACTCTCCCAGCTTTACAAATACCTTAACCAGCGCATTGTCAATAGATCCTGATGTAGTAGATGAGCACCAGTGGCGAGGCGTGAACGATCGATTATCGATATTTCCCCACTAAAACTATGGTATAGAATCGATTAACAAGGTGTTCGTTGCGAACACCCTCTCTATCGATCAAATTCCATAGGTTTAAATGGCGGATCAATCGATACATCGCAAAGCGCGCCACGCCACTGATGAGCACTCACGCCAACATGGTCTGACGCGATTTTTTACTGCGTTTCAGTACCCTCGAAGTACCATCTGGCTCCCAGATACAAACCATCATTCTGGTCTTTCGGGTCCAAATTAGGACAAACGATAACATTACTGTGCATTCAAAGATAGTTCTCGTCTTTACAACTTTTGTCAAAAATTGTCAAGCAAGTAAATTTTAGTAAGGTTTCTACAACGGGAGAGTCAAAATCTAGTCTCACGGCAAAAATCATTTTGGCTCGATACCTGACTATATTTGAGAATAAGTTGTGTACATTTTTTCTTTCACCCTTAATTAGCATTTTCGATCCAAAATCTTTTCGCCTTACCTTATACGAAGACGGTACATATTTGTTGAAGTAACTTCGGCCAGATCAATGCCCAGTACCTGTATAGGCAGTGGCAGCGGATAACTCAGTTGTTTTCCCGCCAGACGCAAGGAGCGCTTTCGTACTTACTCGTAACCAGCCGAGGCGAATAATTCTTTAGAATCTGTTCCCCTCATGAGATCTCTGAAACTCGGATTTTTCCGCGATCCAACTGACTCTGTAGTTTAAGTCCATTAGTCTAAGGCAAACAAACCTGAATTGTAGCTTTAAATACTTGCTTTGAAACTTGACGAGCGGGTTTTCAAAGGGGTATTTTACGTTTATGTAATTTTTTTATCTCCATCACTCTCGGAGTCCCTATTTTTCCTAACTCTTGTTCACTTTATCGAGACTTGTATTGCCTGAAAACCTGTTACAAGATGAGAATAAAAGTGAACAAGACGCTTCAGACTTCGATGGTCTTATCGTCGAAATCTTCGACGCGTGGACCATCAATTAGAAAAAATACACTAAAAGCGTCTAAAAAAGCCTGGTGTTTCGAAATAGTCTTTGTTGACTATGATGATTAATTTTAATTTTGCGCGAAATCCGCACCTCATTGATAACTCAAGCATCCTCCCCTCCCCCCATTTTCCCCTTTTGTAATTATTTCCGAATTCATATTTTGCAAATTCTAGACACGTCTTTTCTGTTGTTATTATTTATTTATTAATTTATTTATTTATTACTATCCCCCCCCCTCCCGTTAGCATCTTCTCTGTGTAAGGTATTCTTGCTCTCTATCCATTGTGCCTGTTTGATTCATGTACTTCTGTAAGTCTAGGTTAGCTCTTATGTAATGTTAATTTTGTATGTTCTATTTATTGTAAAAAGAAAAAAAAATATTTATTAAATCAAATTTTCACAAATTTTGAATTTTCTATTTCCGATTTGCTCAAAAATTGGACTCCGTTTACGAGTTAAATGCAAGTAATGAATGAAATTCATACAAATCTGGATGTTTGAGACTGAAGTCTTTATTTATTTCATGATAAAGTACTTTAAAAGGTAATGCAATTAGCCATCGACATCGAATGGTTGCTGAGCATGCTAACATCATTTTAAGCTGAAGGGATTATGAAAAAACATGTCATTATTAATAATACATATCAGCAGTGCATGGATATGTTTCTTTTGATGTGCAAATATTATTGCGAGTGAGGCACAACATTTGCATTTCCAAATAATCACTTTTTTCAATGGTCGCTATTTTCTTAATATTAAAGACCCAATTAAGTGGTTTCAGCTTCTTTCTTGATAGGGGCATAAAATTAATCGGAATACATTTCGACTTGCCAAAAATGAAGAGGTAGAAAAACACCTTTTTCGTAGCTTAATATCTTCACAGCGACTGCAATAATTGTCGAGTTAGACCATACTCTCTTTTGTGGGTAACAGTTTATGCTACTCGTGATAGGTTTTTCCCGCCTCCAAAACAGACAAACGATTATTCTATAATATCTCCTATCAGCTTTCTTAAAATCTTATTATTCAATCGAGCAAAGCTCATTTTCATTGTTTTGTCGGTACAGAAGATTTGATGTCTCAACTTCTTTCAGGTGATTAATGAGACGGCATATTATACATAAAAAATTGCTTTATTACTTTACAGAGAAAATTCTCCAAGGAAACACTATCATTTTTGGCTATCCGTTCGAACTTACTTACGACCAGAAGTAGTGTGTGCATGAGTAATTTTTCTCTTGTCCTCTCTTCTTTCTCTTGTGTCTCGTGAATCTACTTCACCGATACAAGAAATCGAGGTCAGATTTTTTTCTTGGAAGAATTCGACTTCGCAGGAAAAAGGAACATTTACTCATGTACCGGGAATGCGGATGTAGACTTCTTATCGCGCCTGAGTCCTCTCAGCTTATTTGAATTCAGCCTGTAACTTCGAGAATACGGATAACAATGCGTTATTGCGTTAACAATATTAGCATGTTATTGATCATTTATTTTGAGGCGCAAAGCGCTTCAGGGGATTGGCAACAATAATAATCATCATTCTTCCAATTAATGAAATAAAAAATGAAATGAAATGGATGAAAAAATCTACAAGTATAGAATTTAAAAAACAAGATCACTGTTTCTATCGTTGATACTCACTTTCGGTCAGTCAACACTGAAAAAAAAATTATCGATAATCTATTTTGACTTGAAGACTTGATTTGTCGGAAAAATTCTCTTTAAAGTCAGTTTTTTTCAAATAAAAGTAACATTCTTTTGTTATCGTACATACATACATACATACAAGTCGCTTTACAGCACTCCCTCGCGCTCTACGACTCCTAACCTCCACTGCTCTCTTTCAAACCACAAATCTTGGGGGATTGAGCACCTCAACATTTCTGCTTCAATCCCGTCCCTCCAACCTTTCATTGGGCGCCCTCTGCGTCTTCTCCCAGGAGGAACCCAGTCAAGGACCTTCTTCGGCAACCTGTCTCCTGCCATTCTCTAGACATGACCATACCAGATGAGTTGTTTTGTCATAATGTCATGCACGATGGTCTGCTTGGCATCCATGATATCCCGTACCGTCTCATTCCTGACGCGATCCTTTCTGGAAATACCAGCGGATCTACGCCAGAAGTCCATCTCTGTTGCCTCTAAAACCTCCCGGGTCCGCTGTTTCATCGGCCATACTTCACACCCGTAGGTAACTATGCTCTTGACAATCGCGTTGTAAATCCTCCTTTTGTTCTCTTTGGAGATCCTTTGGTCCCAAAGGACTCCATTTAACATAGCGATTTTGTTATCGTTAGATTTAAATTAAAAATACGATGAAAAACACCGTCTCTTAAACTAAAAAAACCGATTTTAAGTTCTAAAAAAAAAACAAATTTTGTCGACAAGAGACGACGCTTCAAGTCAAAATAATATCCTAAGAAAAAAAAATTTCAGTAAAGAGCTTGAAGTGCAAGTGCGTGGGTGAAAAGTTCACTTCCCAAATTAGAGCCGAAATTTTACAATTTTACAGGCGTTCCTTCCAGCTCTTATGTCTCATCCTTGCGAAAGCCCCGTTTCTGACTTGGTTAATATGCAGATTTTCTCATTTTTCTCCTGCTTTGGAAATCTGCCTGCGGCGCTAGGTAAGTACGTATTTAGTCATCGTTAATTCTAATCGCATATTCTTAGTTCGAAGCTTTTCCGACCAAACAGCAACTTCACAGAACTCTGAAGTTTTAGTAAAAATGATACAACCTGAACATGTTACTTAAAAGTGAACAAAGAAACGCAAGAAAAATAAAATAGCATCGTTTTATCATGGTATATGTTTGCTGGTATCATTGCAATAACGCACACTCCCTGTTTTCATTCGTTGCTCAATTTATGCACGTCAGAAGAAATTATGTACACCTAAATTTGCATAACAGTATTCAGAATCTACGATCTTATTTTTGGAAGCGATGTCGAAATAATCTTGGAGTCACTTGTTTTGAGAAACTTTTTTTTTTTTTTTAAAAACAAAGAAAAACAGCATTTCAATATTAATTAATACCGTACATCAAAAAGTATTTCTTGCATATCATGAGTTATTTTGTATGGAATACTCTATCTAAATCCATCAGTTACAATAATTTTGAATAAAAAAAATGGATTCTTTGAAATTTATTTCGGGTTCTCCTTTTTTTCTTTTCACATAAAATGTATTCACTTCATTTATTCCTTATAAAATTGTATTTCACCAACATTCTCTCTTAATCAGCGGTATATTTACCGCATTCAATCCTTCTAAGTACCGATCATTAGAATAACGTATTTATTAAAATAGATCGATCCAAGAAACGTGAAAAAAGGGCCAACACCCGGAGACTCTGAGTGACTTTAACGCAGGAGTAGAAAAGTCAACCATTGAACCAACTCCATCAGAATCATTGATGTTTATTAATTTTGCTATTTAATTCAAATTAGCTGCGGAAACGCTGTAAAATTTCCGCAAAACGATAACATTTCCAGGAATACCTGTGATCAGTATTCTCATATTCATTCAGCAAATTTTTTATTGCTTCATCTGAAAGTGTTTAAAGAGTTGATTTCACAGTATTTATTAATAATTTTTTTCTGATTCGGGAAATTGTATAAAAATAGATTTAAAGGTGAGAAAATGCACCGCCTAGTGACGTTATCTAGCGGCATTTCCCATTTAAACACAAGTATTTCAGCAGATTAGATCATTTCGTCATATCTTCTCCAAAAATTGTTCAACTCATGAACCAAGAATATCCTCGTGTTTAGTTCACTCAGCAGTTCCCATTTAACCACGAAATTCATCAAATTTCAGATAAATGCATGCAAATTCTCCTGAGCTATACTACCGTGCTAAGGAAGAACGCCGTATGAGCCTTCAGACGTTGCCAAGTTTCCCTCGAAAAATACCGAATTTACTAGGAAAATTGTGTTTATTTTCATCCAAAACTTTTAGACAATTTTACACGCAATTTAATCTAAGATGTCTGTGAATTTTAAGAAAAAATATGCATGAATGTTGTCAGAAATACCTGTTTTATCAGAGGAAATTTGGCAACTCTCAAATGTTCATACGGCGTTCTTCCTTAGCACGGCAGTATATTACACGTTCTAGCCTTAAAAAAGTTGGTTTTCGATCGGAAATTGAACATTTGCAACGAGGACGGCCTGTTTTTATAGTCTGTTGACTATGTAGGTACTCTTTCTTTGTGCGTTATTTTTCATGCGATCCCAATAGGGAAGTGGGGTCGATGAGATGATGCCTCTGTCTTCCTCCTAACCTTAACAGTGAGTTTGGATTCTCACTAACACCGTTTAATCCTGTTCGTGAAATTCTTCCGAATCGCAATAATCGAGAGAAGCCACCGCGGGGCGTGGCTCAGGGCTGATGAGCAAAAAGCCACCGGCTGAAACATTCGGGGAGCCACCCGATCGACCGGAGCGCTTTCCTCTTCCGATTTCCGGTTTCGAAACCGGAAGTCGCGCCGATCCCGGCCCGTCTCAGCCGCCGCAAGACGCAGAAAAAACCCGCAGAAATTTTTCGCGGAGCTTTTTCCTCTCGCGAATTTCACCGCTCACGTTTCCGCCTCGCAGAATCCGAGAGGAGAGGAGAGCGAGAAAAAATAATTCGCACCCGACGCGAGACACGGGCGCGGGCAAGACCAAGGTGAGCTGGAGCGCTCGCCTCGAAAAATCGACGGGGGAAAAAAAAAGGTCGTAAAAAATGCCAATTGTTCGCCCGATTCCGGTTTCCGAGCAGAAAAACTTGCTTCGCGATCGCGCGCACGACAACGCCAAATTTTGAAAAAAAAAAACCCGATTTTCCCACGAAAGTTCAGCGAATCGAGCGCGACTCGACGCGGGCGTCGGAGTGATGGGGCTGACACTTTCGCAAATCGATCTCGATCGAGACTGGTTTATTCGACGGGAACTGGATTAGACACCGAGTGAACTTCGGAAGGTTCCCGTCCACTCCGCCGTGCTAAGGAAAAACGCCGTATGAGCCTTCAGGCGTTGCCAAATTTCCTTCGAGCAATCACAAATCACTGGGAGAAAGAACACATTGGATCTAGAGTCCAGACTCTTGAAAACATTGATAAGAAAAAATACTTTGGATTCGATCAGATTTAAGCTTAAATCAAAAGGAAATCCGCTCAAATTAAGAGGCTTGGTTCTTGATTTAAGCTTAAATCTGATTGAATCAAGAGTATTTTTTCTTGTCAATGTTTTCAAGAGTCTGGACTCTAGATCCAATGTGTTTTTTTTCCAGTGAATTTTCAAGAAAATTTGTGCATATTTTTCTTCCAATTTCTCAGATTATTTAGTTCGTAATTTGATCTGAAAAGTCTGAAAATTTCATTAAAAAATAAAGATGATCTTCCTCAAAGATAAACATTTTATCGGAGGAAACTTGACAACTCTCGAATGCTCATATGGCGTTCTTCCTTAGTGTCCAGGGTAGGTCTTGGCTTCCTGACGAGATCAAGTCGCGCAAGTAGACTGGGGCATAGCGCCCGGCACGTGGTGGATCGCCGCTTAATTTACCCGCTTGTTTTCGCACCGAGGAATTTCGCGGAATCTACATCCTCCACTCGGCGACGCAACCTCCCCGTCTCGTTTTCCGGTTTTCCTTCGAGCTGGACTCTCGTGAAAAGCGGAATTTAATACTTTAAAATCCGTCCCATTTTTCATACCATTATGTTACAGCCATCTGATCCTATAAGACTAAATTTAAAAGCAGTCCAAAGAAGCGTATCGTGGTAAACTATTTCAAATTTCTCGCTCTTTAATACCAAGCGTGAGTGGAATATTTCTCTATTTGGTACGCACATTTCCTTTTTCGCCCGGTGTGAATTTAGAGGGTACTGGAAAAAAAACCGCATTGGATCTAGAGTCCAGACTCTTGAAAACATTAACAAGAAAAAATACTCTTGATTCAATCGGATTTTTGCTTGAATCAAAACGAAATCCGCTTAAATTAAGAGGCTTGGTTCTTGATTTAAGCTATAGATTCTGATTGAATCAAGAGTACTTTTTCTTGTCGATGTTTTTAAGAGTCTGGACTTTAGATCCAGTGTGTTTTTTTTTTCCAGTGGGGGATGAATCAGTCCAACGCTCAGACACCATTCATGGTCATCCGCCCTCGTCAATCAGATGACAGATAAAGTTTCAAAATGGAAAAAAAATTCCCTTTTTTGCGTGTGCCAAGCTCCGTGTATCAAGGGGTCTCATGCGGCCGTGCTAAGGAAGAACGCCGTATGAACATTCGAGAGTTGTCAAGTTGCCTCCGATAAAAACCGAATTTACTAGGAAAATTGCGAATATTATTTTCCAAAAATTTTACAGAATTTTGTGCGCAATTTAATCTAAAATATCTAAAAATTTTAAGGAGAAGTATGCATGAATGTTCTCAAAAATTCATATTTTATCAAGGGAGATTTGGCAACTCTCGAAGGCTTATATGACGTTCTTCCTTAAGCCGAGTCCAGACTACGCAGCATTCGCCGAGTGCTGAGCCGATTCACGAATATTCGGGGTTCGGGAAGCGGGAAAAAGTTGGAGAATACGACAAATTTTCTATCGAGAAGTCTGCGAATTTGCCTAAATGATTGACATAGCTCAAATGGCGAAATTCGTCTCATTTGTAAAAAAAAAGTGGGTTTACGAGAAACCAGAAACGACGCACGTCGTTTTAGACAAAACAGCAGTAAGTCCACATTATTTCTCGAGCTGTCGAGGATGCTGTCTTGTGTCAGCGCTCGTGAATATCAGTCAATAGCCTAGTGACTTAGGTTAGAGAAGCTGTTCTGTGGAAATCCTACTGCAAGTTAAATGCATATTATTTATCTGATCTAATCGCTTCGAATCAAAACGAAACTGAATTTGAATTCCAAAACACACCTAAAGGCTGCAGGAAAACCGTTGCTTCGTTCCTTGAAGTCTTACAAATTTCTCAAGAGTCTTTGATATTTAAAGAAAGTTTCAAAAGGTCAAAGCGAGAAAAACATCCATTTTAGGCCTGGAATACTGACTCCGATCGGCATTCTTCCGCTCGTTGTCAATAAAGAACAGTGGTGTGGCTTGCTTTGCGATGTATCGATTGATCTGCCATTTAAACCTATGGAAAAGGATCGATAACAGGGTGTTCGCAATGAACATCTAAATAATCGATTCTTTACCATAGCTTCAAATAAGGTGTATCGATAATCGATCATTCACGCCTCGCCACTGATATAGAAAGGATAACATTTTTTTATCGCATACTGGGGACGTACATACAGTCAGACCTACCTCTAGTGCGGTCGAAATAACTTAGATTGCGCTTAAGTAGAAAGAGTCTAATGGTTCTTTGAATTAGTAAAATAACGGGTCTCTCTTTGTAGTTGTTCACTAAAATTATCTTTTAGTTGTGAATCATTCATTAGGCATGATCTCCATTAAGCCAGGGAAGCACTCGACTCTGATGTGATGGAGGTATAGCTAACACCCTATCACACTAAAGGGGAAAAAAAAAAAAAAAAAAAAAAAAAAAAAAAAGGAATGAACAAAGAAATTATGAACTTTACCGAGTTTTTGTGGACGGTAATGTGTGAAGTGTTCACTTTGTCAGATTGAAATTCTCATTCACATAACTGAAAAATTGATTCTTGCAACCGAATTTCATAATAATTGAACCGAACATAAAAGCTCGAAGCTCTACACCGCTCGGAGTCATTATTAAACACTGACGATTGGTCTATAAGACCGCATTTTCTCCCAAATTATTTGTAAGGTCAAAAGTCCCTGCAAAAATCCCGCAAAGTCGAGAATTTTGGAAATTTCGCTCAAAATCAAATATTTCTCAGGAGCGTCATACAGAGAAAAAACCTTAAATGTTTTCCCCCGACTATTTTTATGTTATTAACTATTCCTTTTACACCTATCATTTTTATACCTCGCAATGAAACCACGTTGAGATTTGTAAACTCTGTTTAAATTTTGAAGACGCAGTGTGCGGCGTAGTTCTGAGTTTTGAATTTCCTCGTGTAAAATTCCCTCATATCAGTAAACATATTATAGGAATGGGACGAAAACTCGCAAAAAACCGGGAAATTAGCAATCGACTAATTGAGGAGGTACTTATGCTACTCATAGAGCCTGGAAATCACTGAACATGAGGCCACTCACATTCTAGACTGTACTATAATTTTAGCGAGTCAGTTTGGATAATTTAGAAGCTCTGCGGTTATAATGTGCTTCTAATTTCAGGCGAGCCGTAGGGAAGTAGAGACGATTTTTCATTCAAGCGAGGAAACGCGTTGACATGAACAACACATCGTTGATCATGTTGGGACGATCATCAAGATGCGCTTAAATTCACATCCGGCATAATCATTATAATTTGAGAAGTCTTTGACAAGTCATAGGACACCATTACGAACATTTTTAGGATGGAGATATCGTATTCTCTTTACACTTTCAGAATCGATCGCGGAGAGAGAGGCCTGAATGCCGAGAATTTGGAATTGAAATTTCATTGGTACTTACTTCTGCATGGAGAAAAGGCTTATGATTATTTCAGTGCAATAGATTTCTAATCAAAGTGGAAAATTGCAGTTAAAAGTTTGCTGTTCAAAGAGCGTAGTTTAGAATAGGTAACGTTATTTATTTTAATCCACCCTGTGTTGGGTCGAAACCTGTCAAATATAAATACAACTTTCTTTAAACATTTTAATGGGCACAAATATGATCTGAAATACACGCAAAGAATATTCTTTGGGATTCTAGAGAGTTATCACGGTCGGAAACTCGAGTATACCGAACAACTTTTACCTGACTAGTACAATTTTTAGAGCAATTCCACTTTTCAATGGAGAGAAGAAAATATATACACCATTCAATGAATAAAGTTTCAATATTAAAATAATAAAATACATACAATCAATTTTAATGGCCCGGGTGCATTAAAATAATTTTCAGACTGTTCGAAGTTCTATTATACGTATACCTATATACCTATGTGGTGTTGCAAAAGTCGAGAACATCTTTTTTTCTATATCGGTCTATTTAAAATTGAACTTATTTTTACGAATTGTAAGCATCCGCTCTTCCGTGAATGCCTTACATTTTGCAACTTTACCGCATGTGCGATTCTTTTTGTTTTGTTTTGGCCATTCGGTCGGACACATACAGGGTGCAAGGTCAAAGGCATTGCTCTGGGCTAGAAAATGCGAATCACCGCCTTGAATAAATTACAGCAAAAAACATTAGTTATCAACAGATTTTGCAATGAGCAACCTCACGTATGTACATTCGAAATTTGCAAATGGTGATTATATCACCAGAACAACAACATTTTCATTTTCATTTGTTTTTGATGAGTCTCGAATGTGCGAGTCGGTGAAAAATTAGCGTCGGTGTTGCAAAATAATTTCGAAAATTCATCGTTGGCCCTACTGTATTCCAAGATCCCTGGGCGATTCTATAAAATTCAGAATGCTGTTAGCAGTCTCTATGGGACTAAGTTGTGAACGATGCATATCGTATTTCTCAATTAATAATTCATTTGATGACAAGTTACATTTAAATGTTAAAAATTGGACATAAAGTGTATAATTTTCTTAAATGTATGGGAAAATGACCTTACCTCCTGAATTTTTTCATAGTGCGGATTTCGATGTTTAAAATAAAATCGCAATAGCTTTTATTTTTATGGAAATGGAAATTCACTGACTCTTTACAAGTACTCATAGCAAGTACTCTGAAATTATAAAAACTGAGACTATTTGAAATTAAAATAACTTCGAAGACAGCGCGATCATCCACGCCCAAAAATTATAGCAAAAATAAACATGTAATGCCAATGATCAGTTTCTATACAGCAGGAAGAGAGAGCGGCGATATTATTGGTTCCTCTCTCCTACGCTGTCGTGCTAAGAAAAAACGCCGTATGAGCCTTCAGGCGTTGCCAAATTTCAGTTGATAAAACTTGGCTATCCTGGTAAACTTGTGAATATTTTTGTTCCAATTTTATAGTAAATTTTGTTTGCGATTTCATCTAAAGTTCTTGAAAATCTCAAGGAACAATATTCATAACCTTCATAATTTTTTAATGAATCAAAGTTGCAGGCAGGGAACAAATGTGTGCCACTGAAGATCTAAAAATCTCTGGTGTGGTACGACATGAGCAAATTTTCAAATGATGAGGTCTTCATTCGTCAAGCAACTCGCAATTCGTCGCTCCTCTGACGTAAGGGCGTAACTTGATTTCTACGTGACCCCTGTGCTCCGTATAACTCTATGCTTTCTAAGGCTCATGCAAAAATCTAGATACGCCCTTACGTCAGAGAAGCGACGAATTGTCGGAGCGCCTACTTTTCTGCACGTGCGTTAAAGTCTCTGGAGTGATTCTGAGGATTTTGCAGTCTTGGCGATCCCTCGGGTAGTTCAGCATCATCAAATTTTAAAATAAGAATGTTTCGATGCGTCAAGCAGCTCCTGATGTTTTTCGGAGCGCCTACTTTTCTGCCCGTGCGTTAAAGTCTGAAAAGTTGTTTCTGCATGTTGATCCAGTTTTAAAGAAAACAACCTTAGGTTTAAATTAATACTGTGAGTGTACTGAACTCAACGATTCAGTTAGTTTTTGTTTGCATTTTTGGTTTGCGGGAAAATTAGCAGTATGACAGGCATCTTCGCGTATCGAACTGATATAATGTATCTTCCTCTTTCACTGGAAAAAAAACACATTGGATCCAGAGTCCAGACTCTCAAAAACATCGACAAGAAAAAGTACTCTTGATTCTATCAGAATCTAGCTTAAATCAAGAACCGGGCCTCTTAATGTAAGCGGATTTCGTTTTGATTCAAGCAAAAATCCGATTGAATCAAGAGTATTTTTTCTTGTCAATGTTTTCAAGAGTCTGGACTCTAGATCCAATGTGTTTTTTTTTCCAGTGTTTCATTTGCCAGTCATCCTGATCCGATGATTTTTCAAGTTCGGGTAAGTAATGAATGCGAAAATAATGACCAGATACTGAGTACTTAATTGCCAGGAATCTCTTCGCTACACGAAAAATCCTCAAAAAACCGGAATCCGGGCGGAAACTTGCTGACTGCAACGCTGCGCCGGCGCCAAGACGCGGCGGAGCGTGATCCTGAGCTAATTCGAATCAGCAGCATCCAAAAATCTGCCGCTCGATTAAAATAGAATCCGCGCGCATAGTAATTATGCCAGATTTGATTCCGGATTTGTCTTCGCGTATCTTCTTCTTCCTCCCAATTTTTTTATTCTTTTTATATTTTTTCCTTCCTATTCCGACCGAGTCATTTACGAGGGGATTCCAACCAAAACTTTCCATTTTTCCACACAGTGTTGCCGCAATCTCCGAGAAAAAACGTTTATTTATACCGTATTATTTATTTCTTTTTACCAGCAATATACACTGATGCTGGGAGCAACCGATACTCATGAAACTTAATGGATCATTTTGCGTGTCTTTAGATATTTGTAGTTTATGCTTAGCAAAAATTAATCTTTACTGTATTCAGATGCCAAGTTTTTATGCTCTTTAATACCGACGGTATCGCTACATCCATCGAAAAGGCAAAGAAGAAACATTGGAGTTTTATGAGACCAGTTTCTCCCCATCTCTTGTAAAAGGCCAGCCTTATATGTATTATTGATCGAATAAGAATTTCATCTTCGACTCTCCAGCTAGTATCAAGTAATGGCTTGAAAATCCAGTTTTATTTCAGGTTTTTTCGGCTTAAAGATGCCTTTTAGGCAGTTAAGTAGTGATCAAACGCTGGGAGTCACCCTACCAAAATTCGACAGCGTTGACGAGAAAAACATTTAGTTCATTGGTCAGTGGCTCCGGGGGCTATAAATTACACAATGCGATTTTTCCGATTTGTTGACACCCACCCACCCCCTGGAACGTGATCCTGTAATACTGGTTCAAAAACCCCAAAAATAATTACGTAACATTTGCCTCAACTCCCTTCCCCCCTTTGAAGATTTGGTCCATACTACATTGTTGCGAAAATGCAGGAAAAAACAACGATTTTCCCAAATATTTGGAGGTTGTAGCTCTGACCAAGGCACTTTTAAAAAAATAACTTTACAAATAAAAATACTTCACTCGATTCATGGCTCAAGCTCCTGAAGTCTAGTTGGGTCGAATTTAGTAAAAAGGAACCATCGCGATTACAGTGTTGTAAAAATGTGGCTTTTTCATCATTAGTTAAAAAGATCTCTCAGAATAGCAAATAGCTTTGGCTTCGTACCATAAAATTGGTAATTTTAAAGGAAAGTAATTGTGTAAATCTTATTATTATACATACGTTAGGTATTTTCAAAGCAAAAAGAGAAGTTGCACGATTTTGAAAACACTGTAACCTGGTTATTTTTTGCTAAATGCGATCCAGTTGTTTGTTCTGCATTTTCCACTACAATTATAGTATGCACTATCTCCGAAAGGAAGGATATGGGCCCTAAAATACAGGGTGATCTAAGGTTAAACGGCCAGACTGCAGGAGCGGGTTCTATGGGTCAAGAGAAGACTTTTTCGTTGTATAAAGTTGTTTCCAAAAGTGCCCCCAGCCGGAGCCACGCTCTTCCCCAAAATTTCGGAATGTAAATCGCGCATTTCCTGAATTTTGGCAGCGGTTGTGGACCAAATCTCATGAAAATTTTTAATCCCCCGTACGTTTATCCCCTGATTTCATAAATGATCAAAAAAAAAAAATCGAAATCTCAATTTAAAGAGAGGGTTTGGGGGTATTTCGGCTCCTGCAGTCTGGCCGTTCAACCCTGGATCACTCTGTATTAATTTAGTTCTGTCCACTGAAAAAAAATTCTCGGCGTTTTTACCAAGGTCCGTTGGTACCTTTACCATCTCACTTCTTTTTTTTTACCAATTATTGGTAATTTTACCAAGACAGACTGGTAAGGTTACCTAAAAACCGGTATTTTTACTGTTTTTTTCAGGTAAGAATTGGACCACTTTTATTGGTAATCAATTCCCGGTAACTTTGCCATTTTATCTCGGTGATTCTACCACAGTCGATAAAAAATATTGGCGCTTTTACCAAGGTCCAGTAAAATTACCGAGAAAGTTAAATAATTTTACCGAGATTTCTCGGTAAAATTACCAATTCTATTAATGGTAATTTTACCAAGAAAAAACTTGGATCAAATAGAACCCTGAATTCTTGGTAAGTTTACCCTTTTCTTAGTAAATACACCGATATTTTTTTTCAGTGATCCGACATTCTGGAGCAGCTGCAAGACCAAGACCCAATGAAAAAAGGAGTCGCGCGTCAAAATATGAATTGTAGGTAGTGGAATTTGTTGGGGAAACTGGAAGGGGATTAAACTCCGTTGCGTTTACGTCACTGGTAGTTTTGCGCAATCAGCGTCGACCGATTCGGCGACGAAAAGTGGCGTCGCAAAAGAGGTCAACGTTGCCGGTGCCTCGTCTGGAATTGTTACCCAGGTTTTTTCCGAAGAGGTGATTGAAGTCAACTGAACGAGCGACCACGTAACAAGACTTGAATGTACAGAGCGGTACACTGAAAAAAAAATCTCGGTGTATTTACTAAGAAAATGGTAAAATTACCAAGAATTCTGCGTTCTATTTGATCCCAGTTTTTTCTTGGTAAAATTACCATTTATGGAATTGGTAATTTTACCGAGAAATATCGGTAAAATTATTGAACTTTCTCAATAATTTTACTGGACCTTGGTAAAAACGGCAATATTTCTTATCGACTGTGGTAGAATTACCGAGATAAAATGGCAAAGTTATCGGGAATCGATAACCAATAAAAGTGGTATTCTTACCTGAAAAAACAGTAAAAATACCGGGTTTTAGGTATATAAGCTTACCAGTCTGTCTTGGTAAAATTACCAATAATTGGTAAAAAAAAAAAGTTAGATGGTAAAGGTACTAACGGACCTTGGTAAAAACGCCGAGAATTTTTTTTCAGTGTAGCATGTCAAAAACTGCATTACAAGACAAATGTTTCCTTTGACGTCCGAATATTTCATCCAGATGTAAGGAGATATGATACGTATGATAAGAGATGAAAATAAGATATTTACCAATCATTAGCAATAGAGAAGGAGAGGTAGAATAATATACATATTAATCATTAGGTGTAAAGAAGGAGGGGTAGAATAATATATACATGAAAGAATATAGTTAGTAATATTTAAGTGTTGTACTTACAAAACAGCACTTAAATATATTAAATTAATAGATGAAAAGAAGATTATGAAGATCGATGAAAAAGAAGTCGAAGGGTTTGGAGTACAAGTAGTGTAGGTTTAGTTATTGCTATTTTCAGGGCCGGATTAACTTACTTGCCGCCCATGGGCCGCCTATATTTTGCCGCCCCCTTCTCATTCGTTTTGAAACATCAATAAAAACCATCAAGTCAACGTGCCGGAGGGGGAGGGGTGCATAAGACGCGTTTACTCGTGTTGGACACATTTTTTTCGAAAGCCCTGTCAACATTACTAGCAAAAGTTCACGGAACTTGGCGCGAAAGTTAAATTCCGTAAACCTATCTCTGTGTGGATATGGCCTTCCATTTATATGAAATGAACGAAATTATTATGAAATAACGAACATAAATGTGGTTTAATAATTTTAACTTCCGCCGCCGCGCCGCGCTGACCGCACTGTGTTTGGCGCAATGCGTGAAGTATTCCTCCAGTCTTGTAGGCGCTATGCTTTTCACGGCGGCCGCTGCTGCACGCACCACGCACTGTGTTTGACGTAATGCGTGAAGTATTCATGCAGTCTTGTAGGCGCTATGCGTTTCCCGGCGCCCGCTGCTGACCGTAACGACCGCACTGTCTTTGACGCAATGCGTGAAGTATTCATGCAGTCTTGTAGGCGCTAATATGTGTTATATGCCGTCTGCCACGCCGCGCGCCACGCCGAGGGTTTCTCCTTTTCATCTCAAGTTCTCGTCATCATTGCTCTCTGCGTCGCGCCGTTCCATGCCAAATTCCGTGTTCGGTTTCTCTCTTAGTCTTAACTCGACACAGAAAGGTGATGTCTATTGTATCACAGAAAGACGACAAAATTAGAGATGTACTCTCAGAAAATGAGAGTTTTGTCACCTTTTCTCGTTTGTATTTTTTTTCGGAATCCGATTTTTCTTCATAGCTACATTTAAAAAAATTGCAAAATTTGCCGCCCCCTAAATTTGCCGCCATGGGCCGAGGCCCATGTGGCCACCCTCTAAATCCGGCCGTGGCTATTTTAAGGAATAGATGTTTAAAGTTTCAAAATAGTGTGGAGCCCCATAGCAGGAAGGAAATTCAAACTCACTATTTGTGTGCCTAAAAAATTGGATTTTAGCAGGGAATTTTTCACAGGACATATTTCAAGACTAGCATCGTCAAAAACTGTACTCATCCCACTTGCCTTCCAAGTCCCTCAGTTCTATCCACATCTTGTACAGTACTGCTGTGATGATGAAGCAAGCCGTGCCTCCTAAATTTTAGAAATCGAGTTGGTTTCAAAATCCATGTAATCTTTTTTGAATGAAATCACAGATTTAGTTAGTTAGTTAGTTAGTTAGTTAGTTAGTTAGTTAGTTAGTTAGTTAGTTAGTTAGTTAGTTAGTTATTTAATCAAAGATGATCAGCAGCAACGGCTATTTACGTATCTCTCCAGGGGAACTCATTAAATATTGGGATTTAGGTGCTTAACAAGTTTTAAAATTTCAGTAATGACTTTTGAATTATTAGAGTCTAAAGGGAAGGTAAGGAGGGAGATAATTTTGGATTTCGATCTGTTTGGGTCACTAATACAGCAAAATTTGTAATATTTGCGTACCAAAGAGACCTATGAGAGAGCCGTAAGTGCGTAAAAATTGATGTCGTTTCCGACAAAACAACAGTTTGGGGTATTATCCCACCAGAGAGCAAATCAGAACTGTACTTTTAGTATGATGGTGTCCTTGTCTGCCAATTGCGAACCTTAAAATTTGTTTGAGTATCCGAGACCCAACCACGAGGGCATGCAGAAGATAGCACTTAAGTTTGTTTTGCCTCACAATATATACACCGACATGATTTTGGCCCTTTTTATAAAGTTGAAACTAAGAATCGTTGATTTTTAATCACTCGAAGTATCTTTATGCATCCTCTGGTTGATAAGTGATAAACCGGAAGACTTGTCAATAACATTTTACGCTTGGACCCATAAAGGTGTATTTTCTCAAAATAGTATTTTTGCACTTACGGCTCTCTCCACTTTCAATGAGGACAGAGTGCGGGTCACACTATAGGATATGAATTATACCTCTAAAATAAATGCTCCCTCATTAAAATTGCACGCAGAACACCTTGAACATTCATCGGAGACTATCCAAATGAACTCATTAGTGAGAAATCAGATATTTGTAGTTCACACTATTAACGGTAAATCCAAATTCCCCGTTCGCTAAAAAATGATAATTAACGTAGGTCAAATCAGTCATTGAAAGCGACCTATAAGTTTGGCAAATAACCTGAACTTGGTTTTCTCACAATGTTTTCCTATTCTGATACAATAAGGCACCTTTAATCAAGTAAAAAAAAAAAAAAAAAGTCACTAAGCAGGAAATTTTTGTGAAATGAACAGCCGAAATTAGCTTAGTGCTCGATTTAATTCCAGTGAATTTTGGTTTCTTTATGAGGAGGAAGTGTAAATTGACGGGCATAAAAAACGCTATTTTCTTACTAATTAATTAAATTTGGAAAGTTTCCTTCAATACCTAGAATATAAACGAATAATTTTAAAATCAACAGTCTAACCCTCTATATTTGAAACTTGAGAGTGCGATCAGATGATGAGAGATTCCAATTCCAAGCAGCTGGATTCGTGTTTAAGCCCCACCTATCGAGGTGCACTTAAAGAAGGTTTACCGAAGGCCTAAGCTTGACATAGTGGTCGAGATGCAACCGACTTAGAGGAACCCGCATGATCGTCATAATTCGGGAAACTGATCGGGCCCCTAGATTTACATTTTAGAACTGCGGAATGCGCTTCAACAGAATGTTCCAGCTTTTATGTTTTTTATTAATCCAGCCAAAAGAAAAGTTTTGAAAACTTACCTCTCGTTTGGGCTTCGAAGCTGAAATACCAAGCCTACGAATGCCCGGCTTCAACTTCAGCGACGGATTAACGTCACCCAGAATGACTTGAAAATCTCAAAGCAAAGCTCTCGCGTTGATATTTTAGTCCCTCTCGCGGTGTATCTCAATGCTCATCAAAATTAGGTATTCATCATGTATCGTTTCAAGAGCCGTTGATAAATATCGATTTAAGTGACCGTTTTGTTTTTTTAAGCAATGGGAATTGCGCTTTACCGTTTTTCATTGGAAATATCGATTGTGAAAAAGCTCGCGATTTAGTCTTAAAATACTCAAATCTGACTGATTGGTGATGTGTTCTCACTCTAGGATTCAAACAAGTTCCGATCAGGGATTAATCATGAACCGTTGCGCACCCTATTTTTCCTTGAAATTTGAATGGAATAATTAAGAATCTTTAGAACACCTCATGATCTGTATTCACTGTCAGCTATTATTACAGGTTCATCCTAAATTCTTAGAGAATTTGTTAGGAGAGTCAAAATTACAGGAGAGGGTGTGTTCAGAGGGGCACTAAAAGACACTTCACGAAGGGATGCTTGTGGGGTTCCCACAGCTTCAAAGGAGGGGGCCCAGGAGTTTCTTAGCTTCAAAGGGGGGTCTTGAGGGCCTTCGCGGGATGATTTAGAAAAACTGAGGCTTTTAGAAGCACATTTTGAGCTATTTTCACCAAAGAATTGATCCAATTGCAATTTTAGAGATGGAAAACGTATCACGCGCTTAGTCTGCAAAATCTCTCGCTTTTCTCGGAAGGGGTCAGCGGACTGATTATTGAAATTAATGGACAAAGCTATAGACAAAGAAGACATGGGGAGTACGGAGCGATCCTATTGGTTGAAACGTGTGGTTCCTATAGACAAAGGGAGAAAATGATTGACTAACTGTCGGGTCTCTCGTGGGTTGCCGTTAGTTCGTCTATTACCTACCTCCTCTGTCCATTGCAACCACCCGCTTCCACCAATAGGATCTCTCCATATCTCTTTTGTCTCCTTTGTCTATAGCTTTGTCTATCAATTTCAATAATCAGCCCGCAGAATGATACAGGGGGAAGGACAGGCCCCCAGGCCCTCCTTTGGTTCCGCTTATAGGGGGGTTACAACCCCCTCATGTCCAGCGGGCCGATTATTGAAACTTATTGACAAAGCTATAGATAAAGACGACAAAAGGGATTCAGAGGGATCTTATTGGTGGAAGCGGGTGGTGGCAATGGACATAGGAGGTGGGTAATGAACTAACTAACGGCAACCCACCAAAAACCCGACAGTTAGTCCATCATATTCTTCCTTAGTCTATAGGAACCAACCATGTCAACCAATAGGATCGCTCTATACTCCCTATGTCTTCTTTGTCTATCGCTTTGTCTATCAGTTTCAATAATCGGCCCGCAGATCAGTGTATGTCTAAACTTTGTTTTGATGGCGCGAAAATGGAAGCGCGTGAAAATCGAGGCAGCGCGCATCGCGGCGTCCGCATGTGGTGCCGTTGCGTTTCCGCTTGAACTTGTGATTTTGAGGCTAACCTTAAACTTGAAATTTCGCACGATACGAGGTGGGTGCGAGTTCAAGTTTAATTCACCGCGCTGCGGCGGCGGCGCCGCGCTGGCCGCTTAGGTTCAAACTGGTTTTGACGTAAACAAGATCCGCTACTGATTTGCGCTCCGTTTCCGTGCTGGAGATTACCGCCGCAAAGTGGGCTCAAAACTGGACTTTCGTTGTTTCATAATGACGAGACATCAGACGAAGTAAAAATTGTTTCTACCCAGAAACTGTGGGTACAGAACTGATACAAACCACTGGAAATTAGGAAATCAACAACTAAAGGTTATTGAACCGATTATCTTCCAAATCGCTTAAGTGCCAAAATTGCGAATGCGAGAAAAATCAGAAAATTGTTTTATTAGCTTTGTTGACAATCTTCAAATTCCAAAAAATGTATGTTCTTTTAGATGGCTATTTTAAAATCAGACATGATTGATTTTACGAGAAAAAACAATGAAAGAACAACCCCTCTACCACCAAAACAGAGATTAGCCCTTACGTGATTTGGAAATTAATCGGTTCAATTCAAGTATTTACAATGTACATTAGTCGGTAGTAAGAGAATAAGAAGAAAAAAAGTTATTTCTGTGATGTTAGTGTGTAATATTTTTTTTTATTAAATTTACTTAAAATTTTATTTTTTTAAATTAAATTTTAAGGTGAGATAAAACCTGTAATTTTCAAAATTATAAATTCAAGTTCAATTTCATAATGCAGACGTCTTTTCGTTAAGATTAAAACAATATACATTTTGATGAAGAAGCTCATTTAACTTATTCTTAAATTTCCACTTTGATCCTCTTATCAGAAACTGTACTCTCGAATATTTTGATTATCTCCAAAATTCCATTTTTATTTTATTTTGAAAGTTACAGCTTTTCAACCAATCATGCGAATATTGGAATATGACATTATATCTTCGGTACTTGAAGAGAAGACTTCAGTTACAGTTCAGTCCATGAGAGGACGTAGTCAGTTGTAGTAGAGTCAGTGGAAGCTCGATTTTTGAGACTTAATTTCTGTACTGGGCAGCAGTGCCCTGTGTCGCGCTAAGGCGGACCCGTGCTGCAGTTTAATAAGTAGCTTCCAACCATATGAAAGGACTCACAGTGTATTACCGTGGCTCATAAATTGACTCATTATTAACGCTCCATTTACTACCACCATTAGGCTTCGTCTATACACGTTAACAATCACCGAACCTCAGCCGAACTAGTTCCGCGAACTTAAAAGTCCAGCGGAATGAGTTTCTGAAAGTGTGATAAAGTACTGCGCACGAGTTTAGTAGTCAACTGTGCGTTGGGCTCACAGCTCCGGCTTTGCACTTACCTAATGTTACATAAACGACTCATTCACAGGATCAAGCGAAGCGAGGTATCCGAACTATAAATCATATGCCCGATCTGCTTTCGGATAATATTCAAATTGTCATCACTCCTTAGCCGGATCAAGGAACTAATGAAGGGGAGGTTAGCGACATCTAAGCTCTAGTCTTGAATAGAAACAGTTCAGTTATTATTTGCACTAGAAGCTGAACTATTTTTGTCTCTTTCATTAAGAGCTACTGGCTCCTGCTCTGCCGTGCTGAAGGAAGAACGCCGTATGAACATTCGAGAGTTGCAAAATTTCCTCCGATAAAATTTTTATTTTTGAGAAAAGTTATCAATATTTCTCCTTGAAATTTTTACACCATTTGGACCAAATTACGAACAAAATTTTCTGGAAAATCTGGAAAAAAAATGTTCACAAACATTCCCGAAAATTCGTGATTTATTAAAGGAAATTTAGCAACGCCTGAAGGCTCATATGGCGTTCTTCCTTAGCATGGCAGTGCTGTAATAGAAAAGGTCACAATAGTCCTTTGCTCCTTTTGCTTGTCGATCGACCATAGCTATTTGGATGTCCGAAGACGGAGATGAACATGGGAGAGCACTTATTCTTGAATTGTACACACTGGTCAGTGATTTCAACGACAAGCTGATTTCGCGTGTGGAATCGTATAAGAAATCAATTGGTCTGTTATCGTAAAGTCAGCATCATACACATCTAAAGCAAGGTAATTAATTAGCAAGGGTGGATTCAACCATCTCAAACGGAGGGGGAGGAGGAGAGAATTTTAGGTTTTGACTAAAAAATGATGTTCTTAGATAATCTCACACTCTCTTTGGTTGTTTTCATTCATTGTAGGGTTTCTGGGTGGTGGAAAGAGGAGGACAGACAGCCCCCTTGGCCCTACTAGATCTGCTAATAATTGGACCCCGTTTAACAGAAACCAAGCCTAATAAGCTATTGCTAAATTTAACATGGCAATTTAATTTTTTTACGAGAGAAAGTTTGTGCGGATTCCATTGAACATTTTAACGAATTTTCTTCGCACTAGAAAACAAATTCACTGAAATTTGCACAAAAATCCGCACAACCGTTTTCATATAAAACAATAAATTGTCCAATTAAAGTAGCAATAGCTGATGTGGCTTGATTCCTTTCTGCTTAACGCGGTCCAATTGTTAAAATCCCATCTTACTCCGTACTTTCCTGATGAATGACCACTCAACATAACTTATATTTGTATGCTATAAGGTTACATATTAAGATCAAGTTCATTTGATTTCTTTTGATTTTAAGCTGTAAGCATAAATAGTCAGGGAGTGGGATGGGATTTGAGAATTTCCCCGAGGATAAAGAAATATTCAATATCAGTAAAAATAAAAACAGGAAAAAATTGACGTGCGAAAATTTAAGCACTGAAATACTGCAGACCACACACACACACACAACGTGCATGCCTTTATAATTCTGAGTAGAAAGACTTTTCACCTCTCTTTCCTTGCACTAATCCGAGAAAAGGAATCACATGTATGTATATTTTAATAAAAATTTAAATTGGTTTAAAGTGTGGCTGGATCTGAATTTAAATTAGAGGGTTTTGACTGTGTAACCTCGAAGATTTTCCGCCAGTTATTTACATCTATGCAATCTCCTGGTGTTTTGAACGAAAAAATAATAGTGAACGACTTCTTTTCATTTGCGTGCATTTCTTCCCTTATCCAGTTATTTTGAGAAATTTATTAACATTCTGTGCGAAGCTATTTTTGGAAATCGAGTGAACTTCAACGATATAGAACAACTGTGAAAGCTATGGGAACAGGTGAATACCTGTTTTATAAATTAAAACAACTTTAACAACTGTTTTAATTAAGTGACTGTTTAATATTAAAACTACACCGCAGTTTTGGAATAAAGTGTGATGTATTTTTTTTATATTTTCGCTAGATTTCAGTCTTTCCACAACAAGAGATATTTATCAATCTTCAGTTTCCAGGAGGGAGGGGGGTTCGGACCAAATGAAACAACGGATCTATACGGTGACTGATTTTATTGCAGGAACATACATTCTTTGGCTCATCCTTCCTCCCAGTTCAGAGGGAGTGTTAAACTCTTTTTCTACTAAAGAAGACTTTAAACTTCAAAAAATTGAACGTTCTCACAACGCATATGCAGATTGAGTTTTGTTATATTCGCGCTACTTGTTAAGCGTTTGAGGTTTAGACCTGATGAGAAAAATATAAAAAAAATTCTGAAATGATACGAATGTTTTTAATATACTCGTGAAACATTTTCCGGCATAGTTTTGGTTATCACTCGATAAAAGAATAGGTATATTTAGGTGTGTAATTTTAACGACGTCGCACAGTAGATTGAGTCAATCAAAATGGTCGGACATGAAATTTTTGACTAAAACTGTAAATTTTGATGTTTATTTCGTCACATTTTAAATAGTATGGGCCGCCTCCAGAAGAAAATTCACGACGAAACCAGTGGAACCATTTTTAAAACCTTAAAGTGTTGTATGAACGGAGTTACGAGCTTGTAAAGTCTCCAAACTTTGTCCGACCTCTCTCATTGACTCGATTCACTGTGCGTCGCTCCAACTCGAACATCAACACGCTTCATAAACACGTCGATCACTGCGGATCAGTTGACGTTTCTATCCATTGAGTCTATGATGGCAACCTCTTTGGTCTTTTCGTCTCCCTTGCGTTAAAAACAGAGACGATGAACCAAAACGTTTACTCTCGGTCAGATCACGGGACAAGTTTCCAAAATCAAGAGGATGATGACCTTTTTTTTACGTTAATGCTGAAAAACATAACTGAAGTTTTTTACCAACTCCACAGGTTCAAGTTTCCTTTTTTAACAGATTAGGAGCCCGTTATTTTCTAGTTTACCGATTGCCAAAGTTTTCTAATAACTCTTAGATACAAATCTATAAAAACCGCCCGTTTACTAATATAGGATCTCCTCATTTTCCCTTTACCTCCTTTGTCTATCGCTTTGTCTATCAATTTTAATAATCAGCCTACAGGTTAAATTCATAAAATATCTGTGCTTCTCCCTAGATCCTCATATCTCTGTAAAAAGTATGCATGCTAACAAAGAGGCGTTATGCGGTACTTTATGGAACAATCACTGGAGACTTGAACGCAAGGGTAGAAAAAAGACCAGATCTCATTGTTAGGCGCGGTCCGGCATCTGTGACGTGGTGTGCCTTCCGATACATCGATTGATTTTTCATATAAACCTATGGGAATGGATCGATAGAGAGGGTGTTTGCAATGGGCACCTTAACTATCGATCCTTTACCATAGTCTCAAATGTGAAAATATCGATAATCGATCATTCACGCCTCGCAACTGTACGGCACCATTACTTGCGAGCAAACCGTGCAATCAGCCCGCCAGTGGTGATTTTGCACGTTGGCAACACTGTTTTTCCTCCACTAAAAGTATGGATTTTAGACGTGGAACTGCTCCATCAAGAATCGATTGTTTTACATACATTCAAATTGAAGAAAAGCTGGGTTGCCAATTTTCAAGAATCGCCACTGCAGCTCGCTGTTTGAAACTGTCACTTTTCAAGCGTGCTTTTAAGGTCCGTTGACAGCTCAGCGGGCCGATTTTTGGAATTTATAGACAAAGCTATAGACAAAGAGGAAAAAAGGAATATATAAGGATCCTGTTGGTGAAAGCAAGTGGTTGCAATGGACAAACGAGGTAAAGGCAATAAACCACTAATGGCAACCCTATACTCCCCATAGTTAGTCCAGAACCACCCATTCTAATTAGATCGCAATTAATTAAAAAGGAACCAGCACAATTTCAGTGTTATTAAAAGGTTGCTTCTTCATAATTATGTAAAAAATCTCCCAAAATAGCAAATAGTTTTTGCATCCCATACCAAGAAATTGTTAATTTTAAAGGAAAATAGCCGTGCAAATTGTAATACCGTGCATATATTCAGTATTTTTAAGAGAAAAACAAAATTTGCATGATATTGAAAACATTGTAATCACGCTGGCGCCTTTTTGCTAAATGCAATCCAATTAGTAGGGTCGCTCCATACTCCCTAAGTCTTCTTTGTCCATCGCTTCGTCTATCAATTTCAAGAATCAGGTTTTTGGTTCGTCAATGGCGGTCGTTGACACAAATCCATAGGTCTCTGGATCTATACGTTGGGTTTATGATGTCTCGCCTCTGCTCTGGTGGGAGTCCAAAATTCTGCGAGCCACAGCGCTTTGGTTCGGATGGTGCGAGTCGAAGCTCAAGTTCAAAGTTTGCGACTCGCGACGGCGGGGCACAAGGCGACGCCGGATGAAGGTCCTCCCTTGATGGTTGCCATTAGTATTCACCGCAGACTGGACCCAGACCCTGTCCGTGGAGGCGGTGGCACACCCGGAGGAATTCACTCACATTCCCACCCCCACCTCATCTGCCGTGCTAAGGAAGAACACCGTAAGAGCCTTCGGACGTTGCCGTATTTCCTCCAATAAAAAACGAAATTACTGGGGAAAATTGTCATCATTTTTTTCAAATTTCCGGACTATTTTGTTTTAAATTTTATCTAAAATATCTGAAAATTTCAGGGGGAAATTTCATGACGATCCTCAAAAATACATGTTTTACCCGGAGACATTTGGCAACGCCCGAAGGTTCATACGGCGTTTTTCCTTAGCACGGCAGTCGTCGCCTGCCACTCATTTCGCTCTCTGCTCTGCCCGTGTCGCTCTCTGCCTCAGATCCCCTTCCGACAGTCCAATACTGCCGTGCTAAGGAAAAACGTCATATGAACATTTGAGAATTGCCAAATTTCCTCGGATAAAACATGTATTTTTGAGGGACGTCATGCATGTTTCTTCTTAAGATTTTCAGATATCCAAGATTAAACTGCGAAGAAACTGAAATTTTGGAAATAAATATTCCAAATTTTCCCGGTATAAATCCGTTTTTATTGAACGAAATCTGGCAACCTCTGAAGGCTCAAACCGCGTTCTGCCACGGCAGAATACTCCCATCGTGAGGAAAAGAGCCTTATGAGCCTTCAGACGTTGCCGCATTTCCGACGATAATATATTAATTTCAGGGAATTTCTCTGAATATTGGTCGTTTCCCTCAAGAAAAAACGTAACCATATTTCAATGTTGCCTAATTTTCCGTTGCATACAGCATTGATACGGGGAAAATCGTGGACATTTTTACTGAAAATTTCATTGAGTTTTCTTCTGATCCCATGCCGAAGTTAGAAAAATTTTGGACGAAAATGGCCCAGGGACATTCATTCTAATAAAAAAAAAATCAATTTTTTTTAAAGTTTATGTTGCAACTTTGGAATGGTCGAGTTGGTCGTTTTTTCGTACGGGAAACGGTCTATTTTTCCTCGAGTTTTCAGAGCATTCTCTTTGAGATCAGATTTAAACAGGTCACTAAATCTTGCATTTTTTATTTGACATACTGAAAATAACAGCTGAGTGGATTATGTGATGATTTATTGCGTATTTTTAGAGCCAAAATGCTGAAGAAAGCCGCGTTTGAAAATTCTAAAAATTCCACTTACCTATACAGAAAAATATATCTGCAAGTCAAAATTCGGTCACAATCTAGTGACTCCTTATCGAAGAAATCTGTGAAAATTTTTCTTCAAATTTTCCCTCACATTTTTAAAGGCCTTTTGTTTGATATCAGACCTAAACTATCTGAAGACGTCAAGAGAAAATATCCGTAACTTTCCTCTATAATAACCGTTTTATAGGCGGAAAGTTGGCAACTCCCGAATGTTCATACGGCGTTTTCCCTCAGCACCGCAATCGGCAGAAAAATTCTCCAACGATGTCTCAGTGGGGACTTCTTAAACGTCGCTTCTCTGACGTATGGACATATCCTCATTTCAAAGTAAGCCCTGTTCTCCGTATTACTTTATGCTTTCCAGAGATCATGTTGAAATAGAGATACGCCCTTGCGTCTGAGGAGCGACGAAAAAAGAGGGTGCGGTACACTCTAATTTCATTCGTAGGCGCGAGACTGGGACTGTCAGACAATGTTAGAAATCTCACATTTTTGACAAGTACAAACCTACTAAGTGGATTGATAGACAGAGCATTAGACAAAGGACACAAAGAGAGAATGGCGCAATTTTATTGGTGGAAATGGGTGGTTTCAATGAGCGAACGAGGCAAGTAACAGACTAACTAACGGCAACCTACGCGAGGCTTATAGCTGGTCTCTTGGATTTTTCCTTTATCTCTATTGTCTATCCACGGAAAAAAAGAGGTATGGGTTGTTGGATGATATGGGTATTTCCAATTAATTGTGGTAGTATCCCAATTAAATGCAATAGTGCCCCAATAAATTAGGCAAAATGTTGCGGTACTATCCCAACTTAAGTCGCCGTGCTAAAATTGGTTGGAAATGTCCACATCATCAAACAAATTGTGGCTGTACCAAAATTTTAGGGGATGACCCCATACACATTTTTTCCGTGTCGCTTTATCTATCAATCATTTAATTAAAGTAACTAAAGGCAACCCGCGAGAGACCCCATAGTACATCGTTCGTCCATTATTTTCCCTCTTGGTTCGAAAGAATCAACCGCTTCAACTAATATGGATCACTTCATTTTCCCTTTACCTCCTTTGTCTATAGCTTTGTCTATCGATTTTAATAATCAGCCTCCACGTTACTTACCGAACATATCTGTGCCTCCTCGTAGCTCCTCATACTTCTGTAAAAAGTATGTATGCTAACAAGTAGTGACTTCGTGCAAAACTTTTACTGAAAATCATCGGAGACTTAAACGCAAGGATAGAAAAGAAGTCTGGATCCTAGCCTTGGTTGATGACATCCTCCATGTGGTAACTCGGGTAGCATGAGGTTTTAAATTATATTCGCCCACTAAAGAAATAGTATCTATTACCTAACGTTGAAATACCCAGTTTCTTGAAATTGGTCAAACAATCCCTTATAGCTTAAGGTGCCGCTGAAAAATGTTAAATTGAATGTAACTCTCTCGCAATAAGATGAGTGGAGGACAGGCTGCAAGTACGATGCCTAAATCAGAAGTCATCCGTTGGACTTGAACCATCAACCCCGTTATGTGTTCTGTGATCAACCCTTTCCGAGGAGGTGAAAAATTCAATTTAAAGTCTCTCAGAGTCTTCGTCTATGATAATAAGAATTCTTCGATTAATAAATGTAATAAGTTCTTGAATGTTTTCCTTATTTATTAAATCATCTCGATCTCAAGTGACAAGACTTCTTGGCACCCACTGCACTACGCTGCGAGTCTATCAATCATTAATTCAGATCGTTTCTGCCACTGGCTTCATTAAGGCCTCTGGCCTTGCTGATGACTATGAGCTGTCTCCCTTGGATCAGACAGCAGAACAACGCTCTTATCTTCTCTTCGGCATATTTTCATTCCAAGTGTCGAATTTCTGTGAACCTACAATCCTACATGGATCCGTACGATTTTTTTTTTTCAGTATTAAATAAGATATAAAAATTGCTCGTCACTGACGGACTCATAAACGTCAGTTTAAAAAGTTGCATATTAAGTTTGTAGTAGTCGTGCTAAGGAAAATCGCTGTATGAACAATCGGACATTGCCAACATTTCCCGTCATAAAATACTTTTTCAGATAAGTTATGAATCTCTCCTTGAAATTTTCAGATACCATAGAATAAATTGAAAGTACAATATTCTCTGAAAAGTTGGAAGACAAATATTCACAAGTTTCCCTGGAAAAACTTAGATCATCAAAGGAAATTCGGCGAAGTCTGAGGGCTCATAATGTTTTTTTCCTTAGAGGCCGCAAAAATCTCAAATTAACAGAGCAATTGTTTTAGTCTAAGTATTGTCTTAGGTCGATATCAAGTTGACTTCAACATGGTACCATGTTTCACTCTCCGAAATGATCGAGTTTTAAATGGCCTCATATTTCGATAAGTTACAGGATCAGGCTGATTATATCAAAGCTGTTGACACTCGCGGTGGACCCCTCCCTCACCCCCTACCCCTTGATGGCAAAACCGACTAAGCAGACAAGAGGCGCATTTTGGCATCTATCATACCAGGCCTTGACTGGGCCCACAATATCAAAAGCAAAACTTGTGCACCATCTGAGATTATACCACGGTCCGACTGCAGTGGCGTGGCGAGAATTGCGATATATCGATTGTTATGCCATTTAAACCTATGATAAAGAATCGATTATTAAGGTGTTCAATGCGAACACCCTGTTAATCGATCCTGTTCCATAGGTTTAAATGGCATAACAATCGATATATCGCAATTTACGCCACGCCACTCTCCGACTGACATGACGGTGCGACACTTCCGCACCAACAAAAGCCCACTTGCGCGACAGCATGTAGTATACTCACGATCAGGTTAGGACTGATTGACGGCCTACCCGCCAGGCTTTGAGTGATTGCTTCGTCGCCTGGGGCACCGGGGGGGGGGGCGAAGGAGGGGTGGAGAGGAGGCGTCGTAGAATGCAGCACCTAACCAATGGGAGATATGTGTCATATTTGATCTACGAGTTTTCCATGTGCACTATTGCTGCCGTGCTAAGGAAAAACGCCTCATGATCATTCGAATATTGCCAAGTCTCTCCCGATAAAATGTGTATTTTTTAGGATAGCTATGAATATTTTTCCTTGGTATTTTTAGATATTTTTATTTATCGAATTTTGGGAAAAAATCCTGTAAAAAAAGGGGGGATAACCTCAAGTTTTCTCGGAAAATCCGATTTTTAACCCGGGAAATTTGGCAACGTCTAAATGCTCCAGCGTTCTTCCTTAGCGTGACAGATTACATGTCTTAATACTTACATCAATAAGAAATATTGTTGGAGATAAATGTGGTTAAGTCTAATGAATGACTAAAAATCATGATGGTTGAATGGATATACTTAGGTTCACACTGCTCTGCGGGAAAAACAAAGGGAAAAAATCTAAAAATTATAACTAGAGTCACAAAATGAGCTCATTTTGAGACTCAAGTCATAATATTTGGATTTTTTGTTTGTGATTTTTTCAGTGTAAACCCAGCACTATTCTACTTTTCCGTTACTTACAGTATTCGAGCCTCATTTTAATGTATTTTTTTATTAATGAACTAACTGAATTTAGAATAGATATTGTGGGTATATAGCGATAGTAGTAGGCTATTGTAAGTTTTGGTAGCTACGTGCTGTAGGTGAAAAAAAAGCTGCTGTGCCGCTGAAAAACTTCGGACCTGTTTTAAGTTTGAATAAATGGAAGTTTTTATGAAACTTTACATTTTTCCTTCACTTGGTACTTGGTTACCGATCTAATCCTAATTAACTGACGAAAATTAACGTCAAAAACCGGTAATAGTGACTCAAAGGCATGGTTGCTTCACGGCGCACAGTGGGTCGAGTCAACCAGAGAGGTCGGTCATAACGTTTTCGACAAAAGGTGCAAATTTTGATGTTCACTTCGTCACATTTTCAATTTTAAGGGGTGCTTCTAACAGAAAATGTAACATGGAGACCGATGGAGCCACTCTTAAGACCTCAAAGTTTTGTATAAACGGAGTTAAAAGCGTTTAAAGTTTCCAAATTTTGTCCGACCTCTCCCACTATCTCGGTCCAGTGTGCGGCGAAGCTTCTGAAGCCGGCGAATGAGGCCCCAGAAAAAAGATTTGTGCAGAATTAGCCGGAATTTCGATACTTGCAAGAAGGAAAAATGCCAGTTTTAAACTACTCCGCCTGCTAAAAAAAAAATGCGTATATTTTGTTTTATATTTTATTTTGGTAGGTGAGCCAGTCTGCTTACCGCCCGGTTTTCAGTACTTAATTACTTCTCTGTAATCGCCGTTTTTCTGTTTTAAATTTTAATTAGATCTCCCTCAGGCTATTAGAATGATTTAAATAAAATATTTTAAAAAAGTTCACCGAACGCACGCTCAGTTTTTATTCGATTCCTTTCCGGCTACGCCCGTCTTCAGGGGCTTAAACGCGACTCCTGAAGATCCTCAGGGCCTGCAGAAGGGCGTAACCTGAAACAAGGAGTGGAACAAAACTAAACGAGCGGTGAGTACTTTTAGCGACCCTCTTTAAAATATCTCATTTACTCTAAATAAAGCATCTCATTGCTTTAGACTTCGGTAAATGAAGTGCTGGATGCAGAAAGGCGCTGAAAACAAAGCTACGTGATATATGGACATACCGTCCGTTTCGGGCTCAGAGGTCAAAACTTGCGGGTGCTGGAGCTGTAATTTCGATTGCACCGGGTGCTATGCCCGGAAGTTTCGGCCTCTGAGCCCGGAACGCAGGCGGTATGTCTACATAGCCTTTAAGTACGGCTTCCACGGCCGGAGTTTTTTTTCAGTGGGGCATTGCTTGGTTACGGTGTTTCAAAATCTCCGCTAACGTTTCATCTATTGCGATAAAAGCAAATGTATGTAATTCATTGAAACTTTTTCTGAATATTCTTTTAGATTCTAAACGCTGAAAACGGAAAATTTCATAAAATTCACTCAATAGTTTTCTCTCTGAAACATAAATTAGACGTATGGAGGTTCTGGAGAACCGCAACCAAGAAATGCCTTTCTGCACCCAACGTGTCAATTGCGTTTCAATTAGTAAAATGCTTTACGGAATGACAATTCAACGAAGAATTGCTTTGAATAAGTTTGCTGCCTCACAACAATGCAGACTCTTTACATGGTCAGATTTATTTATTCACAATATCCCCTCTCGGAAAATCAACTAAGGTTCATTTTTATCAAGAACTTTGCGGAAAACACGTATCTTTCCGTTCATATTATTTCATTTTTCGTCAAAAAAATCTATAATATGATGAGGAAAATGCATGATATAACAATATTTATATAATAATGTCAGTGACAAGGCAATTAATCATGTATCCCCTGGATTTCACGCCTGGCCTTATTCATCAACTCTACGAGTTAAATAAGGTAACTTTGACAGTTATATTCCATGTAGGTATATTTGCAATGTTTTTTTTCTTCTTGTGAAGCGGTTCATCTAAAAAATTTAGCCGAAAGCAATCGCCCGAGACGCCTCTGAAAAAACCTACCTTGAACTTAATTTCCTTTCATAGATATCTGCATGACATAAGTCGAAAGCTGCCACGACGGAATAAATTAATCAGTTCGTATTTGTGAACAAATCATGACAGATCGTAATAGGCTTAGGAAATCTGAAAATTTCTCGGTTCATAATCATAATCTTGAGAGTCTCTCATGCTTTAGAAATAATATTGGTTTTAATTCTCAGAGCTGTTTTTTTTTAGGTTCAAAGGCAAATTCAGTAAACACGCAATTATATAGTACACGAACGAAGGCTTCTAGATGAAGGGGGGACTTCAGCATTGAGTTCAAAATAAAAAAACAGAGGGAGTAAAAGAAATCATCGGGAAAACTAATTTATTAATATATAATACTCATGTCACAATAAATGCTTTGAAAGCTTGAATACTCGATATAATATACCTACAGAAAAAAATATCATCATTGGAAAAAAAACACACGCACACAGAATAAGAGACAAAAATTCTGGTGAAAGATGAAGTTTATGACATCGATTGCACCAATTCAAAAATCGAATTCAAGTCTCGAGGTGAATTCGAGATTTAAAATTGATGGATTTCAACGGTCTCCGGTGAGACCAACGAAGAATAAGTCGAATATCATTAAAGAAAAATGCACAATCGTCGACTATCATTCAACGGTGAGTGATATTCGATCGCAAAAATTTGCTTCTATTTAAAAAAAATTCCCTGGAAATTCGTGATTCGTCGAGGGAAATTTGGCAACGCCCGATAGCTCATACGGCGGTCTTCCTTAGCTCAGTTAACTTTTCCTGCCGATTTTTTCTCTCTTTAATCTGTTGTCACTATTGTCAAAAGAAGTATATATTATAATTTTGCTTTACAACTGTTTCCAAAATTAATTACGTACATATCGACGGTGAAACTACCAAACCACGTATCTCGGTTTGCGACGTCGCAGACTTCCTGTCATACTTTATTTTTTAAATGAAAAACTACTTGACATCCGGTCTTGAGAATGTCTGTGATTTTTCCTCTTTGTGCGGAGAAAATTCCGTGAAAATTTCAAGGAATGATATTGATTTGGTCTACTTCAAAAAAATAAAATGTGAGCGTAGATTTTTAAACACCGCAAACGAGATACGTGGTTTGGTAGTTTCACCGTCGATATGTGATTTTTAAGTGTTAGATTATTTATAATTGAATTAGTAAACTTTCAAATATTTGCCGCCTTACCGATGGCCGTGAACCGATCGACACCAATTCAACCGACAAGTTGTTAAAAAACTGGTGTCGATTAGATCGATTCTCGAGTTTTTCAATCAATTCACGTTTTTACTTTTCGATCGATTCATTTCGGTGGAATCTATACCCTCCGTCCGATTCGTCGAATCCATACTCTGCGCTTTGAAAGGGTTCATTGATCAAATGAACTTCATTTGAAATTAGGAGCCACAGTTTCTGACTTTGGTTAGTAACGACGTATGTACCGTCAATTTCCTTATGCACACAAGAGTTTTTACAGATGAGCCAGAAATTGTAGCTCCAAATAGCAAAATGATCACTCCATTACAATGCTAAGCAGCATGAGCCTACACGAAAAAGTTGCTTCATTTGCATGCTTTTATTTAAAATTATTTATGAAAAAATGTACATGAAGAGATAAAAACTTAGTTGGGTTTTTTGTAATATATTATCATTTGAAATGACAATAGTTCCAACAAACTTCACAAAACCTTCAAAATTATAAGTTAAAAACAGCTGACTCCGCAAATTTGCATAATCGCATCAAATACTGAGCGGCCCGACTCGAAACTACATACTAGCGCCTTACAAGACCGCAGGATACTTCATGCATTGCGCGTACACCACGGTGCGAGCGGCGCATCGTATAGCGCCTTACAAGTCCGCAGGATACTTCATACATTGCGCGTACAGCACGGTGCGAGCGACGCATCGTATAGCGCCTTACAAGTCCGCAGGATACTTCATGCATTGCGCGTATTCTACGGTGCGCGCTCAAGTCGTTGAAAAGCCGTATTTGGTGCCCGCAGATCCCGAGGAATATGAATGCGAAGTGTAATTACCACCTTAAAAGCGTTTGACAATCCGCATAAAGAGTTCATTCAGGGTTTTTAGGTGCTATGTAGACTCCGGAACAGAATTTTACTCCAAAATTTTCTGACTGGGTAAGGGCCGATTGTAAGGCCTCTGGTTAGGTGCTTGTCAAACTGGTGGTTTGAGCTGACCAGAGCTTGACCAGAGGTGTAAGTGTGTGTATGACTCTCGGCTCTCTTCAGGTCAAGTCTCGGTCAGCCTTTGTTCTCTCTCTCAAACCAGTAGTTACGTTGATTAGCAGATTGACTGCACTGGTTTGGTGACCAGAGGTTGACAAGAGATCTTACAAACGGCCCTAAATAGTTTTCAGGGGTAGCGAATTTCATGCGTGAAAATAAGTCATTTCCGCAACACCCTAGTGTAGGCCTCTAAAAATATTCGCTAAAAAAATCAGTTGAAATCAGTCTCACGCTCTCCTGTCAATTTTCAGGAGGATTTTTTCATTTTTCTTAGATCAGTAGATTGACTGCTGGTCATTATCTGACTAGGTACTGGTTTGGTGACCAGAGGTTGACAAGAGATCTTACAAACGGCCCAAGTCCGCCAGCAAATCATTCTTCACTCTTCAGGAGTACGGAGCTACTGCTTCCCGAATGGAGTTGCCAAAATCAGCCGCTGGGGATAAGACAATCAGGCGTGATCGTTCCGCCGATCAGGGTAACGGGAGCGTGTCGAGTCCGTTTCAGTTTCGGATTTCCACGTCGCGTCGCGGCCGAGCAAGATCTAATCGGGCGGCGCGTGCCCCGCGCGAGGCGATCAGCTGATTCCCCGGGCGCGGGCGCCGCGCCGCGCTGGCGGGTGGGCGAGCTCGAGCAGTGGAAAAGGAGGAGGAAGAAGAAGAAGGCTCGGAAATAAATGTCTTCGAGAAAGAATAAGCGCGTTGCGCGGCAAAAAAATGAGCTTAATTTTGGAATCTTCGGAGTCGGATTCCGCGGCCCGCGCGCGCGTTTCGTGAACCTTGACCTTGAGCAGCGGTTACTCGCACGGGTACTGAAGCCATGGTTGTCGGATCATCCGTCAAAAACATACGGCAAGTGATGCATAGATCCTATGATGAATATTAAGGCGTATATTTTGGTGTGAAATGGGGAGCAGGAAGAGGTCAAGAGCTGCCTAATAGGTAAGGTTCTAAAGGAGCGTGGGAAGAAAAGTGGGAGAGGGATAAAAACAAGCGGGAAAGCTCTATTACGTTCGTACTAGAGAAGCGCTCAGTTATGTAGGCGCGTTTTTAAGCACCCCGAAGAAGATGAGCACCTTTAAGATGAAAGAAATTACAGCTATACTTTCACGAATGATTAAAAAAAAAAAAAAAAAAAAAAAAAAAAAAAAAAAAAAAAAAAAAAAAAAAAAAAAAANAAAAAAAAAAAAAAAAAAATTAAATCTGTTCTGATCTGTATTAAGAACTTTCGAGAGAGAGAAAAAAAAACTTCTTTGTAAAATTTATACACAGTATATTAATACAGTAACTAAAGTAACGTTGGCGTAATTTTTAGACTTTTGAACGGTCAGTCTGCGGACTGGCTGCCCAGATCACAGAATGGGCATAAGAGCATCGGTTAGTTTGTGGACTGGGGTATGACTTGAGGTGACTTGAAGTGTCCCCAGAAATCGTTGATTTCCAGACTAGACAATTTTGCCAACGGGGTCCAACACAAACAACTAAAATCTAGTAATGAAAACATTCTTTGTGCTGTCTTATAAACGGAACGGCTTTTCACTCTGCTACCTTCAATGGTTTTCGTTAAAACACGAAAACAACATTACTCTTTCTAAAATATAATAAATTCTACGCGGCATTAGGAGCGTACAATTCATACAGCTAGGAAGTATTTCTTACTAGACAAACGCTCTCTGCGGCCAAAATCGTATTTGAAATGAAAAAAGCAAACCTAATTTTGGAGCCTGAAGTTAGGTTCGGGTCGGCTAGACAACTAAACTAACCGTCTGGCAATGCGTGAAGTATCACGAGCAAACGGAGGCGCTCCGAATCGAAATCGTGCGTTTAACGTCCTGCACCAATAAAGCCCATATATTCATGCATTAACGTGATACAGGTACATAGTACATGCTATGTTTAATCACTTTCCTACGTATCCATAAGCCATTAAAGCTCTGCATGATTGATCTTTCAACCGGATAAAAGATTAATCTCTCGAGGCACAACTGCTGACATCGAATTACCTTAATCTAACTATGAAAGTAACAGAGTTGGCTTTGTTTCAGGTACTTTATGTATAGTGAATTGCTACTCGAGTTATTCTCTGTGAATAATCGATGCAAAAGGCGATTAATGAGGTATTAATAACGCTAGCCACATAAAGCGTCACGGCCGAATAATTATAATTATCACTATATGATAATATTGGAAGTATACCCTTATTGTTTCTAATTAAAAAATGTTGACCTGGCAACATCCCTGATTGGGAGGCTGATCGTGAGACAGACCACTTAGACGGGAACTAAGAGCTTGTAAGCTCAGAACTGGTTGTTTTAGCAAGTGCGCACTTATCCGTGTTGTCACATTCACACACCAATTGACTAAAATGTACACAGCGTATCCTAATGAAATGAAATGGATCGTATCGATAATGGTTTGATGTATAGTTTGGTTCAAAATAATAGAGCCCCCAAACAAGAATTGTAGGATTTAAGTTAGAAAAGCTGAAAATGTGAAAATTCCTAACAATGTCACATTACATTGCTAGTTAATACTCAAAGGAATGTACGAGGGGCGTTCAATAAGTAAGTATCCCCCCACTCTAAAATCCATAAGAATGGACCAATTTTAAGAAACTTGGGCTCAAAATCTTCCTCAGGATATTTTGAGTTCAACAAAACAAACCGCAACAAAATCGGACTATGTGCGGCCGAACGCGAGCCGTTTGAACGCGCCGAGGTGCTCGACGCTCCCGNAATGTCACATTACATTGCTAGTTAATACTCAAAGGAATGTAAGATCTATCGCAAAAAAACCTGTTCCCTCGGATTTCTCAATTGACTTTTGAGGCTATGTTTACTTGATGAACTAATCGATAAAGATACAATCTCACCTGTTTGATGTATCAAATACGCCCCCCCCCCCTGGGGCTCCAGAATTTGGTAATTTTTGTTATTTGGTTTTAATATAACAAAAGAAACTGGATTTTACTTTTATATTTTTATTTTGTTTTATTTTCAGTTACTGCGAGATAAAATCAGGTCGCAAAAATTCCTGTGCCTAATACTCAAAGCGTGACTCTATTCTTTATTCACGAAAATTAGTCATTGTGCAATTTGCATTAGTTAAAAAAAATAACAAAGGCAATATTAATATTATCATATAATGGATAAATCTGATGATGAATTAATGTAAACCACGGTAAATATTGATTTCAATTCATGCCTGGAATGCATTAATTCAGATGTTATTCGGAGTGTGTGAAATTCAAATGGGGCGGAACTCAAAGTGCTCATGAATTTATATTAAGCAATCAGAATTATCGATGGAATGATCTGATCCTGGAATCAGTCCATGGATCAGTCTTGAAAATTAATTGCTCCTCTGGTCAAATTCTTACGAAAACGATCACCAAGAGGAATGTTCATCAATGAGTCCATACTTTTGAGCAATGGCTACTCGCACACGCCTGTATTCTTGGGTTGAATATTCAACATTCGTTTTTTACATGCACCTACCATAAAATGGATTTTATTGTAATTGGTCTACTTTTAAACCAGCGCTGTAAATTTCTTGAACTGAAATACGAATACCACAGAAATATCATACCTACAGTACGGCTGCATACATCTCTCTAAACCCATCGGTAGGAAAGAACCTTCGCAACAACAATCCTTAAATTCACATGGATTGCTGAAAATATTGCAAGAAATTAGCAGCATTTTCTTATTTCAAATTCTATGCAAATTTGTCTGCAAAAAATACTATACCTATAGA
>NW_017547174.1:5605617-5632778 GCF_001854935.1 Bemisia tabaci | reverse complement strand
TTAGTGTATAGAAACCATTTTTAGTCATCTGACGCTAACTCATTTTTTTCAGTGTGAAATATGACAGGAAGTCTGCAACATCGCAAACGATGATACGTGGTTTCTCGATTTGGCCATTGATATGAGCTTTCATTGAAGGAATGAAAATATAAAGACGTCAAAGGATGGGTAAAAGGAGAAGTGGGAAGAGGAAAGAAAAGTGGATGAAAAGGAGAATGGGTATGCTGTAATTATTTAAAGAAAAAGAAAACGACACTTTCATTAAAAATGGATGGATGAAAATATGAAGAATGTAAAGTAAATGGAGACGGGGTGAGAAGGATGCGGAAAGGAGAATAAATGAAGAAATAGTAGGAAGGTAGATGGAAAGAGGGTAGTAGTGGTGGTATACGATCATTTGAAAGCAGAACCTTAGCGTCTATAGCCATTAACACCTCTGTACTTAGGTTGCAGGGTTTGTTACAAAAATCTAATAAATTTGGAGATTACGTTTCATTTAGCCACAGCTCATTTAGCCACGTGGCTAAATGCAACAAAAAATGTTGCATCTTGCCACAGATTCTAGGTGCTATGTGGCTAAACGAAACAAGAAAAATTAGTGTGGCAAACGTGGCAAAGTGCAACAAATTATGTTGCAGTTAGCCACATGGCCAAAGGACAAAACCACGTATCTGCATTTCAGCGTTACCGAACCTAATCGAAACGAACTTGACCTAACCACACCTAACCTAACCTGACCTAACCTAACCTTACCTAACCTTACCTAACCTAACCTAACCTAACATGACCTAACCTAACCTAACCTAACCTTACCTAACCTAACCTAAGGAAGGCGAGCTGCACGCATGTGGTCAATAATTCCTCCGAATACTTTCCAATTAGTAAATTTTCATGTATTTCAGCGTAAAGTAGAATCAGTATTGCATTGGTCACTAGTGGAGGATGGTAAAATAATTAAAATAAAAATTGGTTATTTTTACTTTTTAATATATTCCAGACTCTTAATAAAATTACTTACACTGCAGTAAAATAAAAATGGGAGGATAAATAACAATTTTTTTCGCTACATTTGATGGGCCATTCCAAAGACTGTGGCTAACTGCAACAATTTTTGTTGCATTTTGCCACACTAATGTTTCTTGTTTCATTTAGCCACACAGCACCTAAAGTTTGTGGCAATTTGCAACAATTTTTGTTGCAGTTCGCCACGTGGCTAAATGAGCCGTGGCTAAATAAACAGATACCAATTTGGAAGCTGGTAGTAAAAAAAAACAAAAAAGAGCGTGATAATGAATGACCAAACTGCAGACAAGAATGGAAAACCAAACGAATCAGAAGGGGAAGTAAGAGAAGAGATTGGTGAAAAAAGAAAAGAAGAAAGACGAGATGAATACACAGAGGGAATAAACAATATGCAATTTCGCACTTTCGTACCATCAACTCCATTCTGCTAGAAAGTAGGACGTCAGCAAATTTTAAATTTCACAATCGAATACGCGCTTTCCGACATTGGCCATCGATGTAGGGCAGAAAAATTCGGGGTGACATCCCACGTTACCGGTTTTAACATGAAATCCTGTAATTTTAGACCCGAGTTCTCTGCTGGAGATCCGAGATCCTCCACAAACTGTCAACGTTGCTCCAGTCGTGAATAATAGTTTTAATAACAACAAGAGAGCAGAGGTCATATTGTTGCAGCGTGATTGATAATTGGATGGGATTAAGCGAGATAATGCCGACCATGAGCCCTCAAATGCATGAGAGCACAGTACTATCGGCGCTATCATTTTATGCTGCAAGTATTATTTCACTTAATACTGGACGCTGTCAAATTATTGTTGACAGGATAACCTTTCGTCATCCGGGCAGAATTCTGCCGCGCTAAGTAAGAACGTCACATGCGCCACCAGGCGTTGCCAAATTTCCTTCGATAAAACTCAAAACGTCTGGACAATTTGTGAATATTTCTCTTCCGATTTTTCAGAGGTATTGGTTTTAGATTTTGATCTAAAAAGTCTTAAAATTTCAAGGCAAAAAGTTCACAACTTTTTTCAAAATTTTATGTTCTCCAGGAGGAAATTTGACAACATTTGAATGCTCTCATGGCGTTTCTACTTAGCATGGCACTATTTTCCTCGTTGTTCGGATCGTTAAACGGATATTTTTTACAACACGCGGCCTCATATCTCTTTTAAAGAGGGTCATGACTAACCTGCGAATGTAATAATGTATTTTGAAAGAGATTACCGGTTCATCTCCAACATTTGCAGTTGCTCAAGTTGAACCGGACACAATAACTCATACACCCGTTTAGTCGGTGCAATGATTAAACAACGATTTAGATTCGGGGGCGGTCGGTCAGGCGAGGTGGGAGTGGGTGGTATTGTGGAGGGTTGTGGGAGGGGGGGGGCAGACGCATCGGTGCACGTCAGATGTGCGAGCTTTTTCGGATTGGGATTAGGAGGCGCCACCAACGTCGTTAACAGGACTCCCCGTCTGCGTCGACGCTGCGTTGCAACATCGTGTGATAAAAACACACTTTTAGTAGAAGTACAAATTTGAGTCCCTTTTGTCCTTTGAGTCCATTTGAGACGGAGAGGGCGTCTAGCCAAACGGTGGGTAGAGGACATCCACTGGTAAAAAAAAACCTCTTGGTTCAAGAGTGCAGTTTCTTGTCGCCGGATTTAAGAGTCTGGACTCTTGTTTCAAGCGGATTCTGAATTGAATCAATGCAAAATCCGCTTCAATCAATGCAAAATCCGCTGGAAACAAGTGTTCAAGATTCTTAAATCCAGCGACAAGAAACTGCACTCTTGAACCAAGAGGTTTTTTTTACCAGTGTCCGTGAAGAGGTGGAGAGATGCCAGCTTCCGGAGGATCTCTACCATGACAGATTCATGTGGAGAGTAGGCGTCGCAGAGCGCCCTAGCGCGCCGTAAAAGCGGCTCATACATACACGAATTGAGTAGTTAGTAACCTTGAATTTTAGGTGCGCCGGAAAAAAAAGGATGCTGATTTCACTTTTTGGGTGTAAAACGGTGTGCGACAACTCTCAAAACGATGGATTAACCGCCAGCAGTTAGTTTTACATCTTGACATTGCTAAAGTAACTGTTGTAGCGGTTGATTTAGCGTTTAGTGAGCTATCGCACACTTTTTTTACATCCAGAATGGAAAATCAGCATCCTTTTTTTCGGTGTTTCGGAGTTTTTGTTGTTTTCGGGATTTCTGACTTGCAATCGAGCACTTCAATTGAGGGCCATGATTTTAGGGTCGTATTGATTGCCGTTCCTGAAACAGATTATTTTCTTGGGAAGCAGGGCCCAAATGGTTTATATTCTGATTAATGGTCCTATTCATAGTCATGTAAATTTTATGGTAAGCGTACGAAAAGGAATGAACGGGTAAATCAATGGGTATTGAAGGGAAAAAGCGACAAGGGCGTATATGAAGGGATTGCGGCAGCGGCCGCGAAAAACCAATAATTTCATTTCGAAACTTGTATTTTTCACAGCGTTTGTTCATTTGTCAGTTCATTATTAAAGGAAACTTGGCGTTAGCGTATTAAACTCAACAGTGATGCAGGGAAGGGGTAGGGAATAAGGGAGGTACCCATGTCGTGGCGCGACAAATTATTTACTCCACACATTGGGCTACGCAGAGTGCTGGGACGATAGTTCATCAAAACATTAGCTGTTTACCATTTTGGAATAAAACGTAATCCACTAGAAACTTTCCGCCACAAGCTCCCTCTACTTGCCCCCACGTGAGGGTGGGAGTTGTTTGCGACCACTGTGCCGCCGTGCTGAGGAAAAACACCGTATGAGCCTTTAGACGTAGCCAGATTTCCTTCACCCAAAGCCAAATTTACCGGACAAATTATAATTTTTTTTCAAAATGATCAGATAATTTTGTATGCAATTTAATCAAAAATATCTGAAGATTTCAAGGAAAAATTAGCATAAATGTCGTCAAAAATACATCTTTATCAAGGGGAATTTGGCAACTCTCGACTGTTCATACGGCGTTCTTCCTTAGCACGACAGAGCAGATCTCAAGGTGAATGGCCCATACGAGACTCAAAACTAGGTGTAAACTCCGTCAGGCGCAGTATAGGCAATTTGCACATCGAATCGTGTGCGGTGTGTCAAAAGTGTAGTGTTGGAAGTATTTCCACGCGTTTGAAGGCGTTGTGAATGGTAGCCCGGATTCGCCTTTCAAGGAAAGTTTGGCAACTCTCGAATGTTCATACGGCGTTCTTCCTTGGCACGGCAGTGTATCTTTTCCAGCCTAAATAATAAACTTACGAGTATAAAGTACCATTCTGTTGCGAACAAAATAATTTTAATTATGAAAAACTTACATTTTGACCTGAAGGCTTTCGGCAATTAATGCTGTGATCAGAAATGTGTATCTTACACCGATGAAAAGTGAGTTACAATGAAAATTGAACGTGGGAACTAAACTACAAGGCGAAAACAGGCTACTTATAAAATAAAACAATAAAATTAACATGCTACTCAAATTTTAAAACAAAAACTTAAAAAATGAAGAATATTTTACACGAAGACACGAAAGAGTCAGGTCTAATGGTTCTGCTCAAGTTTATATTTTAGTATTTAATTTTGTTTTAATTAAATACCATTGCATATCTAATAACATTCGTTTGCTTTTTTTAAGGTAAAAAATGTGCTCTGCGTGTGAAAGAACAATGAGAGTGCCAATTTCCGAGCACTTTCATTTGTAACAGTCGTTATAATCAAGAGAAAACGGTTCTTCGGTACAAAACTTAATGTCTTTAGATGTGAAGCGGACTATTCGGACGTACTTCTGTCAAACAGAACTATGTGCATTAACACATGAGCCTTAAGATCCATACGAATATATGCATAACGGGGCTCATGTCATAATGCACATAGTTCCGTTTGGCAGAAATGCGTCCAGTTTTTTGGAAAACGTAGAATGAGGAACTGAGGAAGTCTTATTTTGATCCCAAAAACTGACTCTAAAAATATTTGTGTTTAACTTTAGGACACCCTGTATAGAAGGATAAAACGATCCTCAACGAAAGGTATTCCTGGCTCATCACGGAGCAAAACGCGAAGCATTCTTGCGGTATGACATCTGTGCTGTTTTTGATGTTGGTTTCCTATACGAATCAAACGGATGAGTGTAAATAAAGAGGAGCCTTTCTCATACCCTCTGTATTTTCTTGCTTTCGAAGCTCGCAATGCGGAAATTCAGAGAAGAATATTGAAAAACAGTGGCGTGAATGATCGAATATCGATATATCCCCATTTGCAGCCATGGTAAAGAATCGATAACTAGGGTGTTCTTTGCGAAAACTCTATGTACCGATCCTATCCCATAGGTTTAAATGACAGCTCAATCGACGTAAAGCACGCCACGCCACTGTTAAATAAGCCTCTGGTGAACTCTGTAGTATGCAAGCGTGATCCTATTTCCGACATTCTTACGATCTTTTCAAAGTTGTCGATGATACTTCCAAGAAATCATGTAACGATTTGTTTGAGAACGTTGTCGATATATGCTTTATTCTAAATCTTAAAGCATGTCGACGGTGAAACTACCAAACCACGTATCTCGGTTTGCGACGTCACAGACTTCCTGACATACTTTATTTTTTAAATGAAAAACTACTTAACGTCCAGTCTTGAAAATTTCTGTGATTTTTCCTCTTCGTGCGGAAAAATTCTGTGAAAATTTCAAGGAATAATATTGATTTGGTCTACTTCAAAAAAAATAAATGTGAGCGTAGATTTTTAAACACCGCAAACGAGATACGTGGTTTGGTAGTTTCACCGTCGATGTTTGAAATATCTTCTCCCTAACATCATGGGATGTGTTTCTATGTAGTAACCCGTGACGAAGACAAAACTTGGACGAAGAAAAACTTGGATAACAAGGCTAAAATAAAATTAAAAGTCCTGCTGAAAGCTACTATACAGATGAAACATGTTCGTTACACAAAATGGATGTAACATTTTTTAAATAAAGTGCATCATCTTGGCAGTGAAAGCTACAAAACGGCTCAAGGATGGTCCAGGTGCCTTGACGCAACTATTCGTGTTCTTAGGACGTCCATATTGCATACACGCGTAATTGAAGGCGTTTTGAATTTCCATGCGCTCATATTACTCGAGAGGGTTGTTTCAATTCGAAGCGCGTGTCCATTGTTATGTTTTTCTTTTTATTCTCCTTTTGAAGGCCTAAAGGACCTAAAACCATCGTTAGGATAAGAGCAGTGAAAAAGTTGCGAAAACTTGCGACGATTATCCAGTTCAGACTTTTTCTAGTAGCCTATTCTAAGATTTTTAAGGTCACAAAGACATTATAACATTTAGATTAGCCCGATATTTTTAAATTCTAAAATACAACCAACAATTTTACTATTATGAGCTGAAATTTTAAATTTCCTCTTTTAAACACTGTAAATTTTCATTCTTTGTCGAGGCTTGTTCCAGAAATCTATACCGGGCCGATATCCATGATTATTTCAAGTATCGGCAGGTACTATGAACTTTAAATAAATTCACATTCATTTATTGTTTGAATAAGACCCAGACATACAATTTGAGAGCACAAAGCTTTCTCTGCAGTTTTCTAGGAGTTGAGCACTTAAATTGTGGACAATGATTAAAATTAGCATTCAACCAATGAAACCGCTTAAATCCGCCGGACAGATAACTTACCTTAATCTAAAAAAAAATTTCTGAATAATGTACTCATCAGGCAACGTCGATGAACAAGCGAAATATGCCGATGATGTTTACGTAAATGGAATCATTTTTTACCGCTCGAAACATCCAGTTCACAAAACATTCAATTCGTGCTGGAACTTTTCATGATCGGTCTTGGCAAATGTTTTGAACGCGGATGTGAATAAGCAGTCAAGGGAGCGAGCATTTGTTTTATTCATCTTTCGCTGTACAAGTTAACTACACCATATATTCATCGCTGTTTCGATACTGATACTGTGAATACTTTTTACGGTGTGCTTATGCGTCGGTTTTTATTTTTCGAAGGCTCGTTAATTAGTCTGTTAAGGGGGGGGGGGGNGAACCCCCTGGCCGCTACGTGATCCAACCCACGGAGATTGCTTCGCCTTCACGGAGAAAAAAACTTCGTGCATGGAACCCGAAGTTGAGATCATATGGATCTCTGAAGTTTCCTGATCACGCATCCGAAAACTTGAGGTCGAGCTGCCGAAGTTAGGGTCAGACATCGAGGTTGTGTACATTCGGTGTGTACCGGAGTGCTTCAAATGTGTGACCCGAACCCTTCCGTATATATCGAAGTTCGTCAGATGTCTGACCCGAACTTCGGCAGCTGGACCTCAAGTTTTTAGATACGTGATCCGAAAACTTCAGAGATCCATATGACCTCAACTTCGGGTCCCACGCACGAAGTTTTTTTCTCCGTGTTCCTCCTCACTAAAGTCTGCTCTGCAAAATAAGGTTGATTTAACATTCTAGATGTAAAAAAAGAGTGCGAGAACTTATGAAATGCTGAATTACCCGCGTATTATTCATATTTATAAACAAAGCGATAGACAAAGGAGAAAAGTAGGTACTTCATTTGGACAAGAGTAAAATTATGGATTAACTATAGTGTCTCTCATGGGTTGCCTTCTGTTAGTCTATTACTGGTTTCCTTTGTCCATTGCAGTCAGCCACTTCCACCGATAAGATCGATCCATTTTCCATTTATCTTCTTTGTCTATAGCTTTATTGATCAATTTAAATAATCAGCTCACAGCGCAGAGATCGTGTCTTCTACTACACTGGAAAAAAAATACATTGGATCCAGAGTCTAGACTCTTAAAAGCATCGACAAGAAAAAGTACTCTTGCTACAATCAGAATCTAGCATAAATCAAGAAACAAGCCTCTTAATTTAAGCGGACCTCGTTTCGATTCAAGCAAAAATCCGATTGAATCAAGAGTATTTTTTCTTGTCAATGTTTTCAAGAGTCTGGACTCTACATCCAATGTGTTTTTTTTCCAGTGTATTATACCAATATTCTCGTTACAGCAAATCGATCTTGTTCAGCGTTTCGTTCCTGTCCGGGACGTTTTTGAAAGACAAAACATCAGTGCCAACGAAAAAGCATAACTGCATCTCTCGATGAGCCACGTGGCAGGTGCAACTCCATGCTTTCTAGGGCTCATTTGAGATGCAGTTACGCTGTTTTATCAACGAAAGCAAGAAAAAGCTCCGACGCGTCCGGCGGCTCAGTTCTCAGGAACAGGGCTTAGTCTATTATTTAAACTTTCAATTCCGCTCGTTTGTGGTTTCGGGGAAGAAAAGTACGGACAAACTTCAGAGCGTGGGCGTAAATCACTGACGTAGCGTGCTTTGCGATTTATCGATTTATAAGTCATTCAAACCCATGGAAACTTATCGATAAAGAGGGCGTTCCTCAATAATCGATTCTTTACCACAGCCTCAAATGGGAAAATTTCGATAATCGATCGTTCACGCTTCGCCACTGGGGCAAACTTCAGACCTTGGGCGTGAAATGTAAGCAGCTTTCACGGTGTAAGCGTCAGTCCAATAAGGCTGCTGAGAATTGATACTTTCGGGAAATGTCGCACCTATCTTGAGCCGGAGCGTCACGGTTTATTCAGGTGCGGGCGATCGGTTGCGAGAAAAGAGACAATACCCTCGCGGGGAAAAGTTTCCGGAACTGGGATTCCGTGGACGGGACCGAGTTCCGGATCGAAAATCGGGCCTCGGGAGGAAAGGCTTCGGTGAAACTTCGATGAAACTCTGTAGTGCCGTCCAGTGGCGTGGCGTGGCGTGCATTGCGATAAATCGATTAATCTACCATTTAAACCTATGAAAATGATCGATAAAAAGGGTGTTTGCAGCGACCACCTTGAAAATCGATTATTTACCACAGCTTCAAATGGGGAAATATCGATAGATCGCGAAGCACGGCTCGCCACTAGTGCCGTCTCGGTGTTACCATGCGAAGGAAGAACGCTATATCGTCGGCCTCCTGATACTGATGGACTTACTACACTGGAAAAAAAAACACGTTGGATCTAGAGTCCAGACTTTTAAAAACATTGACAAGAAAAAATACTCTTGATTCAATCAAATTTAAGCTTAAATCAAGAACCAAGCCTCTTAATTTGAGCGGATTTCCTTTTGATTTAAGCTTCGATCTGATTGAATCAAGAGTCTATTTTCTTATCAATGTTTTCAAGAGTCTAGACTCTGAATCCAATGTGTTTTTTTTTCAGTGTATGAGATCTCTCGTTGGTTGTCGTTAGTATATTAATTTCCTCCTTTGTCTGTATATTTCAACCGGCCGCTTCCACCAATAGGATCGCTCCATTTTCTCTTCGTCTTATATGTCTATCGTTTTATCTATCAAAATTCAATTTTCAGCGTACAGACAGAAATCAATTATTATGTTTTTTTCTGTTTAACATTTTTTATTAAAAAGAATCAATACATTCTTTCTGAAATAATTGATATTAAAATAAATAAAATAAAAATAACTTATCCAAAAATAAATTGGCAACAACTTATGTGTCACTCGATCCCCTTTCGAGGAATACTGCTGTGCTGTAAGGAAAACGCCGTATGAACCTCTAGGCGTTGCCAAATTTCATTTGATAAAAAACGAATTTCCTGGTTAACGTATGAATATTTTCCTTCCAATTTTTTAGATAATTTTGTCCGCAATTTTGCCTGAAGTTCCGGAAAATTTCAAGGAAAAATATTCATAACCTACAGCAAAAATAAACATTTTATCGAAGGAAATTTGGCAACTCTCGAATGTTCATACGGCGTTCTTTCTTAGCACGGCAGAATACTGCCCCTATCATCTGAGCCGAAACGTGGCAAAATCGCGCCCGGCTAGGGGCTTCAGAAGGTGTTCCTGTAGGCGCAATTATTCAAATATGAGTCATGGGCCATTATCAAATATTTACAAGGAGTGACCGTAGACGAAAAGGTTTTATTTATGCTCCGACCCGCCGTGAAATATATTTCTTTTATCTTTGCCGAGCAGCGGTGAATCGCCTCGCGTAACCCAGATCGGCCGGAAATTATTTATATTTAGCGTGGCAGTTGTACCGGAAAAGTTATCTTGGCCCCGCAGGAAAGTCTCATACAAACAAATGCTTCACTGAAATTATTTTTTTTTTCAAAACTCAAAAAATAAAGAGGATCGATATTTCATCGAAGGAAAATAATTTTATTCATATTTCTATCTCGACTTAATTGATGGAAAGTAGCTCAAATATGAAGTTTCTCAATTTACGCAGTCACCATTTTCTTCAAAGTCCACTCTAGTTCTAAAGTTCCAATCCTCATAATAATTGTAGTTTTTTTTATTTTTTTTATTTATTTATTTTTTTTTCCAAATTTTGCGAGCCTAAGGAAACATATTTCTTGTAAATTACGCTAAAGATTTACTGTCCTTACAAAAGGAATAAATGTTACTTCTCCTTTCTTCTATTTTTCCATTACAGAGAAGAACACTTGCTCAAGACTACTTTACCATCTTCTAGATGCGACCGCTGAAAGGGCTATCGAAGTACTGCCGTGCCCAAGAAAAACTTCGCCACCGCCATTTTATAACTGTATAGAAAAATTGTCGGTTGAATTTGTGTGAAAAGTTCACTGAATTTTACCAGCAGCACAAAAAAATTCAGTGAAATTTCCAGACAGCTTCGTTGAGCAAATTCTCTGTAAAAAATAAAATGGCGGCGGCAATTTTGAAATGTCGCATGGTGCTTGTGAAACTTTTCCTGGAAGGTGACGACATGATGACGAGTAAAACGATTTAAATTGAAGAATTACAAATTACAGGAGGAAAATTTCGCAATTATGCAAATAGGTGATCATTTGGACCGCGCTAAACAGAAAGGAACCAAGCCACATCAGCTATTGCCAAATTTAATTGGGCAACTTAATTTTTTAGAAGAAACCAGTTGTGCGGATTTTCGTGCAAATTTCAGTGGATTTTCTCCATTGTACGAAGCAAATTCCTCAAAATATTCAAAGGAATCCATACACACGCTCCCTCTCAAAAAATTATATTGCCCAGTTAAATTTGGCAATAGCTGATGTGGCTTGGTTTCTTTCTGTTAAACGCGGCCCATTTAACCATTGATTCAGGCGAGATTCCAGGTGTTCACGCGCAGAGAGGGATTTTGATAGACAGTTGCCTAAAACGAGGGTACGCAACCGCGGGTTAAATTAAGGTCTCGCCGGGCGGAAGCCAAATGCAATTGCATCGTCCGATTCCGAAAGGAGTCGAGAGGATCGAACAAAACCTCGGATATAATTTATTTATGAATGAAAGTCCCCCCCCCCCTTCACAGCCACCACTGACCCTCCCGATGTTGCATCGTTACTCACACTTTATGAGTCAGGCTTGGTTGCCAAATAGTATGCAGTCAACGCCACTCGAGAGGGTAAAAAATTAAGCACATAAGCGTATACTGCCGTGCTAAGGAAGAACGCCGTATGAACATTCGAGAGTTGCCAAATTTCCTTCAATAAAATGCTTATTTTGGAGGCAATTTATGAATATTCGTCCTTGAAATTTCTAGGAACTTTAGGTGAAATTGCGAACAAAATCAAATGAAAAATTGGAAGAAAAATATTCATATGTTAACCGGAAAATTCGTGTTTTATCAAAGCATATTTGGCAACGCGTGAAGGTTCATACGGCGTTATTCCTTAGCACGGCAGTATAGTACTATAGCGTCTCCATTAAGACATTTCATACTTTGCGCTCCTACTTTATTTTTTCATTGAGAAATTAGCCAATTTTAAAGCTTGAAATTTGCATTACATTTTGCAATTAGGAATCACAGTTTCTGGCTCATCCGTAAAAACACGTATGTACATACGTTTTTCTAAATTGGGCCAGAAATTGTAGTTTTGAATTGTAAAATTTAGTCCATTCCTCCAAAATAATCTGCTAAAAGGGAAGAGATATTAAGGAAGTTTTCAAGAAATTAGGTTGACTAAGTTCCAAAAGAAAATGTAATGTAAAAAAGGAAGTTTGCAACGCCGCAAACGGAGGTACGTGGTTTCACACTTTCGCCATCGATATGACAATTACTCGTCATTTTGCATTCGACGTATGCAGCGCAAACAACACGTGAAGTCAACACATCAAGACTCTACTCTCCGTGCGTCAAGGTCGGACCAATAAAAACGCCTTCAAATGCGCAAGATACTGTGCAACACACCGAAGTTGATATAGTTGTATTCTTAGGTTGGAACCTAACTTGAGTGAACTGCTCTGCCTAATGAGGCATGAAAACCTACAGCTCAATGCTGTATTTCAAGTAACCTCGTATATTTTATGCCAATTATTGTCTGTAACAAAAATTTAATTTGATTTAAGAAAAAAGAACTACCATTATTAGAGTGGCTAACGGTAGAGGCTCACCTGAAGGAAATCCTGATCTTGAAATTTTTGTAGTTTTTGAGAGTACTCTCTTGGTTTCGGGGGGTGTTTTATGACAAGAAACTCGAATTTTCAGTGATATTTCAAAATTTGAAAATCCAAGCTGGTGCGTTTCCTTCAAAACTTTACTTGAAAAATATCTTATCTAAAAGACCCGAGTAAGATTAAGGTTGGAAACGTACACAAACAATAATTTCAAAGATGTTAGTCCTTATTTTTGGACTATGACAAAAGGACGAGTAAAATAACTTTTTAAACTCTGAGTGTATCAAATGAGGCATTGTGTTCCAATGTGGCAGCTGTGTTAAGATTCGCGCTATTCCAATCTCAAATACGGTCCTTAACTCGGGGTTGTCCCCCAAAGATTAAATAAATTGGAGGCTAACTTAATTTCACAGCCATGGACTAGAGAGCTGTGTAAGTGCTACGTTTGATTTTATCTACAGAGTAAATAACATATTTTAGTCATTGCTTGTATATTTTGGCCGGCGAGAAACAATACAGAGGCTATATATATTTTCCAAGCGGAGTGTTACTCTTCTGAGACGTTTGAATTTTCGAAATTGTTCATCTCAGTTAATGCACTGCAAACAGGTAGCGATTAAAACCATTCCATGAACGATATACGCACCGCAACAAGAGCATTCGAGATGCAATAGAGGGGTGAAAATAATGACTGGATTTCAGAAATATTCATTGAAAACTGCATTGATTGGTGCATTGAAATGCGCGTTGCTGAGTATGCGGAAGTAAATTTTTGGGAAGAGCATTATTTGTCGAATTTTTCGATGATGATCAAGCAATTCAGAGCGCCTAGTGAGCCTCCAAAATATTAAAATTTCTTATAATTTTTCTAAAAAGTATATTTTCTTCAGCTGCATACTATTGAACGTAATGTTTTTGGGAAGCTCAATATTTCTGGAGAGAATTCAATACAGATATGTTTGTTTTAATCATTTGATACAACGACACTAAACATTTAATTTCGATTTTAGTAGCATTGAGGTCTCTTTTTCCATGCATGGATGTAAATGTTAAAAAGTCAGTTTCGTTTAATTTTAATTATTTATTTCGTGTGGTTTTTCGTTGAATTGAACATTTCTGACTTTTTTTCATTGACAAAATGCACTCATTGAAGAAAAGAAAATGAGGAGGAAGAATATTACCACTCATTTGCACATTCTGTAAAGTAATCGAGTGAAGTCAACGTAAGTCAAATTGCACAGGTGTAAAATTTTCCTTTCATGAAATGATTGCGATTGAAAAACATTCTGACTGCATGCATTCGACCCTGAAATCCCTTAATTTGTATTAATCTCGTGAATACTGGTCCAGTTCTCTTCGGTATCGATATTACCGCAGGCGATGATAGTAAAAACGGCGGTAAAAGAGAAAAAGAAGAATGTGAATAAAAATCCGCAATATTTAAAAAATTTCAATTAAATTTTGTGGCTATTGCAAGATGTGTAAGCTATGCCTGTAATCGATTAAAAGAAGCCTTTGATGGAGGTAGACTTTGTCTCGTATTACGATTTAAATTAATTTTGAAGCGGAGCGGCTAAACACGGGCGGGTAATCGCTCGACGGACGCTCGGAGCCTGGCGTTTTAACGTCCGTGCGCCATGTAAAACCTTGAAAAAAACCTTTGCAAAGGGCAAGCATAACCTCCGTAAAATCTATTAAAATCATCCTCACATCAATTAAAGCTGTCCATGACGTCCACGCGATCCAATTGAAAAATAAATCGGATGTGATGCACATGACCCCTTTTTGTCAATGTTCTCTTCAACGATTAGATGTCAGATTTCTTTTAAGAGTCTCCAATTTTCTGTTTGGCGTGATATCACTATTCTCGGAAAAAGTAATTTTATTTACTAATAATGAAAAATTTTACTCATAATTTCATCTGTATAACTGAAATAAAAATATTCCAATTAATTCATCGAAGTTAGGTACTGTTTTAACTGTCAAAACTATGACAGTATGTTGGAGTTTTTTGCCAATGTGCGTTAAAATTCAGCATAAAGCTGAAAATCCCAATAAAGACAACGCGCCTGCAGTTGCATTCCTGAGTGGACGTAACTAGTGTTGCGCCATTATGTTTTTTGGTTTGTCAAAAGGAATCTTGGTATTCTTGGTTGAGAGTTAATTTCAGTAATTTTCCACTGTGCAAATTATTTTTTACGCAATATTTGATGGTGAAAATATCCATCAGAATTTTTAAATTCATACCTTGTCTGATGGCCCAGTGAGACTTATTTGTATTTATGCATGAACATTCTGATAAGCTCGTGGTGATTTTCCAGTATTATCGTCGCCTTTTTGCAGTAACGGCCTACCTCAATTTCAATGTGAGCCTTAATTTATGTATAAGTCCATGCTTTCTAAGGCTAAAACGGATATCGAGACACGCCCTCACACCAGAAAATCAACAATATTCGAAACTAACAACTTCTCCACGCACTCCGGAAAAAGTTGCAGCAGCCCCATTGTCGTTGCAGTACGATGACCCTTCGGCGCATAATCCAGTGATTACCCGAGATGACGTCATGCATGACTCCACATTACTCGAAGCCCCCCCCTCCCCCGCATTAGCGAGGAAAACTCGCAGAGTCAAATTTTCCGTCATCAAAGCGTGTTTACCGAATGATTTAACAGCGACAGCATTTCACGGGACGCTACTTTCGAGAGCAGTTTCTCAAATTCAACACCCCCACCAAACACCAAACACCAAACACCAAACACTACACTCCGCGCGCCCATATCCGCCTCATCATTAATTTATACTCAATTTGTTAAAGATTTTCCTCCAGGGTTGCCATATCACCAGTATAAGAAATTCTCGATCTTGGAACCGAAAATGTCCATCATTTGATGAGCCCTACAATACAAGCATTTTAATTCGTCATAGGGTTCATCAGATTAAAATAACCACTGCGGATCCAGCATGGAGTTACGCGATGCTTTCTACCGCGGCTACGGTGTAAGGAGCCCTCCCTATAAGCACCAGTTAGCAGCAAATTATGTGAGATGCGAGCGGAACTTCCAAACAGACACTCTACCGACCCCCCGACCTCTTTAGGATTGCCCTTTCCCGTCCACGTATTTTAACCTTAATCTTGTAGCCTCTTTCCAGTGTTGCTTAGAGTCCCTTTAAACTGAGAGTCAAGACAACACCCCCTCATAGAGTCACACACGGGAATAAAGATTACACAAATTGAGCGTTTTTCGTAATCTTTGATCGACCCATTCTCAAACTCCTTTCTCCGTCCCTTCTCTCATTCCGTTTGTTCCTTGCCGAACCCGTATTTCCCTGGTCCATTCCAGATTATAATCTTTGCAATCGGTGAAAATGTAATCTTTATTCCCGTTTGTGACACTGTGAAGGCCTAAAATACGGGAACCAATCAGAAATGGATTCACACAGTCTTGACTCTCAGTATAAATGGACTCTAGTGTTGCTTTAAGTGCAATCGAAAGCTGGCGAATTTTTCGGTGACGCTCGGTTTCAATGAAAATTGAACCGTCGTTCTGCCTATTAGGAAAGATACACTGCCGTGCTAAGGAAGAACGCCGTATGAACATTCGAGAGTTGCCAAACTTCCCTTGAAAGGCGAATCCGGGTTACCGTTCATAGCGCCTTCAAAAGCGTGGAAATACTTGAAACACTACACTTTTGACACACCGCACACGATTTGATGTGCAAATTGCCTATCCTGCGCCTGACGGAGTGCACACCTAGTTTTGAGTCTCGTACGGTCCTTTCACCTTGAGACCTTCTCTGTCGTGCTTAGGAAGAACGCCGTATGAACACTCGAGGGTTGCCAAATTCCCCTTGATAAAACATGTATATTTAACGACATGTATGCAAATTTTTCTTTAAAATTTTCAGATATTTTAGATTAAATTACGTACTAAATTGTCTGAAATTTTTGGAAAGAAATACTCACAATTTTTCCAGTAAATTCAGTTTTATCGAAGGAAATATGGCAACGTCTAACGGCTCATACAGCGTTTTTCCTTAGCACGACAGTAAACATGACTAGTTTCTTTTAAGCTGAAATTAGTGATCATTTCTTCCTTAAAAGTGTGCGTTTTACCGTTTCTTCCGTCTGTGTAGGAGATTTTTTCATTCTATACTCCGCCGTACTAAGGAAGAACGTCGTATGAACATTCGAGAATTACGAAATTTCCATCAAGAAAATATTTATTTTTGCGGAAAGTTATGAATATTTTTCCTTGGGATTTTCAGGAACTTCAGATGGAATTGCAAGCAACATTATCTAAAAATTGGAAGACAAATATCCATAGGGTTACCAGGAAATTCGTGTTTTATAAGAGGAAATAAGGCAACGCCCGAAGGTACATACGGCGTTCTGCCTCAGCACGGCAGTACTCTCTGTGACTTTTTTTCAGTAATTCTTGATGGCCTCGTCTATAACTCCACCTTTTTTTCCCTCAGAATATCCTCTATGCACATATACATACACTACCGATAAAGATTCTCTTCTAATCTCCCGTGCTAAGTAAGAGCGGCGTATGCGTTATCAGGCATTATAACATTTTCTTTGAAAAAAGACGATTTCTTAGGAAAATTTGTGAATGTTTCTCCTCATTTTTTCGTCCGCAATTTGATTAAAAAAAGCCTGAAAATTTTAAGGAAAAATATTCATAACTTTCCTCAAAAATAAATATATTCACAGAGGTAATTTCGACTGCTTATACGTCGTTTTCACTTAACACGGCAGGTCTACTCTGCTAAATAAGAGCGCCGTATGAGCCTTCAGACGTTGCCAAATGTCCTTCGATAAAATTAGACTTTACTGGGAAAATGGTGAATATTTTTTTTCCAAAATTTTCACACATTTTTGTACGCTTTTCAATTTAAAATATCTGAAAGTTTCAAGGAAAAATATGCATGCATTTTGTCAAAAATACATGTTTTATCAAGGAAAATTTGGTAAATCATGAATGTTCATACGGTGCTCTTCCTTAGCATGACAGAGTAATATTGTGAGAAGTTAGAGGACTGCTCTTAAAATTCAGTACCCTTCGAGCGTACTGCATTGGGTCGACTTCAACCAATGGATGATTGATTCCTGTTTGTTTGCACTATCCAAGAATCAACAGTATCAATAATCAGATCGAAGTCTCCACAAAATATGTACCTCTCGGCCGTAGTCAAAACGATGTCAAGTCTGATTGATTTATGAGATTATTTGAGGCCAAACTTTCCTCGTCTACCCCGAAAGTGTCCATCCGTTTCGCACACGGAATTATGCCCTTCATGCCTCGGGCGCAAAGTTGGTTGCTCGGAAAGTTACGCGCTCATCAAATACGTGAATGGGATGGAATGTTGCCACATGGTTCACGATCGAGTCCATTCTTCTATACTGCCGTGCTAAGGAAGAACGCCGTATGAACATTCGAGAGTTGCCAAGTTTCCTTCGATAAAATGTTCATTTTTGAGGAAAGTTGTGAATATTTTTCCTCGAAATATTCAAGGCTTTTCGGTGGAATTGCGAGCAAGATCATCAGAAAAATTGGAAGAAAAATATTCATAAGGTTACCTACAAATTTATGTTTCATCGAAGGAAATTTGGCAACGCCTGAAGGCCCATACGGCGTTCTTCCTTAGCACGGCAGTATAGAAGATGGTCGGAAATTTGACAACGATAATGAAGGTTTGTGCGAGCGAGGTAGTGAACTATCCATCAATATGACGCGTTAAGTTTTCAACACATGACGTCATATCATGATTACGTGTCAAATATTTTGAATATCGAATGTGGGGAGAATTTCTGAGTTCCGTGGCGCACTGAAACAAAGGAGTGATGTCCAGCCGGTGCGAAACAATTGTCCACGTTGTACTATACTTCAAAATTGAATGGAGTCATTGGCAGTTTGCGATCATTGATTCTCGGGCTTATGATATTCCCTCTACCGTTACAAAACATTTTTTTGATTGGCAAGGCCAGCTGTTTTTTCGTCGATTTCCAAACGAAGAAGCGTAACTCCATTCGATGGTTGCAAAGTTACGCATACAATTCAATTTCCAAAAAAAAATAAAACCATAAGATTTCTATTCCATGCTTTACAAATTTTTACGTGTCAATCAATAGAAAAATCAGCGAAATTATTGGTTAGAAATGCTTAATAGTCTCTTGGTGAAAATTCACATTGCGAGTGGACATTCTGCATTGTTGAAGAGTACAGTTAGGTTCTTTCGTCTAGAAAACCACGATTTGGTTCCTATCTGCGCTTTCATTTCGCATTTAGTCCTCCAAATAATTCGCAGCTTTTGGTGTAGTGGTCGGAGAGCTCTACCTGTCGTCGACACGTCCAAGATTCAATTCCTGGCCATGTTCTCTTAATTGACACACCTGTGGAATCGAAGGATCCATCGCTTTCAATTAGAAATTATTATTTCTGGCTCATGGTATGTTAAAAATAATTTACCTGCAATTGAACGGGCTGTTTAAAAATGGGCATAACCGCCAAATTTTCAGGAATTGAGGTTTTGACGGCATACTTTTTGTTGAGGGTGGATGCATCTTAATACCAATGCTATTTAAACGTATTTTCTTTGAAACATTTGAAAGTTTACTATTGTGGGAAAGGGACAGTATGTTGAAGTTTTTTTTTCGGCCAACGTGCGTTAAAAATCAGCATGAAGCTGGGAATATCAATACAGATGGAAAAAGCTCACATGGGCACAATGATCCCTCAAAGAGATGCGCTGTTTGAACTTGGTAGCAGGAAAACTAGGAGGCTGCCCTGCACTGAGGATTAGCCCAATAAGACCGAAACGCGTCTTCAGATGCCTTTCTGAATGGTCGTTACTAGTGTTGCTCCAAACAGCGTATCTCTTTGAGGGAAAATCGTGCTCATGTGAGCTTTTCCCCTCTATATTGAGATTTTCAGTTTTATGCTAATTTTTAACGCACGTTGGCGAAAAAATTCCAACTTACTGTACTGCCGTCCAAAGTAAGAACGCCGTAACTCCATTCGACATTTTTTTTATTTTTTTCTGACAAAATACTATTTCACAAGAAAACCAACAAATGTGCATTCTTAATGTTTTTGAGTCGATGTTGGCAAACACTTGAAAAATAAAAAAAAAAAAAAAAAAAAAAAAAAAAAAAAAAAAAAAAAACACGTTGGATCTAGAGTCCAGACTCTTAAAAACATCGACAAGAAAAAGTACTCTTGATTCAATCAGATTTAAGCTTAAATCAAGAACCAAGCCTCTTAATTTGAGCGGATTTCTTTTTGATTTAAGCTTAAATCTGATTGAATCAAGAGTCCTTTTTCTTGTCAATGTTTTTAAGAGTCTGAACTCTAGATCCAATGTGTTTTTTTTCTCTTTTTTTTCCAGTGTACCATAAGAACTCAAAATTTAAAAAATGAAGCCTTGCCACACTTGTATTTTCTTGTATTAGAACTGTATGTGTGGAAGAAAAATACAAAATTTGCGGTGGAGTTACGGCTTTTTTGCTGTGAACGGCAGTGTAGAGTACAATTAGTTAAAAATGACTGAAATACATACCCTGCATATCGTCCGCACTCGGTGACGATCTCGATGGCCTTCTGGGGCGTGACCTTAGGGTAGTTGCACCGGCGGAAGGAGCTGAAGTAAGCGTCCACCTGGCCCAGCAACCGACCCTGCAAACAAACACCGCCGATTAGAGGGACGAAACTTCCACTTCCACCCTGTTATTACACCCTTATCGGCTGCCACCGGCAGACACCGCCGCCGAGTTCCCAACAACTCGCGCCAAGACACCTCCGGTTACAAACAAAAACTTGAGTCCGACTTCCGAGCTTGGCTCCGGGTTTACCGGTCCCGACGCCCGGAAAGTGGATTGTCGAAACGCGAGAAATACCTCGGTCGATAAATAGCATTGCTAAGATAGGGATTTATCGAGCGGATTTAGTCGATGACGAATTAGACGTATTTCTATCGCATGGAACTATGTCGAACTTCTATCGAATGAGCCCTGCGACCCATAAGTATAAATGTATAACAGGGCTCACGTTATAATGCAGTTCCGTTTGGCAGAAATGAGATTGAGACTAAGACTCGAGCGGATGAAGCCTTGAGAGATTATGAGCTTCGAGGACTTGTCTTCAGGAGACGTTTTCGTGGAATTATCTCCGCAACAAGCCATTCGAAGGAAGTGGCTAGTCCATGACCAACGAACAATACTGCCTATCTACAAATTGACAATTTGGTAGAACTAAGAGAAAACTTCACAATTTTTGTAATTTTACGGTAAGGGTGAAAGCCACTAAAACAACAGAGGAAGAGGATGGATTTTAATATTAGATTTGCAATTAATTAACCACAGAAGAAGAAGCCAAAGAAGAAGAAGAAGAAGAATTCTAATGCTAGATCTGCAAATTTTTTTTCTTTTTGTGAGATGAACCGTTGAGGAGATATTTGCAAAAATCTAATCGTGGGTTTTCTCAATTTTGAAAAATTCAAAATGGCGGCGCCCCGAGGACCAGCCTTGAAGGTAATATGGTCATTTTCGGGCTTCTTTAGCACCTAGAAATCGAAAAAATTGGTTTGGTTCGAAGGACAAACCAAAACCCGAAATTTGTTGTGCTGTGTAATAGCCCGCGGGAGTATAGTTGGGACTGTAATTTACTGTTTTCCGTGAAACTTGCCAATTTGCTAAAAATAAATTCGCCACCAACACGCTCTCCTCGTTAAGGCGTGAGAGATGACAATATCGACGAAAATCCCTCGGTGAATCGGGTCATGGCCCCCGCCCCCTCCACTCCACTCATCGGGATAAAGATTTAATTTAGTTACGAGGGAACTTGCGGCGGCATCCGGGGCCGGAGGGGTGGGGGCGGGGGGGGATCGACTTTAATCAAGTGTCATCGAAGATCCGCTCCGTTTCCGTTTCCGGCCGGGAAATCAGGTGTAAAATGGCGCGATGATCTCCCGAGATTGAAAGCGAGGCAGGGCGAAGCTGAAGAGGAAAATTAAACATTAGCGCCGCTAAGACAATCTCGCCCCGACCCCTTTACCTCCGCTCTTTTTTCATCCGGGAGTTGAGTTGTTGCGAGGTTTCTCCGCACCCTTATTTTCGTGCTTACCACACTGAAAAAAAAAGATTGGTATGATTGGACGTATTACTATCAAACAGACCTATGTGGAGGTGAGAAATATGGGGTGTGCTCGTTATTTCTCTGGCCGTAAGAGTGAATGAGAATAATAAAGCGCCAGTGACGTCAGCGACAATGAAGGAGCCGGAGCGGAACGGGGAGATGGTCGTTGGGGCGCTTTAACTCATGAGCCTTGTCCACAACGCTCTCTTGCCATGCCCGTGGCTCATGAATCTCGCATTCAGTTGGCGCATAGATCCTTTTGGTAGAATATAAAATCCCGCTTTTCCAATTCTTCAAAAGGAATCACACCCGCTCTTACATTATTGCTTCTTATGCAGCTTTCTAGAGCACACCCCATATTTCTCATCTGCACGTAGGTCTGTTTGATAGAGATACGTCCAATTTACCATTCTTTCACGATGTATTTCACACAGCGTGAAGGAATGGTAAATTCTACCAATCTTCGAGTCGATTCTGCCAGAGGAATGGTTATCTATACCAGTCTATAGGAACAAGTATTTTTCTTCTGGCAGAATCAGAAAAACATTATAAAAAATACTGTGAAATCAGCTCCTCAAGCACTACTTTCAGATGAAGCAATAAAAAATTTACATGCAAATTCTCCATTAGAAGGAAAATATTTATCAGTTTACCAAGAAATTTGTATTTCATAAACAGAAATTTGGGAACGCCTGAAGGTTCCTACGGCGTTTTTCCTCAGCACGGCAGTATTGCCTATCGGTGCAGCGCTTCAAAAACCGGTTTTATGGGTACTCCCGAGTCTCGCTGAAAAAGGCCTCGAACATCCACGTATCCTTTTTCCGTAATCCTAACCGCAGCTCCAACTAATCCCCCCTAAACTTGAAGAACTCGCACGGCTCCAACAACCTAATCTCCGTCTCGGTTGTCAGCACCCTCAACTTTTGTACCCCCCGGCCGTGTCCCAAGTTCTTCAACAGGCGTCCCCCCTTCCACCCCCCTCCACCTCATTGCCACCCATAACCATATCGAACTACTCGCCGGGAGGAAGGTCTGGATTTTTTCGCCGTAATGACTACATTAACCTCCGTCGCGGGGAAGATCGATATTTTTTAATTATAAGTTTGCACACGGACGCCGGCGGTGGTGGCAAGTTCAATGGAGTTGAAATTGCCGGAGTGCCAACCTCTGCCGCGGCGACGCGACATGACGAGATGCATAATGAAGGCACCTTTGCCAGCTTGCATGATATTTTCGGGTTTGTGTCTTAATAGATGATAAAGCCCGGATGGTTTTACTGAAAAATTGACAACCTCTCGAGAGTAGATATACCGGGAAAATATGATAATAAAGATGTTGCACTGAAAAAAAAATCTCGGTGTACTAAGAAAAGGGTAAAATTACCAAGAATTCAGGGTTCTATTTGATCCCAGTTTTCCTTTGGTAAAATTACCTTTTATGGAATTGGTAATTTTACCGAGAAATCTCGGTAAAATTATTGAACTTTCTCGGTAATTTTACTGGACCTTGGTAAAACCGCCAATATTTTTTATCGACTGCGGTAGAATTACCGAAGTAAGATGGCAAAGTTACCGGGAATTGATTACCAATAAAAGTGGTACTCTTACCTGAAAAAACCAGTAAAAATACCAGTTTTTAGGTGAGCTTACCAGTCTGTCTTGGTAAAATTACCAGTAATTGGTAAAAAAAGGGAGATGGTAAAAGTACCAACGGACCGTGGTAAAAACGCCGATAATTTTTTTTCAGTGTGCAGGTGTGAGGAATTTGCGATTTGACTGTTGATTCTTGTGTAAAAGTTCGCGAGAAACATGATGTGGCCACTGGTTTTCTCTGGAATCAACTCCCAACCGCAAAAAAAGCTCTCAAGTTGAGGCCAAAATGGAGGGGATATCCCACGCTATCCTGAAAGTCCATGTCTACATCAAGACAAACTCTCCATGCAAAGATAGGGAGCAAATACATTGACAGGGCTGCCACTTTATTTGGGGACTCTAAAACTGAAAACACGGCACCACTGCGCAGTAACTCGCTGCGGCGCGGCAGGCAGGCAGCCAGCGCGGAACGCGCATTGGCGCCTACAAACCTAACAGGGATACTTCACGCGTTGCGCAATGCGTGAAGTATCCCTTTTAGGTTTGTAGGCGCCAGTGCGTCGCCGCTCCTTTTTGTGTTAGACTCTAATATTTAATCCGGCGGAATCAGCATTATTCACTCATGATTTTGAAATGTTTGCACATCCTGTTTGGATTATTCTCATTTTAATTGATGAAAAAAAATATGTATTGAAGGAAAATATAATGTGTGTTTTGTAAATATTAAGGTGGTTCCGTATCGAACTTAATGATTTCCAAAGCACACGAATTTCTACACAAGTTCTTATAGCCTTTTATAATCGATGGCGAAAAAGCAACAGCCAGGCGATAAAGTGTAAAGCCCGGCGATAGGAACTATAGCCCGGCTGCATAATTTTGTATCGCTTCGTATAGCCCGGCCGTATGATTTTCTCCGCATTCTACAGTCAGCGGTATGATTTTCTGTAGCCTTCTTCAGCCGGCTATAAGAATTCCTATCGTATTTTGAAACGTAGCTCTTATCGCCAATTTTTACCAGGGATTGTGTGCTACCCTTTTGGGACCCCTCCTTTTTAAATTTTTTAAATTCTGTACTACACTATTTTGATCTCTTCTCTAAGGCGATCATGGCTCAGATGTTAAAAACACCAAATAAACGTATCTACCAACCCATACTTCATCTGAGGAAATTTAACAACGTCCAAATTTTGAAACGGCGTTCTTCCTCAGTGGTTCCGTACTCTGATCTTGCGACCCAATCTATGAGCCCGGATTAAAATAGACACAAAGGCGGCCCCGAAAGGAGCCCTTTTTATTTCGCGAAGCCCCACCAGGCCGCCACCATCGCGCCGTTTCCGGCCGTGAAAATGGAGCGGAACGAGAACGAGACGTTTCGAAGACTAGGAAATTTCATCTGCCTTTCCTTTTCCCCGAGTCCCAAAGCTCCCCTTTCTCTCCTGGTGTTTTTCTCATTTTCCGAAAGCAATCCACCGTCTCCCACGACAACGATTTTCGAAATTCTGATTGAATTTTAGACCTTTTCATTACGTTCCCGAGTCGGCTTTGTTGTCAGAGTGGTGGCTCTATTCGATGTGATCCTGAAAACCGAATGTCTTTGATTCGAGACGAATCCATCCTTAATGTACGGGAAAACGTCCACTGAAAAACAAACTCCGGCTCCAGGAGCCGTAAGCACTACCGTGCGTTGCGGGTGAGGAGACCGTAAGTCCCGCATCCAGGAGCCGGAGCAACGGATATAGTTGTATCACAATTTTTTTTTAGCTGTGCGGAAGTTCCACACATTTTTCAGTAGATTTTAGAGAAATGTGTCATTAGACAGCGTATATTAGATACCTATCATGCCTCAGAATATTATCAAAAATAAAATGTGATGCTAGCATTCGATTACGTGCGTTTGTTATCTTCACGTATGTTCATTTACCTGCGCTGACGATGTATCCAGAGAGTTAGTTAGTTAGTTAGTATAATTTTAAGACATTCAGCGTCTCACGCTATGAACGTCTTTACAGATAATTTTGAAAATGGGAGTACATACGAAAATTTAGATTTTTAAATTAAGAGAGGTGAAGAGTTTCAGAATTTTGGTAGTAATATTGGGTTCAACGCATGTAAGTGGGTTTGTATTTCTGTTGATTCTAGGGTAGGGAGATATGTACTCGCTTTGATTGAATACATCAATGTAAAAATTTCAGCCCAAGTTTTTACGTCAGCGTTAGCGATATTAACTGCGTTGAATGATGATCTTCGATGACAAATCCACACTTGTGATCGACGACATCGTTTAAGGTGACACAAACACTATGTTACGTCAAAAGTTGATTTCTTCATCTGAGTTGAGATTATTTCTCTACTTTTTTTGTGAAAGAACCTACACTTGGACGTATTTCTGCCAAACGGAACCAGAGACAGGTGGGAAAGAAGGGGCGTGCTCGTTAGTCGAGGGCCGTGAGAATGAATGGAAATTATAAGGCGCCAGTGACGTCAGCGGTGACGACGGGAACGACAATCCGATTCATGAGAGTCTTTAACTCATGAGCCTTGTCCATTACGCTTTTGTTACATGCCCGTGGCTCATTGGTACCGCATTTAGTTGGCACATGGTTCCGTTTGACAGAATGTAAAATCCTGCATTTCCATTTTTCCAAAGGGAATCACGCCCACTTTAACATTGTTTCTTATGCAGCTTTCTAAAGCGCACCTCACTCGTCCCACACGTCGACAGTTCCGTTTGACAGAAATACGTCCAATTTATGATTACAATCCTTGTACTCTTAGTTTCCTGTTTTGGAGTTCTGTCAGAAACTGTATCACAACGGAGAGAAAATCTGCAAAGCTGCAGATTTCAACACATGCGTCTGCAATCGTCAAATTCGGAGAAAACAGCTGCGAGGTATGCGCGGCCTTCTCAACGCTTTGAAAACAATATATACCCGGCGAAACTTCCGAGCAACTCCGAGAGAGGATCCTTAAGGCTATGCAGTTTGTTGGCGTCTGCAATGTCAGAGAACTTAGGAACTGATTCCAACTCCGAAGTTAAGATAAAAGCCCGCGCTCCCAAATTCAGACCGGAGTCTGTCGTCCGAGTTAAATCCTCATTGGAGTTGAGGATTTTGACACCAGCTTACGTTTGGAGAAAAGGCTCACTCAACATCATTGTTGAACACACTTTGCCCGGGAAAAATATTCAGTGATGTGAACCGCAGTAAAACAACCCCGTAGGAATCTCAGAAATGTTTCGTCAAAATTTCATGAAACATTATTCACAATTTGAGCTGAAGTATACCTAAAAATTTCAGGGTGGTTCAAAAACGCCATATTTTGTGTCAGAACGGCATGCGATATACGGCATCGATAATTCCCATTTTGTTCCATGTAACTATTATCATTTTGCTCGCAGTGTGAGATCGTATACCTTTTGTCGCGAAACTAGAGAATTCATTTTCCATTTGACAAACAAATTCAAGGTAATAAATGCAAGGTTCTTCAGGGAATAAATACCGCATTCGAATGCAGTTTCAATATCAATATCGAATGCGATAATTTTCCTTTAAGATGACCCCTGCCTTTATTACATTGAACTTGTTTGTCAAAAGTGAGGGCACTCTTTAGTCCCATGATAACAGAAATGCGATCCCGAACTTCGAGAAAAACGACAAGTAACCAAAAACTCGGAGCTAATTGATGCAATATACATCGCATGTGTCGTTCGACACCAAATTAGGCGTCCATCGTGTCACCTACGGAAAAAGGCACAACTTTCCTAAGAAATAAATACGCAATCAAAAGAAATTTGGCAAAGTCGGCATTTCCATACGGCACTCCTCAGCACGGCAAAATACTCATTATTGGTTCGTTATCGGTTTCGATACCTTAATTTTCAGGTTGGTGAACTATTGTACGTGCTCGACCTTGTTCACTATCACAAATCATAGTAACCGGAGGAAATCAAGTTTTGTTCTCCCCCCCCCCTTTCTTTTCTAGA
>NW_017547174.1:5592261-5605580 GCF_001854935.1 Bemisia tabaci | reverse complement strand
GGACAGCGTTGCAGGAGAGTGGCATCCGGCGGAAGCCCCGCGGATAAGGGTGACGAAGGGGGCGGGGGTTAAAATATGAAAGCTCGAAAGATAGGGACAAGGTGGAGCCTCGTTGAAAAGCGGCGGGGGGAGGGGGTAGGAGCGCTCGCGGAAAAAAATAAAAAGCTCGCTCCCCCCTTCCCTTTTTTATCATCCGGCAGGAAGTTACAAATTCCGAAACAATTGTAAAAGCGAGTTAATCGGATGGAGGACTCAACGAGACCGACCGGAGAAGGGGGGTTGAGGGGGGAGGGGGGCGTTGGGGGATCGCGGCGGATCGAAAGGAGCGGTTTAACAGGAGCACAAAGTAATTGGTTATTTATTTTTACAACTCGCCCAGGACTTGAAATATTGAAACAACTGTGGCTTTATAAAAGATGCACCCGATTCCGGTGCCGCTTCGAGAGCCGCGTTGCCAAACCTCCGGCCTGTTCTGCCGTGCTAAGGAAAACCGGCGTATGAACATTACTGCCGTGCTATGGAAAAATGCCGTATGAGCCTTCAGGCGTTGCCAAATATCCTCAGGCAAATCACTAATTTATAGGAACATTTTTTGAATATTTTTCTACCAATTTCTCAGATAATTTTGTTTGTAATTTGATATAAAGTGTCTGCAATTTTCAAAGGAAAAAATGTATAATTTTCCTCAAAAATAAACATTTTTTCGAAGGAAATTTGGTAACTTTCGAATGCTCATACGGCGTTCTTCCTTAGCACGGCAGATTAGAGAGTTGTCACATTTCCTCCGATAAAATATCTATTTTTGAGGGAAGCTATGAATATTTTTCCTTGACATTTTCAGAAACTTTAAGTGAAATTGCGAACAAAATTTCATGAAAAATTGGGGGAAAAATATTAATAAATATTCCCAAAAAATCGTGATTTACCTAAATCAATTTGGCAACGTCTGAAGGATCATACGGCGCTCTTCCTTAGCACGGTAGTATTCTGATGTCGTCACCCTCCGGCCAAAGTATAACAAGCGCTACACGACGTTTTAAAATTTACGCCGCCATTTTAATTTTTTATAGAGCAACTTTTCGACGAGGCTGTCCGAGAATTTGACTGAATTTTCTTTGCGCTGCCGATAAAATTTGGTGAAATTTTCAGACAGATTTAACTAACAATTTATCTATCTAAAAAATAAAATGGTGGTGGGAATTTTGAAACGTCGCATGGTCCTTGTGATACTTTGGCCGGAAGGTGATGATATGCGTAGGGATAGAAGTTTTCAAGAAAAGTCAATGGAGCTCTTGGTCGTTTCAGAAATTTGAGATTTTAGTAATTTTGCTTATGAAAAATTTCGTAATAAATCGTGGTCTTCCAGACGGAGGGACGTAATTCCATTCTGAGTGGAAAAATTATACTCGAACAATGGAGAACTTGTAAGTGTCTGATAATTGATGAAATTCAAGTAAATACGAAATTCATCAAATATCAGTCATTTATGAATTCTGCTGCGTAAACTAAACACTAGGATACTTTCGGTTCATAAATTGAGCAATCATTGGAGGAGATATGACAAAATGATCTAATTTTCTAGAATACGTGTTTTGGACAATGACTTATAGTCCTCAAACAGAGTGGCAACAATGCTACCGAATGTATTTGCACCCTGTCAGTAGTTAATTTAGCTGAATTTAGATGTAGCCTCTCGGCGTAGCGTGGGCGATCCCCTCCATGACGGCCTCAACTTTGAAAGTTATTTCCAGGCTTCAAAATTTTACCGAAGGAAGAGAAATAAAATCGCAAAATCTTGTAGGATGCGAAAGCTCCATTGGTGCATGAGAACGAGAAACTTCCCTTGACCGTTCTTTGTAGGTCTTTAATGTGTGAATGTTTTAACATTGTGCGTGTTCTCATTGTTGTCCTCTTGTCGTGTCTAAGTTTTCAGGGAAAGCCGTGCCAAGGCAATTTGCCGGATAGCATTCGAGTGTAGATAGATCACATCTCATTAAAAATGCATTTCTTATGGAACTCGTGGATTTTTCCATTAAAGTTTTTGGATGAATTTGACTGTCGATTTAACAGTTAAAATTGCAAATTCTGGGGGAAAATGTTCTCAAAAGTAAACAAGTTGGTTTTTGCAATCGCTAGCGATAGCAATATTCGTCATGGGAACTTTTGCTTCTGGGATATGAAAATGTTAAGGTACAGTTCGTTTGTAGTATCTTCAGGATTGAAGGGGCTATGTAATTTTGTGTCGACATCTCTTTTTTAACATTTTTAATTTTTTTTCTTTGCATACAAGAAAGCTGTTATATTTACCAATTATTTATTTTCGTTGGATTATGTATGGTTTTCGGAAATTAACGCATTTAACTTTCAGTTTCGTTTTTTCGGCGTAAAGTATGATATTTTTACTCTACGCATATGCCCGAATACGCATCATAAGTGACCTATGTGCTTCCTAAGTTGCCATTTTTTTCATTCAAATAGATGTAACTGAAATGTTAGATGTGTACTACCTATACTACTTTCATGTCATTGCTTTATTTATTTATTTATTTATTTACTTTTTGCGTAGGTATAAATTATTTTTTGCTGAATTTTGGAGAAAATATTGCTTTAAGAACGTGGAATGTAAATTAATTTTATTGAAAAAAGAAAATACCATCATTAATTTGGGCGAACAGAGAAAATATACATCAATATTTGGGTCAACATCTCCCTGATTATATAAAGGATGAATATATTAGTATTTCTGTATCAAAAAACTTAGCTTTTGTCTTCAGAGATACAATGATTCTAGTCCCAGTCAATTTGTTGTATTGAAAAAACAAAAAAAAAAAAAAAAAAAAAAAAAAAAACAACTGAAATGTTAGACATACTATTTTCATGTCTTTCTATTTGTATCAATAGGTACTTTTTGCTTAACTTACGAACGTTGAATGCAAATTAACTTTATTGAAAAAAGAAAATAACGTCATTAATTTGGGGGAACATGTGGCTGATTATATGAAGGAGGTATATTCCAGTATTTTTGTTTAACATATTAACTCACGAGAAAATGTTCGTACATTTATCATCTAGTATTAATTATTTTTTGATGATTGGTCTAAAACATTCAATACAACCATTAAAAATTAACTCTCATCGTCTGGTATTGAACTCCCGATCACCAATTGCCCGCACCTGATCAAAATACGAGGCGCCTCAGTCAACTGGGCTATCACAGATCAGCGGATGTACGAGAAAAAATAGCATTTAAAAGACTCGGACGATGGGCGGGACTTATCACAAGAAATGTCCTTGAGCGATTCGGCGATTCGCGTCTTCGTAGCTTCTGGAGAAACGAGCTAAGCGCCTTTCTCTGTGAGACATTGTTTGCCTATGCTATCATGTGTCTCAAGGTTCATATCAGCAGGCATTTGCCATCGCGGCAGTAAGCTGATGCAATATTTCTGTATTCATGGAATAAATCAATCAATCGAGTTCCGATTTTGGCTCATATATCCGTAACGGGTCCTCCAGAGCAGTTTTCCACCTTGCACAATAGTTATAATTTCTTTATTTCTATGTTTAAAATTTGAGGTGGGATAATGGCGGCTTCTCAAGAGCAACGAAGTAGGCGATCTTTTGCACCAACGAACAGAAAACTGATGGCGAAAAATAGCCGATGAAAACCTCCCAAAAAAAAGAATTTGCCTAAAAACGGAACTTCGTGGTTCTGCGCAGATTTACCAGTCAGACACGACATCTCAAAGTGGAAAAAAACTCGCTGAAAGCGAATTTTAGAAATCGTCACAACTTGACGTAGAGACATGATTGGCTAAAAATTACAACGGTTTTTGATACATCGGAAAATCAACCAAAAATCGGAGACTGGGCGAAACGCTCAAGGTCGCAGAGGTATAGGGAATCCCATAGCGAAAGCAACGGAACGATTGTAATATCATGGGGAACTCCGTTCCCATGACAAAATTTCACATTGAAAAATACAGCTATTCTCGAATGCTTTTACGCACTTTTTGCTTCGCACGACATTTTTGTCATACGATTTTGAGCAAGGTTTCTAGGGTGTCATTTGATGGAAGAAAATGTTCTTTGGATATTTCACGGGGTTTCAGAGGGCAATGAGATGTATATAATAGATTTTAAATACTTATGCCAGTGGCTGAAAAAGCTAACCGCTCTAAAAACACACAATCCGACAATTTTTTCCTATTTTAATTCTGGATAAAACGTTATTTAATTCCCTCCCAAGAAACGCCGCTTGAGTCAAATTGAAAATACCCTCGTTTGCTCATAGAGGTGCATCCTTCTCCTGGAAACACATTATAGTTCGGGTAAAAATTAGTCACGTTACAAGGTTGCAGGATAAAAGTAGAATAAAAACCGTATTAAAACCACCCACGAGATTACTAGAGCGCAGGGTCATTACAGCCTGTCCAGATCAAAGCCGGTCACAAGGCGTCGAAACAAACTCAATTCCGCACGCGAGATTACCTGACGCTACAGCGGAAGCAGATGCGGTGGCCCCTCTTAAAAAGCGCGTAAACGCCATTGAATTCCTTCAGGATTCGTACCTGTTTCTAAAGAGGCCGTTACATTGATGAAGCGGAGTGTGCAAAGAGGGCCAGGAAATCCGGTGCGCGGAGGAGAAAATTAGTCAACAGAACGACAAAGATCCGGAAAAAACAGCGAAGAAGGAAGATGACCGACGCACAGTGGATCGAGTCGATAGGAGAGGTCGGACAAAATTTGGAAACTTTAAAAGCTTATTACTCTGTTTAAACAAAATTTTGAGGTTCAAAGAATGGATTCGTTGGTTGTTTCGTGAAATTTTCTTGTAGAGCCATCCCTGAAAGTTTGAAATATGACGAAATAAAGATCAAAATTTGTAGTTTCAGTTCAAAATTTCATGTCCGACCTCTCTGATTGACTCAATCCACTGTGCGACGGCGGAAGCTCCAGCTTTCTTTGCGGACACGGAAAATACAGAAAAAGGGCTTGTTTAATTTAGTGGCAAAAGCGACGGACGGATCCCCACCCCCCTTCACCCCTCTCTCACCACCCGCACCCACTGCCCCCTACCACCCTCCCCTACCCACCACTATGTACTCGGCGCTGACACTGTCCGGCGTTGAGGAGGTGTCGAGTGGAACACGGTCCAGTGCGCCTTCAATTAACTGAGTAGGCAATGTAACTAACAGCAGGAGTTGAAATAGTTGCCTAACGATCGTTTTTAGGTGGCGTGCCTCGGTCCTGAACTTTTTGTTCTCCATACTCACAGCTCAGAGCTGTATGATAATGTTGTTATGATGAAACAGTATACTTGCGGTGTATTCGATTGTGTTGAGTGATGTTTTGATTTTAAGCACCACCTGGAATCACTGCAGGAAATCATCGGCGGACCCAGCAAGTTGGCAACATTTTTTTTCTCCATTTAAACCTATGGAAATGAATCGATTCTTGGAAGGGCCAGGTGCTCCGACAAGAATCGATTATTTAACATAGGTTTAATTGGATGGAATCCGGTGTTGCCAAATTGCTGGCTCCGCCTTTGTAGGAAATCGGTATCTGAATTTAATCAATGAAAGTAATGGTTCTACTTGAAACGCTGAGGGCAGAGTGTGTATTTCTTAGTTGCGGTATCTCAGGACCTTTGTAGACGCTTCATCCATTATATTTAAAGCAAATACATGAAATTCGTTAAAACTTTTACTGGATTTCGTTTTTTACATTACAATGCTGGAAACTAACAATTTTAGAAAACTCACTCAATAGTTTCCTCTCTTAAATGTAAATTAACAGTAGAATTTTTGTGCTTTTTCACGAAATTGGAAGAAAAATCAGTTAAATTGTCGACTAGAAAGTCCTGAGATTCTCCTGGTAAAAAGTCAATTCGTGAGGGGAAATTTGGCAACATCGAAATGTAGTTACGTTCTTTCGTGAGGGGAACGACGAATTGAAAGTACCGATTTACGTTACACCGAACATCCTAATTATTAAAAACGAGAGTTTGAAGGCTGCGAGGAAAAATATTGACAGGAGAGTTTCGAAGCTCCATGTGGCTCACTCAAGAAATGCTTTAACGAGCCGTGAAAAAGAATGAGCGAGTTGGAAATTATAAGGGAACAAAGCTAAATTCGAGAGTAACCCAGTTCCTTACGCAGCGGTTACTCTTTGATCTTGCCGAGCCTTTTGTCTCTTATTTTTCCGTTTTTACCTCATTCCAATCTCGGTAGTCTCTCGTTTTAACTCGGCACGAAAAAAAGCGGCTCCGGAGATCGCTAGCGCCGATGGAATCCTGTAAATACGGCGCGCAGATTACTAGGAAGTGAGTTTAACCGCATATTGCATACCGATAGTGGTGCATTTATCGATGCAGAAGACGGGATTATAAAATGAATCGGAGCACTTGCTTCGATCTGACAGACTCAGAGGGCTGATTATTGAAATTGATAGACAGAGCGAAAGTCGAAAAAGACATAGCATAGGGAGTATGGTGCGATCCAATGGACCACTAGACAAAATACGAATTTAAGCATTCTGATACACGCACTGGAAAAAAAAAAAAAAAAAAAAAAAAAAAAAAAAAAAAAAAAAAAAAAAAAAACATATTGGATCTAGAGTCCAGACTCTTAAAAACATCGACAAGAAAAAATACTCTCGATTCAATCAGATTTAAGCTTAAATCAAGAACCAAGCCTCTTAATTTGAGCGGATTTCCTTCTGATTTAAGCTTAAATCTGATTGAATCAAGAGTCCTTTTTCTTGTCAAAGTTTTCAAGAGTCTGGACTCTAGATCCAATGTGTTTTTTTTCCAGTGCGTTTCTAAACCAAAATTTCATGTTGGAAACGATTCTTGCGTCAAAAATAACTGAAGTCAACTCCTAACTAAGATATTAACGTTTAAATTTTACATTGGTTACGGAAAATTTGACTTGCCCGGTTCGAAGTTCGAGTTATGATTTCACCTTGACTTTGATCGTTTGATCACCAGCGTGTATCGAATATTGACTCATACGTCTCCCATATTTGTAAATTCACACTGTGGTTTGGAAGGATGGGATAAAATACTTGCATCGTACTCAAGCACTGATCGACTACTACAGCTCCGTAAATATGGAAAAGATATAAAGAGGAAATAGGAGGAAGAAATGCAGGATGCTACCATTTCAGCTACACATTTTCATATGTATCGTTTTATTCTTTTTTATAGAGGCAATTCTGCCGGCCAGGCATGTTACAACCGTTTCTAAGAATTTATTTTTGAGATAATAATTTATCGTGCATTCTTTCCTCTCCCGGCTTTTTTTTCAATCTATTCGATTCCGCTTTACAGGAACGGGTACTTTTTCACAGTTTAAATCTAGATGAAAAAGCAGAAGCAATGTGAACGAGAGCTTTTCAATCGAGCAATTTACCGCACTCAGCGTATAAAACTGATGCTGCCGATTCAATACGATGAGCGGCAGAACTCCAATAAGTGAGCGGGCTTTGATTTCGCATTTTTCTTTTATCTTCTTCATAGGCTGGTTTGGGTTTCATTCTACGTTCAACACGGAGAAAAAAATACCCAATTCAACATACTACATCAGAACTTAAATTGTTAAGTAGTTTTATTTGCATAGTTCACTGGAAAAAAAAACACATTGGATCTAGAGTCTAGACTCTTGAAAACATCGACAAGAAAAAATACTCTTGATTCAATCAGATTTAAGCTTAAATCAAGAACCAAGCCTCTTAATTTGAGCGGATTTCCTTTTGATTTAAGCTTAAATCTGATTGAATCAAGAGTCCTTTTTCTTGTCAATGTTTTCAAGAGTCTGGATTCTAGATCCAATGCGTTTTTTTTCCAGTGTTCCCTATTTTTTTCAAGAAAGTCCAATGAAAGCCGTGATTCTATTTACGGAACTTTTCAAGAACAGGAAGAATATATATCGTAGAGATGGACACGCGTATGAATATTCAACGTTGCTAAGGAAATATTACGTAAGAGGAGACTTTTTCTGAGCAACGATTTCTCTCATTTTTCTTTTGTTGCTTGTCTCTCTGCTTCGCCATGTGTGTGTCTTGAATGCTAAGAATAAGCTAACTTTTTTAACTGTGAAAAAAAGAATAAAATCTGTTGACTCTTCTGTACTGACTTTCCAGTATTCGAGCCTCTCGTAGGAATTCAAAGGAGCATGAATAATAGCACAAGTGAACTAGTTCTCCTGCAGGTTTGCCACATCTTTAAGTGAGTTAAGAATCGGTGATTGTTGAGTGATATAGATGTTAGGTGAACGCTACAATCGGACACAATGAATAGTAGGTATCTGATTGAATTATGTGGTAAATAGTGGGGATCAAGGAAGGAGGGAGGCTCCATCGATGATGTGAGGTTTGAATACGAAACAGTCATATTAGCACGAAATAAAATGTAAAATAACACTACTTCTATCAGGTTTGGAAAAAGATTTCCACGAGAGTCACAGGAATCGATTTAATGTTGACTCTCAGTGAATATGCACTTTCCAAGTGATGGAATTCAACTATTTCTGATCTGAGCATGGAAAAGGAAACATTATATGGAATGTGGTGTAAAATTTAATCGTGTTCAAATTCAAGAATTCATTTTATGACTCTTCGAAGGCCATATATTTTGTGGGAGGGAACTAATATCATTCGGAGTTTGGTGAGATTAACTTTTTTCATAAAAAATGAAATGAATGCAGGTCAATCAATGATATTAACACGACATTATTCCCTGTTCTAATTCAAAGTAAACACATTGGATCTAGAGTCCAGACTCTTAAAAACATCGACAAGAAAAAATACTCTCGATTCAATCAGATTTAAGCTTAAATCAAGAACCAAGTCTCTTAATTTGAGCGAATTTACTTTTGATTTAAGCTTAAATCTGATTGAATCAAGAGTCCTTCTTCTTCTCAATGTTTTCAAGAGTCTGGACTCTAGATCCAATGTGTTTTTTTTTTTCCAGTGTATAATATTTTATACAAACACAGTAATTGTTGGCGCATGTTATGTATTAGTATCGTTGTTCCTGCAGACCTACCGTCTTCATACACAAATCATACGATTTTGTATCGATGTTTTTACGAGAACTATTAAAAATGTTTAAAAATGTTACGATTTTTATCAAAATTTCTAAGACGTTGTATAGCTTTTCGTCACGCACCCGTTATGGCAGACGAGATACCTCCCTCTCTTCCACTTCAGTGTAACGTAACGCAAGGGTTTCCTACGGCATCCATGCTTTAGACCGAAGTGGATTGTTACAGCCGTATTTTTATTTCAGGGGTACAACGACGATTTTTTAAATGAATTTTGGCAAGGCTCAGCCACCATGGTATACTTCCTTCGCGAGACGCACTGCAACTGGGCTATTAGCATGAGAATCGTTTGAATAAAATTTTAATAGTCATCCCTCGCCCTACGTCCTGCCGAGTCTAGCAACGGTTGCCACCTTATGCTATTAAATTATGTACCTCAACGTAAACAGAGGCACTACTCGTTTTGAGGGAAAATTTCGATTCGCTGAAATTCTGAGCTTTTTATTAAGTTGATTTATTTTGGCTAACAAAAGGCTGCTCGAAAAAGTTCGATTTTCAGCGTCACGTATTTCATGCACGGGTAAAACGGTACAATTTTGGAAACACATAGACTTTTGGGTAAAGGTAATCAAAGACCTGGTAGCACTTATACAACCCTTACATAATAATCTACTTTTTTCGAGTAAATGCTACCTGGACGTTGGTAGCCGTCAAAGTAAAGTCCATCTTAATCCAGAATCCGTTTGAAATCTACTGCGCAGCAAGGCAAAATCCACACAACTGTGATAAAGACTACCAGAAATTTTTGCTGTCATGAGCATTAAGTTTTTCAAAAAATTCGAGTATTCTTAAATAAAAATTTTCGGGAAAACCAAAATCCGGCGAGAGAGGATCCAGTGATGCGTCATTAATCGGGTAAAATCAGTAGACTGGGCTCATGATCGTCAAGTTTTTCAAAAGCGTCGAGTGTTTTTCGACAAAGAATTTTCGGGAAACCCAAAATCCGGCAAGGAGGCACCAGGAATGCGTCATAAATCAAGTAAAATCAGAAACATGAGCTTAGAATGGTCAAGTTTTTCAAAAACTTCGAGAATTTTTAAACGGGGAATTTTCGTGAAACCCAAAATCCGGCAGGAGGGCATCAAGGGATGCGTCATAAGCCAGGTAAAATCGCGAAATATGCTCATTATCATCAAGTTCTTCAAACACTTCAATTGTTTTTCAACAACAAATTTTCGAGAAACCAAAAATCCGGCAAGAGGGCACCAAAGATGCGTCATAAATCAGGTAAAGTCAGCGAAATATGCTCACGATCATCAAATTCTTCAAAAACTTCAAGTGTTTTTCGACCAAAAATTTTCGGAAAACCCAAAATCCGGCAGGAGGGCATCAAGGGATGCGTCATAAGCCAGGTAAAATCGCAAAATACGCTCATGATCATCAAATTCTTCAAAAACTTCAAGTGTTTTTCGACAAAAAATTTTCGGGAAACCTAAAATCCGGCAAGAGGGCACCAGGGATGCGTCATAAATCAGGTCCGCGGCGGGCGCTGCCCCCACCGCCGCATCCGCTCCTGACAAGTGCCCTTTCTTGCAGACAACTTATTTGCGTCTCGATCAATAGGGTTTTATGTCGTCATTCTTTTTCTGGCCGAGATATCATGCACCATGTTTGCTCTCCTCCCGGCTCCGGGCGTCGCGCCGCGTCGCCACCGTGCGCTCCAGGCTCCCCCCCTCCCACCCCCCTCGCGGATTTCTCGCGGATGAGCCACTGGATTTCCCAGGTCAGGTCAGGAATAAGAAAGGAGCTCCAAGTGGAGAGGTCGTTAATCCGGACAGTGGTGCGAAAATTCCGGGATTTTTTTCGTGCAAAATAGAGGTTAAAAGTCGATTTCAGGTACGGACTGAATTATTTGGATGATGCTTTCAGGGGCCCCGAAAATCTGGAAATACTGGATTTCCGAGGTCAAGTTAGGAATTAGAAAGGAGCTCGGTGTGGAGCGGTCGTTAATCCGGACACTGGTGCGAGAATTCCGGAATTTTTTTGAGTAAAATAGAGGATAAAATTCGATTTCAGGTTCGGACTGAGTTATTTGGATGATACTTTAAGGGACCCCGAAAATCTGGAAATACCGGATTGCCGAGGTCAAGTCAGGAATAAAAAAGGAGTTTGGCGTGGAGAAGTCGTTAATCAGGACAGTGATGCGAAATTTCCGGGATTTTTTTTTTTATAAAATAGAGGTTAAAATTCGATTTCAGGTACGGGCTTAAACATTTAGAGGGTGTATTAACAAATTGATTTAAATTACCGGAGGTTACCATCTTTAGCGTTTCACTTTCTTAAAATTTTTAAGCTCATCTCATATAAGACAATTCATAATAGGAAAATTAAGTTAATTAAAAACACTTACTCGTTGTGGCAATAAACTCACAATGTCGAGTCAAAAGTGATGTGAGTACGGTCGCAAATGAATTTTTCAGGAACTTACCTGTAACAAACAATAATATAACATGAGGAAGTGATGATTAGCAAGAACATGAAAAATAATGACAGTATGGAAATATTATCAAACGCTTCTTCACTTTAAAAATCATATTTGCTTCGGCTCAAAGATTTTTCATCGATGAAAGTAATTTCTTTGATCGAAAAGGAAATTTATTTAATAAAATATTTTTTAAAGCATCAATTGTTTCCTTAATTCAAATCAATTTTTCGTTAATTCAGGCGAATTAAATTAGCAGCCCGTGACAAAGTTACATTTCATAGGAAACTAAAAAAGCGGCAAAAGATTTCATTTGATTTAAAAGAAGAAATCGTCTCGGTGAAACTAACATTTACCTGCTTAAAATAAGTTTTTTCTGAATCAAATAAATGTTTAAAAGGAAATTATTCTATTCCTTTCGGGTGGGGTCTTTGTTGACCTAATTAAAATGTTACCACATGTTTAAAAAAATACATTTTTGAGCTAAAATATCATCTTAAAGTCAAGAAAAATATTTTTTCCAGATCTTAAAAAAAGTCCCTTCAACATTGTCCAGTGTTGTCTATCTTCAAAGTCACAGGAGGCGTTTAAAAACCCTCGGTGGGGTCTTTGTTGACCTCCTCCAGCCCTTGTTGACCTAATTTAAAATGTTACCACATGTTTAAAAGAATAAATTTTTTAGCTAAAATATCATCTTAAAGTTAAGAAAAACATTTTCTCCCGATCTAAAAAAAAGTCCCTTCAACACTGTCCAGAGACGTCTATCTCCAAAGTCACGGGAGGCGTTTAAAAAACCCTGGAATACCCGAGGAAACGCGCGGTGAGAGCACATTGTTAACAGATATTAATTCAGGCCTCGTCCGTGCCTCGGTCGTGTGCGACGCGAAAGTGTGTTTCAATTAAGGCAATTCAATCATTTAGGGGTCGGGCCTGATTTAATAATAAATAGCCGGAGTTAAGACAAGTCTTTCCGTTTCACTCCGAGACGCGGAAACTTTCGAGAGGGAGGGAGATGCGATAGCAGCGCTGTCTGATCGAGAAGCATCCCTCCGTCGAGAAAGGGGGTTCTAGGGGGTGATTTGGCACCGCGGAAGGAGATAGTGTTTCATTAATCTTCGTCTTAATTGCATCCCGGAGGCTTTTAAAGGCACCCGAAACCGAAACGCTGGCGTGGAAGAAAATTCCGGCTCATTGGGAGACTCTTAACTCGGTCTGTTGGACGCGTCGTGTGCCCGGCCTCTGCCAAAAAATCGTGTTTTCTGTGGGGTCTTTTTTGATTGATTGATTGATTGATTGTCTTCTTCTTCTTAAAATTTTACTCATTGTTCTTCAACTACACTGGAAAAAAAAGAATCTTAAATTTGCCGCCAAGAAGTATTTTTTCTTGAATCAAGAATTTTGCTGCTTAAGGTAATTTACTTTTCTGCTTAAACCAAGCCTTGTTTTCCTTGTATCAAGAAAAATTCAGCTTAAATCAAGATGAAAGAAATTCTTGGCGGCAAATATAAGAATCTTCATGCTTGAGCCAAGCACCTTTTTTTCAGTGTAGGTGTCATACTAAGACTGCGTGCACAATTTTTTTTTGTCATGGGAACGGAGTTCCCCATGATATTAGAATCGTTCCGATGCTTTCGCTATGGGATTCCCTATACCTCTGCGACCTTGAGCGTTTCGCCCAGTCTCCGATTTTTGGTTGATTTTCCGATGTATCAAAAACCGTTGTATTTTTTAGCCAATCATGTCTCTACGTCAAGTTGTGTTGATTGCTAAAATTCGCTTTCAGCGAGTTTTTT
>NW_017547174.1:5569718-5591677 GCF_001854935.1 Bemisia tabaci | reverse complement strand
TTTTTTTGTCTTTTCAATAAAACAAATTGCCTTGGACTAGAATCAGTGTATCTCTGAAGACAAAAGCTAAGTTTTTTGATACAGAAATACTAATATATTCATCCGTTATATAATCAGGGAGATGTTGACCCAAATATTGATGTATATTTTCTCTGTTCGCCCAAATTAATGATGGTATTTTCTTTTTTCAAAAAATAAATAAAGCAATGACATGAAAGTAGTATAGTGCACATCGAACATTTCAGTTACATCTATTTGAAAGAAAAAATGGCAACTTAGGAGGCACACAGGTCACTTATGATGCGTATTTGGGCATATGTGTAGAGTAAAAATATCATACTTTACGCCGAAAAAGCGAAACTGAAAGTTAAATGCGTTAACTTCCGAAAACCATGTATAATCCAACGAAAATAAATAATTGGTAAATAACAGCTTTCTTGTATGCAAAGAAAAAAAATTAAAAATGTTAAAAAAGAGATGTTGACACAAAATTACATAGCCCCTTCAAATCTGAAGATACTGCAAACGAACTGTACCTTAAAATTTTCATATCCCAGAAGCTAAAGTTCCCATGACGAATATTGCTATCGCTAGCGATTGCAAAAACCAACTTGTTTTTTTTTTTTTTTTTTTGCTTCACCTGAGAGTGCTTATAGAGCTGATTTCGCAGTATTTTTGATATTTTCTCCTTAGACAGGAAGTCAAGAATTTGCATGCAAATTTTCATTGCTTCATCTGAAAGTGCTTAAGGAGCTGATATCGCAGTATTTTTTACAATTTTTTTCTGGTATGCGAGAAACTGAATGAAAATAGATTTAAACGTGAGAAAATGCACCGCCTAGTGACGTCATCTGGCGGCATTTCCCATTTAAACACATGTATTTTGGCAGATTAGATCATTTTGTAATATCTTCTCCAATAATTGTTCAATTCATGAACCAAGGGTATCCTCGTGATCAGTTCACTCAGTTGTATCCACGAAATTTATCAAATTTCAGGCACCTACAAATTCTCTATTGTATAAAAATTTTAAAAGTGAAAAAATACATAGCTCTAAATTGGTCATTGGTTTGAAAAATCAGTCACCATGGTGCTTTCTAAGGTAACAAGCGCTGAGTTACGACAAAAATAGTTTTCTACATAAAATAGAGGAAGGGAGCACTATAGGATAATGCACTTCTCCAAACAAAATTTGCCGTAGTTTTTTGTGTTTTTTATGAGGAAGGTGGTTGATGTTGAAGAATACAGGATAATTAGACATTAACTTCACGATTTGTGCGACCGGCTAACAATGTAAATAGCAGTTGGAAGTTGGTTGGTACAAATCAAAATTGTGCTCGGAGCATTGAATAATTATGGGAGCAACAATTCAAATTAAGTGAAAATGCTGCCGGTGCCAACATTAATTTTTCTCTCAACCGTGCGGGGTTCATTTTCAAAAGTTCCTTTCTTCTTCCCGCTGTAAAGTTTGCCTGTTGGTCACTCTTTGTTTCTTCCGCGTTTGGAAGTTTCGTATTGAAGTTGGCAGATCTACAATACGTGAACTTATTTCCTGTCCTCCTGTTAGAGTTTCTACTGAAATAACACTTCCGACTCATTACTACGGAGAAAGATTTTTAAGGATTTCTTTCTTCTAAAGCTTTAACACTCTTTCATGGTCTCGTAAACTTTTTGGAAACAATAACGTATTGAGAAAACTTGCTCTTAGGTTTTAGATGCGGTTAATTTTAAATTCGATTAAAGATTGTCTGAATGTTTATGAGCTATATTGGAAACTTTGCCAATTCAATGAGCCTAATGGACACATGCGTGAAAAAGGTAGAATTAAAATTTATCATAAGATGATTTATTAATTATTTAATTTGCAAAATTTAAATTGTCCTCATTCATTTATGGTTTCATTCTCTCTTTTGTGCTTCTTTAATTTGTTTTAAAGTCAATTTCGGAAAAAATCAAATATCACTTCAGGGGTACGAGCAATCCTCTATGATAATTGGACATAATTTTGCAATTAGGAAGAACAAATTCTGGCTCACCTGCAAAAAAAACTAATTTGCATAGGTAAACTAATGTTACATACGTCGTTTCTGATCTATAGCAGACATTGTAGTTTCTAATTGCAAAATGTAGTCCAATTATGGTAATGTAGTCGGATTATGATTTTTTGAAATGACAAAGTCCATTGATTTTTCTTTCCTCGGAAATTGACTCCCCATGTTTTAAAACGTGAATTGCAGGTAAATAAACATGAACAGCCTGTATGCCACACTCCTGCAACACTGTCGTGATGATTGTTGAAGATCTTCTCGCACCTAAAAAGAATATTTGGACGGAGCTCGTTTGGATGATCTTTAGACGTCAGCCGGAGAAAAACCGGAGCGCCTTCAATTATTTGAATATGCAACGAGGACATCCTAAGAGCACGAATAGTTGTATCCAGGAGTTGTGAGTAACTTAGATGTCTATACATGAATGTTTCAACCGGTATTAGACTAACTGTATTCACGTTATCAAATGTTCTCTTCTACTTTTCTTCTTCTTTCTTTATTTTAAACAGAAAATGCGTCACTAAACGACCTTGCATGTTTTAGTAAATATTTAGAAAGTACCAGGTGAGTAGATTTTACGGTGATTCATTGCGTACTTTTGAAGCCAAAATACTAGAGAAAACCGCTTTTGAAAAGTCGGAAAAATCTAAGGAGTTTGCAAACACGCCCGAATGGCGGGCAAATGATGGGAGTGAAGTACTACGGCAGTCAAAGCAATATCTACACTGATGTTCGTTCAAATAAAATGTATTTCAATGTGGAATTGTCATTTGTATACTATAGATAACATGAGTGAGATTCGAGTATATTGATTCTGAAGATGTAGATTCGACTTTTCTATTGTTTTCATAATATTAAATGTGGAGTAGAAAGACATTTGACGAAAGTCGTATAGACCTGTGCTCGCTTTTGATTGGTGCCGGTTGGCATAATCTGTTTCGGCGCGAAACCGGAGCGTTTTTCTGACGGAGAAGACACGCATTTTAAAATATTTTCATTTTTTGATCGATTTATGTGGATCGAATTCATACCGGTTATTTCTGTCATGTAAGTTATATCGATCGGTTCACGTTTTCGATTTTCAATCGACTCATGTCGATTGAATCCATACCCTCCGATGTTTTGCCCCCAACATTGCATTGAAGAGAGAAACTCCAGCCGTGGAAATTGTGCTTACGGGCTACATAGACATACTGTCCGTTCCGGGCTCAGAGACCGAAAGTTCCGGGCGTAGCACCGAGAGCAATCTAAGCTACGCTGCCGAGCTTAGGAAGAACGCCGTATGAGCCTTCAGGCGTTGACAAATTTCCTGTGACAAATCAGAAATGTTGAAAAGGTCAAATCAGAAAAGGTTGTGAATATTTTTCTTCAGATATCTCAGATAATTTTGTTCAGATAAGGCCTAAATTTTCTGAAAATTTCGAGGAAAAATATTCAAAACGTTCCTCAAAAAAATGAGCGTTTCCTTAGAAGAAAGGCAACTCTTGGATGTTCATACGGCGTTCTTCCTTAGCACGGAAGTAAGGCTCCAGCACCCGGAACTTCCAGTCTCTGAGCCCGGAACGGACGGTATGTCCGCCGTGCTAAGCAAGAACGCCGTAAATCCATCAAGATTTTCACTCGTTTTTTGGAACTTAACGCTTTATAAAATATCAACCGTTTTACCCATGCACCTCAAATTTTCAGGTTAAGTTTTTGATACACTGGAAAAAAAACACATTGGATCTAGAGTCCAGACTCTTAAAAACATCGAGAAGAAAAAGTACTCTTGATTCAATCAGAATCTACCTTAAATCAAGAACCAAGCCTCTGAATTTAAGCGGATTTTGTTTTGATTCAAGCAAAAATCCGATTGAATCAAAATTATTTTTTCTTGTCGATGTTTTTAAGAGTCTGGACTCTAGATCGAATGTGTTTTTTTTCCAGTGTAGTATTTGCAAAATAATTCTGTAAAAAACATTGTCCCAAGGTACATACGTTTTCCTGCTATGATACAATATGATACATTGTTTCCAAAATTCAAAGTGGCGTTTACGACGTTTTTGCGTTGCACGGCAGATATAGCCAATAACTTTTTTTCAGCGTAGGGGAAACGATCGCTTCAATGATCAAACTTATTTTGTTCTTGCGGAGAGATTGACTGGCGGAAGACGACAGAAAACATCTGAACCGCACGGAAACGAATCAATACGTTCACTGAGACAGAAGATGCGAAAAAATTAACAGCGCCAAGCTCGCGGAATTAGAGTGTCAGAAATGAGACGAGTTTTTGCCAGGAACAAAGCGGGAGCTGTTAGCTTCTGAGCTTTTGAGCAAAGTTCGCGCTCTTACTCAACGCGGCGGGCTCTGATTAATTATTTAAATCTAATTGAACCGAGAAACTTAAGAACGTCTTGGAGTGGAATTTCATCCCTGCATTCTGCATCTCCGGGCCAGGCATCCATTTATTCATACCGCTTCATCAATTACACGTGGGCCGTTCCCGACGACCGTGAGAGAAAGGCAGATAACTAGACCCTTGTCAGCAACGATTCCAGGAACGAAGTTCCCATTTCTTAGAACTAGCACCGAATTTCGGAACTTTTGAGATTTTCCGGAGTTTTTCCCGGAGTTTTTGAAATTCTCGATACGTTTCGGATCTTTTGTATTTTCTGGAGGTAGTACCGAATTCCGGAACTTTTAAGATTTTCCGGAATTTTCCCCGGATATTTTTTTCCAGTTTATGTGGCTTCTATTTCTGATTATTTAAAAACCTAGGAATCCACAGTCATCTAAAGACGTTAGTTTTAACATACAGATTAATTTACTATCAGTAGACATCAGGAAGATTTTAGTACATCTATGCTCTGGCTTTTAAATTTTCAGGGACCGGATATTTTGAAATTCCTGAAATGTTTCGGATCTTTTGCATTTCCCTAAAGTAGTACGGAATTCCGGAACTTTTGAGATTTTCCGGAATTTTTTCCGGATATTTTTTTCTTCAGTTTATTTGGCTTCCATTCCTGTTTATTTAGAAACTTAGGAATCTACAGCCATCTATAGACATGAGTTTTAACATAGAGATTATTTTACTGTCAGTACCTAGACATCAGAGAGATTTTGGCACACCTATGCTCTGGCTTTTAAATTTTCAGGGACCGGATATTTTGAAATTCCCGAAATGTTTCGGATCTTTAGCATTGTTCGGAAATTTTTCGGAATTTTTAAAAAAATAAAAATAGAATCCCGTCTTTTTTGACGGTCATGGAGTGGGAGAAACGGGAGCAAAAAAGTTCCGAGCCCCGGAACTTTTGACGGACATGGAATTGCTCAGAGATGATTCGCGCGTTTGAGGCATAGCACACTGACCATCGATTGAAAAATAATCGTCTAAAACGCAGATATTCAATCCACGACGGTTCCCACGTAATCACGGTACCTTAATAAAAATAAAACATCACCACGATAATCAAATTGACAAAATGAGCCCAACCACATCAAACATTGTCTAACTTTCCATTATTTAAACAAAAAACCAAGTTTAGGATATTATAGGATCAAACAGATCGCGGATAGGCGGTTTTTGATTGGGTTCCTCCTGAAAGAAGGCGCCGAGGGCACCCAAATNGGGGGGGGGGGGGGGGGGTTGGAGGGATGGGATTGAAGCAGACATTTTAAGGTGCTCAATGCCCAAATAAGGGTTGTGTTTCGACAGGGGTTAGGGGAGGTAAGGTGGCGTAAAGCGCCAAGGAGTGCTATAAAGCGACTCATATGTATTTAGGTAGGTGGTATTGTCCCTCAGTCATTGATATGTTCTTTACTAAACGTAGCAACGTGGCATTTGCTTAGATGTTATGCTTTTTTTTCTAATCTGTGGGCTTAGACCTCAAAAGCGATTATGATGATCAATTTCAACATTTCTTGTAAACATAATTTGACTTCATAATGCGTTTACCAATTTACAATGTAGTTAATTGTAGTGTTGTACGACGGACTCATTCAACTTAAAGAATATTTCAGAATTTTAAAATTTCTACATCGGCAAATATCTAAGCCTTACACTGGAAAAAGGCTTTTAGGTCCTAAATCCAGACTCTGACACAATTTGACGAAAAAAAGCATCTTGCTTCAATCGGATGTTTGCTTGAATCAAAAGAAAATCTCAGGGTTGCCACAGAATTTAGAAAATTAAATTCCCTGACATTTCCCTGATTTCCCAGACACATTTTGGTGAAATTCCCTGAAAATTGAAGATGTGACGGATGGTTAAGAAGGCATGGTTGCAAGTAGTTTTCAGGCAAAATTTGTTGTCCAAAACCTCAAACCGATTCTAGAAAACAAATTAAGTTGATTTAATAAATTTTCCGTGACATTTCCCACTGACACTGTGGCACCCCTGAAACTGCTTAAATCAAGAGACTTGGCTCTTGATTCAGGTAAAAATCCGATTGAATCAAGAATAATTTTCCTTGTCTTTTTTATGGGTCCGGTCGCTGAATCCGAGAGACTTTTTATTTCCAGTGTGCTTTGCAACTTCAAAGATGAATTACGCGGTTTCCGGCGTGAAGTTGGCAAAGCACGACCCACAACGGCCAAGATGATTTCATAATTGATGAAACCCACGGTGGAGTCGCTTGCTCGGTGTGCAACCTCGAACCGGGGCTGAAAACGCGATACCCGCGATCCGAGGAAAGAAACTAACCGCACGTTAAACGGGGGAATACTGCCGTGCTAAGGAAGAACGCCGTATGAGCCTTCAGGCGTTGCCAAATTTCATTCGATAAAAACCGAATTTACCGGGAAAATTTTGAATAATTTTTTCCAACATTTTCAGTCAATTTTGTACGCTATTAACTCTAAAATATCTGAAAATTTCAAAGAAAAATGTGCATGAATTTTGTCAAAAATACATGTTTAATCGAAGGAAATTTGGCAACTCTCGAATGTTCATACGGCGTTCTTCCTTAGCACGGCAGAATAGCGCGGATGAAATGAGCGCCGTGAAAAGATCTTTGACACAGGTAAGCCCACGCATGTGAGAGTGCTTTAACAGAGCCTTTTTTAACAGGGAAAGGAGGGAAAATAAATCCCTCATAACCCTCTCTTCTCGGCTGGAGAGGGCGCTCGCTGTTGCCGAGTTGGGCGGGAAATTCTCGTTGACATTGCACTGCCTCCTGATGCATTGCTAAGCAGCGCAGCCACAGCCGGGGGTCGAAATTTAACGGAATTCATACACTGAAAAAAAAATCTCGGTGTATTTACTAAGAAAAGGGTAAAATTACCAAGAATTCAGGGTTCTATTTGATCCCAGTTTTTTCTTGGTAAAATTACTATTTATGGAATCGGTAATTTTACCAAGAAACCTCGGTAAAATTATTGAACTTTCTTGGTAATTTTGCTGGACCTTGGTAAAAACGCCAATATTTTTTATCGACTGTGGTAGAATCACCGAGATAAAATGGCAAAGTTACCGGGAATTGATTAGACAATAAAAGTGGTATTCTTACCTGAAAAAAAAAAACAGTAAATATACCGGTTTTTAGGTAAGTTTACCAGTCTGTCTTGGTAAAATTACCAATAATTGGTAAAAAAGTGAGATGGTAAAGGTACCAACGGACCTTGGTAAAACGCCGAGAATTTTTTTTTCAGTGTAATCTTGAAATCGTCACATTCCGGCCTAAGCATCACAAGCGCCATGCGACGTTTCAAAATTTGATCGGAAGGTGATGATGTAATGATTGAAAATGTCAAGGATGCGACGGAGGAAGGTAAAATTTCGTTAAATTTAAGATCGCCAAATGCAGAGAGGATCGTTCCGTGAAAACGGAACCTCACCCTTGTGAAATGAATTTGTGAAGGTATAAAGATTGAAAGTGTCAAAACGTTTATGTAAGGAAAGTGAATGCGTCCATTTTACTAAAAATTTCACTGAATATTCCTTGTGATTCTAAAATTTTCAATGGAAAGAATCCTGGGAAAATCACCCATGAAATTCTTCTCCAAAGGATTAATTAGCAACAGAGATTCTGAAACACTGCAATCGAGAAGTGCCCTTTTCGCATCCAGTGCCTCCACTATCTAGAACGTACTATGAAATGCGCAATTTGCGCAGTTTACATATCCTCTCTATTCTCATAAAATCATTTTTAAGACGCTCGATGGACGGGGTGAGGAAGGGGAGTAAGAAAAGTATAAGAAGCGGCCTTTGAGGGCGCACAGCGCCCTGGGTGGGTTGGGCCGCGTAGCGGCCAGGAAACGGACCCCTAGTTCAATACTTAAAGACGTGAGTTTACAATTTAAATGTTTAGCATTTTTGACAAATTCTTTTAAAACACTCGGTATTCGCAACACAAAATTTTGGAGTTGACGATGTCCTGACATCATCCCTAAAATGTGTCAACCCTGCAACTCAATATTCAAACGAACACAGAGAGGGGAGAGGGATATCATCCGCGCTCAAAAACACGTGTAGTTTTTCAAATTAAACTTCAATTTAACCGTCGCGCCGAACAACATGGAGCAGGCCTCTACAGAAACAATCAAATCACTCGCCTGGAAACGAGGCCAAGTGCAGAAGGGTCTTTACAGCACTTAAGTCTTTTTTGTTTTTTCCTTTTGTGCTTTTCAAGCAATGAATCACTAGACATAGTAGGAATTTAAGGACCACAAGCCTTGTAGACATGCATTTAACAAAGGGAGCAAACTCAATTACTACGGTGTTTTTGCACTCGTCCAAATTCTTCTTCATTTTAAAGAACAAAATACGACAATGTTCTATAATGAAATTTACACGATCGTTTTGTCCCCTGGTTCATTGAAAATTTCGCCTCGACTTGTACCGCAATACTTCAATTCTGACTTAGTCCAGTGGCCCATTGTGATCGCGAGAAAAGAAACAGCACCTGTGTGAATTGACGCATTGATAGCACATGTGTAATTTCTAAAATGTGTCGAAAGTATTAGTTACTTCTTTCAAAATGGAGAGAGTCTTTCTAGAGTACTCAATTCGGTTCGGTTCAGTTTCTCAAATTTTTTCCTGATTTTTCGAAAATTTCGCTTCGATTTGCATCACAATACTTCATTTCTGACTTGGTCTAGTGGCCCATTATGCTCGCACAAGAAGAATCAGAATAAGAAGTACCTGTGTGCATTGATGCATTGATAGCACATACGCAATATCTAAAATGAGACGAAAAAATTAGTCTCTCCTTTCAAAACGTAGTCAAAATGTCTCCGCAGTATTTCCCAAAAAGTTATCGTAATATGTCAGTTACGCTGGTTACATAATCGTGTTTTGATGATCGAGTTTTGTATGTTAGCTAAGAATAATAAGATTCATTCAAACCGCACTTGCTACGTGCAATATTAACAGAAGTATCGCCCTCTGAAAAGTTGGGTTTTTGACGTAATCTACCGCGGCAGTAACACCCTTGGTTTCTTCCACCTTGATTTATTAGTCAGTGTGACGTAAATCGGGGGTCCAATGTCATTAGATGATACTCAAAATAGAGTTACCTAGAGTATAATTTCATCTTCTACAAAATTTGTCCATTACACTGGAAAAAAACACTTTGGATCTAGAGTCCAGACTCTTAAAAACATCGACAAGAAAAAGTACTCTTGATTCAATCCAATTTTTCCTTGAATCGAAGAGCCGAGCCTCTTGATTTAGGCGGATTTCCTATTGAATCAAGCAAAAAGCCCGATAGAATCAAGAGTATTTTTTCTATCTAGCGTAAATCAAGAACCAAGCCTCTGAATTTAAGCGAATTTCGTTTTGATTCGAGCAAAAATCCGATTGAGTCAAGAGTATTTTTTCTTGTCAATGTTTTCAAGAGTCTGGACTCTAGATCCAATGTGTTTTTTTCCGGTGTATAATTTGGCGCTAAAACCAATGTTTTTGGCGTAAAATTGAAGTTTAGGAGAAAAAGTGGGCGAATTTTGGAAATTTTTTCAGTTTTTGGGGAATTTCGGGGTACAATTTTTACGGCTTTTTGGCTACTTTTACATATTTGGATTCTATTCGTTTCTCTGCGTTTTTGATGCGTAAAAACATTTTCTTGCGATTTTGTCCGGGTTATTCCTTAATATTTCGAATCCCGCCCCGACTTAAACGGCAAAAGAGCACGTGACATGTCGTGCACGAAGAGAATGGAATAGTCGAAGACAGTCAATCCTCCGACTCGAAGCGCGCACTTCCCGATTTTCAGACGCGTAAAATGATAGCATTGTGTCTTTACCGTGAGTTCCGAGGGGCGCAAAGATGTATCACCGATAGGATACGCGGAAAAACGTGGAGCGGCGCACAGTGAAACCAGTCATCGAGAGAGATAGAACATGACATTTTTTGCTACGATGACGAAGTTTTGATGTTTATTCCATCATCGTGGCGTTCCACCAGTGAAGCGGGACATTGAGAGAAATTGGACATGAATTTTTTTACTAATGTGGCCAAAAAATCGATACTCAGTTCGTCACGAATCAAATTTTAAGGGAGCTTGAAGAAAATTTGACGAGTTAGGTTAGGAGCTAATCAAAGGAGCTGCTCATGAGGTTCTACGCTTTGTATTAACGAGTCGTCACTTTCCGGCCAAAGCATCACAAGCGCCATGCGACGTTTAAAAATTTCCGCCGCCATTTTATTCTTTTGCAGACGAATTGTTGGTCGAATCTGTTCTCTGTGCCGCCGATGAAATTCAGTGAAATTTTCGGACAGCTGCGTCGAAAGATTGCTCTTTAAAAATACAAAACGACGGCGGAAATTTTTAAACGTCACGTGGCTCTTGTGATACTTTGGCCGGAAGGTGACGAAATGTACACTGAAAAAAAAGTATGGTAACATCTACTATAAGTCTGTTTGATTTTTACAGAGGTATACTATTTAGTGAAAATTACAAGAATTATTATTATAGCAGTATTCCCCAGAGCTTAGGTGATACTTACCACAATGTGATTAATACTACAGTAACTGAGTCCGGTGTTTATTATCATACTCGGATCCCTGTATCAGGGTACGGCCAAATCTACCACATTCTTTTTCAGTGTACTTTCAGAGAACTTTGAAAAAAGCAAAAAAGGAACCTTCAAGGTTTCCAAACCACACCCGACCTTTTCTTTGACTTGCTTCACTGTGCGACACCGCGCTCCGATGAGCGGGACGTTGCGGATGCTTTTAAATTATATCGACAAACGCACAAAAGCCATTAGATGTTATCATCCTCATTCGTTGTCACCTCTTCATTAGCTCAGAGTTGTTTACTTTCTCACATCTGCCGCTTCGAGTGCTCGCCCAGACATCCAAGTCTGTTTGACGCCTTTGTTCAAATGTTCGCTACGCCTTTCCGTCGCACAGCGGAGATGACTCCTCTTATTTTCCTTCTCCCAGGAAAACTTTTGTCCTCCGGAGGAGAGGTTGTCCAAACAAGTTTTGGTTTGGGTACCACCTGGGAAGAGGCGACGGGGACGTCCCGTAAAGGGGTGGCGGCAGGGCCACCAGGGCGTTGACGAAGAGATGTTGCGGTGTCAGTTGCCCGCAAACCTCTAGGAGGATAGGCATATGTGGCGTTTGAGTGTCGCAGAACACCAGAGTGCGTGTTGTAGGAGCGACTTTATATCCAAGGAAAACGTTTGCCAAAATGCTGTGGATGTTATTTGTAGTGGCGAGGCGTGATAATCGACTATCAATACTGTCTCATTTGAAGCTATGGTGAAGTATCGATTCTTATGTTACCGTGCTAAAGGAAAACGACATATGCACCTTCAGGCGTTGCCAAATTTTCTTTGATAAAGCACGAATTTCCCGATGAACTTATGAATATTTTCCTCTCAATGTTTCAGATAATTTTGTTAGCAATTTCACCTTAAGTCCCTGAAAGTTCCAAGGAAAAATATGCATAACTTTCCTAAAGAATAAACATTTTATTGAAGGAAATCTGGCAACGTCAGAAGGTTCATACGGAGTTGTTCCTTAGCACGGCAGAATTGGAGGATTGTATTTTCGTGTTGCTGTTCGATCATTTAATTAATGGACTACTACTGCATGCCGCGCTAAGGAAAGGCGTCGTGTGACCCATTGAACGTTGACAAATTTCCTCCGAAAAGTCACAAATTTTCAGGAAAATGTATGCTTATTTCTCTTCCAATTTTTTGGAGTATTTCGTTCGTAATTTGATCTAAAAAGTCTAAAATGTGAATGAAAAATATTCATTTCTTTCTTCGGAAATAAATATCAGCTGAGAGGAAATTTGGCAACATTCGAATGCTCATACGGCGTTTTTACTTAGCATGGCACACAAGGCAAGGTATCTGAAGCATTTTGATGTATCGAGGGGTAAGGAAGAATACCAGCTAACTGATAATTTTGGTGAAAATGAATTAGCGACTTTACCGCAGCTTTCAGTATCAAATACTCAAGCTGATGTTTTTAGTTTTTCCAATTCCGCACGTAAGCATTGTAAAGGTACTGTAATGTATAACAAAATTGTTACTCTAACTTAACTGAAAAATTAGAAAAATGGCAAAGTTTCTTCTTTGTCTTGCAAAATCGCCATTTCGCAGATAGGTGGAATTTGTTTCTCAGGCATCGGTATTTTCCTCTTTGAAATTTCACGTGTGCAAACACTTAATGGTAGTAACAAGGTGAAAAACACTGACTCGGCGAGTTTAACTAATCGAGCAAAACACAGTTCAGTCGGCTCGGAACGCATATTAGCGCCTACAAGACTAAAATAATACCTCACTCATTGCGCCAAACATAGAAAACAGTGCGGTCGGTTTGAAGCGTATATGAGCGCCTGCAAGACTGCGTGAATACTTCACGCATTGCGCGTTCACCACGGTGCGGTGCGAGTGAATGGGAAGGGTCGGTCAGCGCGCATCACGCGTCTTCTTTTCTCTGATGACAGAGATTTCCCGCCCTTAGAACAGAGAAAAGCAACCATGTGTTGTGTATTTTTCGTCGTAGATTCCAATTTTTGAACATATCATAGCCGAATAACGAGTTTTTTTATGCAATCTTGACACATTTTTTCATGAATATTGAAAATAGGATCCTCTATCACTTTGCATGCAATTTTCTATAATTAGTCCGCTGATTAGTCCAGCAATCTCAGACTTCATAGAGCTCACAGGATCCAATAAAATGACAGAAGTTTCAAGAAAACGATTTGCAATGACTAAAAGACTTTATTGGGTTTTAAAACTAAAAGACTAAAGGTTTTATTGCATTGTAAAGGCGTATATTTATTTATTTAAAGTCAAAAGGAGCCATCTCTATTGTGACCTGGGCTCTGAGTTCAATAAGAATACACGTAAAACAGAGCCCATGGCACAATGGAGGATGTTCCTCCTGATGTACGTAATACGTCCAGTTCTCATTTCATGTAATCCTCGAGGCTTTGTTAAATTGAAAGTATCTACACTAGGCAAAAATGATGGTCAGGTTGACTGCCTTTAAATTATAAGCACCTTTTTCACTTTTCCTGGCGTAGAAGTGTCAAATGAACTCTACTCCATAGCAATAGTGTATCCATGGCTAGATTAAAGAAAGGGTGTTCCTTCGATTGCGATTTTGCAAATCTGAATACGTTTTTTTATTTTTCAATTTTTTCTTTTTTCCCTGCGGCCCTGTCTCCTAGGGACGTTTTCATGGGATTTGTCCCAAGTTCGAATCGCAGGAATGAAACTTCTGGGATTTTTCCCAGTTACCGTCTCCACGGGACGGGGCTCATACAGTCCTGCGACTAATTTGCGCGGGAAGATAAATTAGTTAGTGGTCGAGTATTTAACCGGATTAAAATAATAATTGCACTCAATTGACAATTAGACACATTATTTTAACTAAACAAACATTAACAATGTAGTAATGAATAAAATATCGCACAGTTCGTTTTCACTTCTTCTTCTTCTTCTCTCAGTGGGTCCTAGGGGTACAAGTATCCTACTTGGTGCTGGGAAAAATATTGATTAACTCAATATTTTTCCCAACTTCGTAAGTGGGATTTTTCCCTGGGACAAATCTCGTGAAACTGCTCGTGGAAACAAGGCCTGAGAAAGAACTATTATTTAAAGTTGTCCATGCAGCGTCTCCTCTTATAGAAAAATAACCACGCGAAATTTCAAGGGAATATTTCGATGAGTTTCCTTCGACAAAAATAAGATCTAGCCAGAGATTTTTCAATATCGCGATAGAGGTGAGTGTTTTTCGACTCCAGCCATCGCCATTATCCATACATCGAAATTTCACATATTTGTCCTCAGCGTGTTTGGGATCCGAGGATACTCTCCCGAACCCTCTTTAAAACTCCTAAAACTCCTCTAAATACCACTCCGAATGCAAACTTGTTTATAATGACGTTCCTGGCGACGTATTAAACTTTCGAAGGGGAACTTTCCTTTCGCGAGTCGTGACTTGTTAAAGTTGCACCGAAAAGTCTGAATGCACACTCCGACGCTCTCGCTCGCTCTAATTGCCCGAAATTCCGATGAGAGGTCTCCTTTGAATACTGCCGTGCTAAGGAAGAACGCCGTATGTACATTCGAGAGTTGCCAAATTTCCTTTGCTGAAATGTTTATTTATGAGAAAAATTATGAATATTTTTCCTTGGAATTTTCAGGAACTTTAGATTAAAATACAAAGAATATTCCCTGAAAAATTGGAAGAAAAATATTCATAAGTTTACCAGGGAATTCGCGTTTTATCGAAGGAAATTTGGCAACGCCTGATGGTTCATACGGCGTTTTTCCTCAGCACGGCAGAATAGGTGCACTGAAAAAAATAATATGCTGTTTTAGCATCTAGGATGTCAAAAATGTGTCTGGTGATCCCAAGATGCTGCCTTTACTGCCCTCGCAGTTAACTTTACATCCTATGAATGCAAATTCAACTGCGTGGGCAATCAAGGCAGCATCTTAGGATCACCAGACACATTTTTGACATCCTAGGTGCTAAAACAGCATACCATTTTTTTCAGTGTGTCGAGCAGAGTGTCGAGTGAAACGCTATCTTTCACATCGTTCACAAGTATTTACATTTCCTTTACAGGGAGCGGGATTTTTCCCCGGCATGCTCACATTTCAACTTTCAGGAACCCTCTCTACAAGGCTGTGTTTGCGCCACTTCACTTTTATTATTTTTTCACGGAGGGGCTACATCTTAAACCTCTCTTTGGCAGATTCTGATTCTTTTTAAATAATGCATGCTTCTTCACCTGTTAAGGGTCGTTCATAAGAATTACGTAACGAACTTTTTCCGATTTTTGACCCCCTTTCCCTCGTTACGCACCCGTAACGCAGCCGTACCTACACCCTCTTTTTATTTCTGGATTTAACGGGTTCTTCCAACTTGGTCTCATCCGTGTAAAGACGTAAAGCAGCTAGTACAAATGTCTGGATCGTTAATTGATTAATTCAAAGTAGAAGAAACCGCTGTGTGTATTACCTTGATAGATGACGTCATACGCCATAATTTTTTGGAGTGGGGGGGGGCAGTTTCCCCTTTCTTATTATTGGACATAGAAACTAGGTGTTTGGACAGATCTTACTATTTTGCGCTATCCCATACCCTGGAAAATAAGTATATCGGATCCAGTGTCTAGACTCTTGAAAAATTTGACAAGAAACAATGCCCTTGATTCAATCGGATTTTTGCTTGAACAGAGAGCCAAACCTTTTAATTTAAGCGGATTTCCTTTCAATCCAAACATAAATCCAATTCAATTAAGAGTATTTTTTCTTGAAGAATTTTTAAGGGGTTTGGACTCTGGATCCAAGATACTTCTTTCCAGTGTAAGCTCAAACCATACAAACGTGAATCTGTGACCAGCACAACAGACCATTCACTCTAGCTACACCGATATGCTATACTGCTAAAGTAAGAACGCCGTATAAACCCTCAGGCGTTGCCAAATTTCCTATAATAAAACGCGAATTTCCCGGTAAATTTATGAATATTTTCCTCCCAATTTTTCTGATAATTTAGTTCGCAATTTTATCTAATGATTCTGAAAATTTAAAAGAAACACATTCATAACTTTCTTAAAAAATTATCATTTTATCGAAGGAAACTTAGCAACTCTCGAATGTTCACACGGCGTTCTTCCTTAGCACGACGGATAATTCATAGTTTGAAACACCAATCACCCGCGTGCAAAGACATTGAATCACGTAGACCGTGCGTTCGGCTCGGTTTAGTACTGGCGGAGCGAGGCAAGTTTCTCGGAGCCCCATGATGGGCGGGCGGGGAAGGGGAGAGAGCGCGTGTCCCAAGCACTCGAAGAGGCAATGGAGAATTCATGCCCGCGCTCAGTTTTTCACGAATATCTCGTTTAGAGTCCATTTTCAGACAAAATTCCTAAGAAGAAAAGTTGTAGAACACATAATTTTACACCCGATTAGCATTGTTTCATTTTCCCGAACTAATTATTAACCGAGGAAAAAAGCCTCACAATCCGACAAAAATTCACTGGAGCCGCCAGGAGCCGCTACTGCGCATGCGCAGATATGCGCAACTGGGACACACGAACTCATCGATGCGGGTCGGTGCCACTACTCATCACATGCGAATTTTTAAAAGTTGCCCCGCCTTCCGTAACACAGGATGCACGGTCTACGTGATTCAATGTCTTTGCCCGCGTGTCAATTCTGTTTCCCCGAATTCTTTCAGTCATAAACCGCCCCCTGCATGAAACCACCTTGAAGTGGCACTTCAGTTTTGAGCGGAGACGCCTGAAAGAGGTGGAGATAATCTCCCGTGATTAACTCCGAACAGAACAATAGCACCCGAGCGGGGCCGCCAAGTCTCACCCGCCGCCACCGAAACCACCCCAATCCCCGAGTGAAGTCTCTCGCCATTTTGGCAACGTCGCGAGGTCGGCGGTTTCGCTGCTCTTTTGTCTCGCGGAACCCCGGACGCGAGAGTGGGCGGTTTGCGATTGTTATGCACCGCGCTGCATCTGGGAATCCAATTTCCCCGCTAATATGACGGGAATGCGGCGACGTTGCCGGACCGTGCACAGAAATCCCGCGATTTTGCCGGTGAGGCTCTGGGCGGTTTCGCACGGGCTGGCAACGGTGGACGCGAGGCAGCTGCGCTTTTGAAACCGCTCGCGAAATTGATTCATCAAAATTAAGAATGCGCGCCGGTCTCCGCCGCCCGCCGTGCCTGGTCTGAGGTAAAACGGCGTATGAACATTTGGATGTTGTCAGATTTCCTCATAAGGCAGCATATAAATATGATGGATAGATAGATAGATAGATAGATGGATCGATGGATAGATGGATAGATGGATAGATGGATAGATAGATGGATAGATAGATAGATAGATAGATAGATAGATAGATAGATATAGATAGATATAGATAGATGGAGAGATGGATAGATAGACCTAATTTGCTACTTCTTCACACATCAAAAATAAATTATAAATATATTGCGAACTCAGAAATTTAAGATAATTCGATGAAATATTTTCGTGCAAATTCTCCTTTCTCTCAGAAACTATCACTGAGACCAGATTACCTCCTCATTTTGTTAAATTAACACTCACTTCTGTTGTTATAAACGTGTTTATGACAGTCAAAAATCTTCTGCGTCGTTTCTTTTCTTACTTATGAATATTTTTCATCTCGATTGCCCATTTTCTAGTTACCTACCCTCAAATGTGATCCTATTTTCAGGCCAGGCAATTGTGCATCTTCCTTATTCCGATGAAATCCAAATCCCCTGAAGAACGAGTACATTCTTCTTTGAGTATTTTCCAAAAAATATTTTTCACAATTGAACACACCATGTCGACGGTGAAAGTCGGCAATCACATAACTCGTTTGCGGTGTCTGAAAATCTCCGTCTCTACGTCATTTTTTTAAAGGCGAACAAATTGACATTATTTCTTGAAGTTTTTGCAGAATTTTCTTCGCATCGAGAAGAAAAATCATGACAGTTTTAAAGAATTGCCGTTGAGTAGTTTTCCATTTAAAAAATAAAGTATGACAGGAAGTCTGCGACGTCGCAAACCGAGTTATGTGATTGCCGACTTACACCGTCGATGTGTAAAATCAACGGAATTTATCGGTACAACTTTCCAAGATAAATATTTTCTATCGTGATATTTGGCAACATTTGAGTTTTCATACGGCGTTCTTTTTAGTACCACTGGAGTCGTAGCGTTGAATTAAAAGTCCCGCACGCATAAGGCCCGGTCTGGTATTTAGCGTGGAGGAATTTTTATAGGTAATGAAATCCGAGAGGTGACTACCATTACGAGCGAGTGTTTTGCTCTCGTAGCGAGGCGTGAATGATCGATCATCAATATTTTCCCATTTGAAGCTGTGGTAAAGAATCGATTATCAAGGTGCTCGTTGCGAACGCCCTGCTTGTCGATTCATTCCCATAGGTTCAAATAGAAGATCAATCGATGTATCGCAAAGCACGTCACACCTCTGCAGCTGTGCTTTCTGCTTGGCGTGAACTCGAAATAGGTATCTCGCATGGGTAGGAAATGAAGGAAATAGACACCTCCCATTAGTATCACATTAATTCCGGAACTTTTAATTTTGATGATTCGAGTTTTTATGATAGGTGGTGGAAGTTTTTTTTACAGCCAGGATCACGCCATCAATATACGTATTTGTTGATGTGTGTGTTAGTATAAATCAGGAATGACGTCAAGACCCGTCAATTTCCGTCAATTTCCACGGGTCCATTGATATTTTTAATATCTTTCAGTCATCTCCGGTCCAATTGGCGAACACGTCTGCACTGATAGCGTGATCAAGGCTCTTCACTGAATTGGCTTCATATTAATATTTATTGGTTACACGTCTATCAGTGTGCTTGACAAAGTTGCAAAAAAAATCGTTCTTTTTTTGAGTGATTTAATCCGTTTGCAACTTAACAGCCAACAAGGATATTATTTCAAAATTTCAATGACAGTACTTTTAGAGTAAGTTACCACTTGTTGACAACAAGTCAGAGGTGACTCCCTATTTCTGTTCGGAGTTTAAAAATGATGAAGGAATTAAAGCCGTAAGGTTGTCCTTTTGATGACTTTACTCAATGCAATTGAATTTTATCGTGACAACAAAAAAAACTGTTCTAGGCTCCAGCCTTTCTTTCATGGTAAAAAAAAGTATTTAAATCTTCAATGCTCGAAAACATAGACCTCGATAACATTTACTGTAGATGAGCCTATTTTTAAGGTAGCTTTTAAATCTTGCAGCAATTCTAAAAAGCAAAATAAGTATCTTCTACACGGAATCTCGAACTGTTCACCATACTGCCGTGCTAAGGAAAAACGCCGTATGAACCTTCAGGTGTTGCCGAATTTCCTCCTTGAAATCACGAATTCTCTGGAAAATTTGTAAATATTTTCCCTTAAATTATTCAGATAATTTTGTTCGCAATTCAAATAAAGTTCCTGAAAATTTCAAGGAAAAATATTCATAACGTTCTTCAGAAATAACTATTTTCTAAGAGGAAATTTGGCAATTCTCGAATGTTCAAACGGCGTTTCTCCTTAGCACGGCAGCATAATAAGTAACGCAACCGTGGCTATAACTCCTTGATACATTGATACAACTATTCGTACTCAATGGATGTGCGTGTTGCTTACAGTTCTATTGAAGGCGCTTTGAGTTTCCTTGTTCGCCTAACAATTTGCGTGCGCTACACCATTTAAAGTCATCGATAAGATAATACCTGCACAATGGACCACAAGACAAGGTACGAGTTAAAGGATTCTGATACATGTTTCTTAATTTGAATTTCACGTAGAACACGACTCGCGCAACGAAAATTACTGAAACCAACTCCTAACGAAGATATTAACGTTTTTATTTCACATTGGTTACGAGAAATTTGAACTGCCCGCTCACAAGAAACTCAAAGCTCTACGTAAGTCAAATTGCGCACTACAACGGTTTCGGCAATCTTCTCTATCGAGCAATGTTCATTTCCCACCATGTGTTGTTCAAACTATAAGCAATTTGCTATAGCTGAGCCAAAGCGTTAAGATTGAGGTTGCCAGATTTTTATATCGCAGAGACTGTCATGATAAACGTTTAGCGCGCGATGCGAATCACGTAGAATATTGAGTTTTCATGAGCGGGTGGTTTGAATTCACGCATCAAGAATCAGTAAATATCTTCGTAAGGAGTTGATTTCGGTAATTTTCGTTGTGCGTATCGTGTTCTACGTGAAATTTTGGTTAAGAAACATGTATCAGAATGCTGAAATTCGTACCTTGTCTAGTGGTCCATTACGAAGAGTTAACTTCTCTGCTAAGGAAAAACGTCTCATGAACTTTCTAACGTTGCCAAATTTCAGCAATTTTTATCCATATCTAGGAAACAATTCCACCTATCTGCAAACTGACAATTTTGCAGTGTAAAACAGGCACTTCGCCGTTTTGGTAATCTTGAGATTGGGTGTTTATATAAATTACAGCGTCTTTACAATGCTCCCATACGGAATGGACCAGCAAACATGGCACGAATTTCAGCATTCTGATACATGTTTCACAACTAAAGTTTCACGTAAAACACGATGCGCACAACGAAAATTACCGGAATCAACTCCTTACGAAGATATTTAATGATTCTTGATGCGTGAATTCAAACCACCCACTCATGAAAACGCAATGCTCTACGTGACTCACATCGCGCTCAAAACGTTATCATGACAGTTTCTGCGATATACAAATCTGGCAACCTTAATCTTAACGCTTTAGCTCAGCTATTGCAAGTTGTTTATAGTTTGAACAGCACATGGTGGGAAATGAACATCGCTTGATTGAGAAGTTTGCTGAAACCGTTCTAGTGCACGATTTGACTCACGTAGAGCTTTGAGTTTCTTGTGAGCGGGCAGTTCAAACTCCTCGTAACCAATGTGAAATATAAACGTTAATATCTTCGTTAGGAGTTGATTTCGGTAATTTTCGTTGCGCGAATTGTGTTCTACGTGAAATTCTGGTCAAGGAACATGTATTAGAATGCTTAAATTCGTACCTTGTCTATTGGTCCATTGGAGAAATTAAAAAAATCAGCTTGCTCATTTTCGCCAAAATTGTCGGGCGGTATTGTTCTTTAGCCCTCGGTATACGACTCTTAGAAATGAGGTGTATGTGTGTGGTTTATTGAAATGCTTAATTTAGTCGTGTCCTTCAAGGGATACATCGACCATCTATCAGTGATGGATTATCTTACTTCCAACCTTTGAATCCGAGTGAATCGGTGCATGATTTCATCAGGCCTTGAAGCGATCGAATCCGAAATCGTTAAAAGCGAGGCGACAAACTCAATCAAAATGGCTGGGTCTCGAAGTGTCAATTGCCGGCGCTTTTATCGGAAATAAAAACCAATCATCGTGGAGCATCTCGATTCGAGGAAGGAGCTCGATTTTCGTCATCAATCCCGCCCTTGCCGAGTCGTCACGTAAATCAGTTTTAATTCGAAAACATCCAAATCCACACACTTTAATGAGCTATAAATGAACTGCATTTGTAATTACGAGGGGCGTTCAATAAGTAAGTATCCCCCCTCTCTAAAATCCATAAGAATGGACCAATTTTAAAAAACTTGGGCTCAAAATCTTCCTTAGGATATTTTGAGTTCAACAAAACAAACCGCAACAAAATCGGACTATGTGCGGCCGAACGCGAGCCGTTTGAACGCGCCGAGGAGCTCGACGCTCCCGCCGAATCTGCGAGGATTTGAAGTCCGCTACAGGAGAAGAGCTTCTCTGCCAAAGCCTCAGTCGTTCATCACTGACGAAAAATAAAAGAAATTTTTGTAGAATAAGGGGCTTACCTCACCTCTCCACATAAGCAGCTCGATCCAAGCAAGTCTGATACTGAGACTAAGACTAAGAGAACAGCTTTTGGATGCCTCGTGCGTGGAAGTCTTTCAGCTGACCGCGGATGAAAGAGTGGACGGCTT
>NW_017547174.1:5548373-5565408 GCF_001854935.1 Bemisia tabaci | reverse complement strand
TACTGGTCTCGGAGTACAGTCGTATATGGCATATCCTCAATTGTCAGGGAATTTGACTCAAACGTCTCGAAGTAATCAGGGAAATGTCAGGGAATTTCATTTTCTACATTTGGGTGGCCCCTTTGATGTTTGGTGATGTTACTGGTCTCGGAGTACAGTCGTATATGGCATATCCTCAATTGTCAGGGAATTTGACTCAAACGTCTCGAAGTAATCAGGGAAATGTCAGGGAATTTCAATTTCTACATTTTTTGGCAACCCTGATTCGGCAACCGGGGGCGCCGGCCCGGCTCCCAAACGAGTTTTCAACGACTGTCACTTACCGCGCAATTGTGAAGTTGCGCTCGGCTCTGGAGAGGGCGCCGCCGTTCCTTGTCATCTGACGCCCGACATTCGACCCCCCCCCCCCCCCCCCCCNCACCCTCCGATCGCCCCCCGCCCTCCGATCGCCCCCTCCCAGATCACTCGGCGGAGTCTCGTCTCCCGTCTGCGGATGGATGCGCCCTTTTGTTCCCGGGAGCAGCCGGCTCCGGCTCGGAGCTCCGCCGACTTCCGAGTTTATTTTTATAGGTGTGTCAACCACCTAGCGAGGAGACGCTTCATCGCCCGGACACTTGTCACCGCGTTGCGCCCCGCGCCCCCGGTTCGAAACGTCGTCCCCGCGATTGTTTTGCACGCGGCTTCTCTCTTCCGATGCTTTGATGCGGAGCCCTGCTAAAAATGATGAGTAGGTTATTTAGAATTCGCCGACTCACATGAGTAGAATTTCCTACTTATACGAGTAGAAATCCTACTCATATCACTAGAATATTCTACTCATAAGAGTAGAAAAGTTCAACTCATATGAATTCAATTTTTTTAATTTTTCAGATGTGGTGTTTTTGACCAGGACACACCGACATTACATGTAACTTTGGAAAATAAGAACATTTTGTTCCTGTAATTTTTTTGATGCGGTGACTAGTTTCTGAGATATCGGACACGGTAGATTCAACGCTGAACTCATGTGAGTTGAAATCTCTAGTCATATGAGTTGGAATCTCAAGTCGTATGAGTCGGCGAAAAGTGAATAGAGAAATTCTGCTCATATGAGTTAAATTCTATTCATTTAAGTTGAAGTTCTATTCACATGAGTTGAAATTCTATTCATATGAATTGAAATTCTATTCATATGACTTTGATTTTCTACTCATTTGTACTCACAATTTTTAGCAGGGAGGGTCTATGTGAGGAAATTATTGTCATAACTGTGATGCTCTCTGCGGGCTGATAAGTGGAATTTATGGACAAGGCGATAGACTAAGAGATAGACAAAACGAGTGACAACGTGAGTGACAAAGTGACAGACAAAGTAAGAGGCTGACTGCTTGTTTTGCACAAACTGCACTGGAAAAAAAACACATTGGATCTAGAGTCCAGACTCTTGAAAACATTGACGAGAAAAAATACTCTTGATTCAATCAGATTTTTGCTTGAATCAAAACGAAATCCGCTCAAATGAAGAGGCTTGGTTCTTGATTTAAGCTAGATTCTGATTGAATCAAGAGCAGTTTTTCTTGTCGATGTTTTTCAGAGTCCGGACTCTAGATCCAATGTGTTTTTTTTCCAGTGTGGTAAAAAAAAAGTAGCTTGGATCAAGAGTCCAGACTCTTAGAAACATTGACAAGAAAAAATACTCTTGATTCAATCGGATTTTTCCTTGAATCGAAGAGCCAAGCCTTTTGATTTAAGCGGATTTCCATTTGAATCAAGAGAATTTTTTCTAGTCAATGTTTTCAAGAGTCTGGACTCTAGATCCAAGCTTCTTTTTTTTTTTACCAGTGCACGGTTTCTTTCTTTGGATGCTTTGATGCAGAGGGTCCATGTGAGGAAATTACTATCATAACTGTGATGCTCTCTGCGGGCTGATAAGAGAAATTTATGGACAAGGCGATGGACTAAGAGATAGACAAAGCGAGTGACAAAGCGATTGACAAAGAGATAGACAAAGTAATAGGCTGACTGCTGAGGGATGGACAAAGTGACAAAGTGAGGGACATGTGAGGAATAGGCAAATAGATATACTGCCATGCTAAAGAAGAACGCCGTATGAACATTCGAGAGTTGCCAAATTTCATCGAGTAGAACCTGTATTTTTGAAGAAAGTTATGCGTATTGTTCCTTGAAATTTTCCGATATTTTAGATTAAACTAGGAACTAAACTGTCCAAAAAATTGGAAGAATAATATTCAAAATTTTCCCAGTAAACTTGTTGGTTATTAAGGGAAATATGGCAACGCTTGAAGGCTTATACGGCGTTTTTCCTTAGCACGGCAGTATAGAAAGGGATTGACAAGGGGATGGACGAAGGAATAGACAAGGGGGTGGACAAATCGTAAGAAAACGAAGGCAAAGGGATAATTTAGCGATTCTTTTTTTTCGGTAATAAGGAAAAACATAGTATGAGCCCCAAGTCGTTGCGAAATTTCCTTCTATGAAAACCGACTTTACCGTGGATTATGAAGAATATATACTAAAACGAATATAAGCTTGAGTGTTGCTCATTTTTTTTAGAAAATAAAACATTAGAGACAGTTGGACTGTGTTTAGCAGAAAGAAACCGGACCGCATCAGCTATTTTCAAATTTAACCGGGCATTTTAATTTTTTACAAGGAAATGTTTGTGCGGTTTCCTTCAAAATTTTTAAGAAATTTTCTTTTTACTTCTGTAGGTATGCAGAAAATTCACTGACATTTGCACAAACAGCCGCCTGAACATTTTCATGTAAAAAATTAAATTGTCCCATTTGATTTGACAGTAACTGATGTGGCTTGAGCCTTTTCTGCTTAATGCGGTCCAATGAGGCAAAGTTTGATGTACATATAGTTAGGCTATTTCGGGGAAGTCTGTTCCATTGCTCGTTGTGATGAGCAAATTGATGCACTTTTACCCGACATAACCAATAAAGCCCGTTCAGTTTGCGGTCTCAAGGGAATCTCAGTCAAATTATCGACTTTTCATCATTTTTGAGATGAATATGATCCCTGCTGAAATACAGTGATGTAGTTAGGCTAATTATTGATAAAGTTCAATTGCTCATCGTGATGAAGAAACAGTTGCGCTTTTATCCGACTGCACTAATAAATCCTGGCCATCTGAAGGGAATCTCAGTACTATCGATTTTTCATCATATCTGAGATTAATACGATCCCTGCTGTAAACTTTCGATGAACCCTTTTTTTTAATGAACTTCCTTGAACTTTCAGCGATGTTTAGCGTTTGACTCTCACTTCCGATCAAAGCAAAACTTTCGAAACCGAACTCGGAGTTTATTTGGTAAAGTTCTGCTAGATAATAGATCTCATCCTTAAAACTTGCCGCCTCACCTGCTTTGCAGGGTTAATAAATATTCGGCTGCATAGTTTGTCATAACCACCGAACCAATTTTCATCGAGGGGTACTTCGTTACTTGGTTCTTGATTAAGTGTTGGCTCAAGATAAACGATCCACTCTCTCCACTGTTTTAGAATCACCACGATTGATATATATATATGAGTCGCTTTTATAGCGCTCTTTGGCGCTGTGCGACGCCTAATCGCCACAAAGCTCGGTCTTCCCACAGGTCATCAGGGAGTTGACAATCTCTTATCTCATTTAACACCCCCTGTCGCCAACCTCGCACTGGGCGTCCCCTACGTCTCCTCCCAGGAGGAACCCAATCAAGCATCTTTTTTGGCAGCCTCTCTTCCGTCATCCTATTGACATGACCATACCAAAAGTTGTTTGGTCATGACGTCGAACACGATGTCATTTTCGACTTCCATTATCTGACGCACTCTATCATTACGGACCCGATCTCTCCTAGAAATTCCTGCTGACCTTCTCCAGAAATCCATCTCCGTTGCTCTTAGCATATCCTGTGTCCGTTTCTTCAGCTGCCAAACTTCACATCCGTATGTTAATATACTTTTGACTACAGCGTTGTATATCCTCCTCTTGTTATCTTTGGAAATCCGCTGATCCCAGAGGATTCCATTTAACATCGCTATAGCCTTCCTTGCTAAGGTGTTCCTTTCCCTGATAGCTTGATCCGTCCTTCCATCCTGGGTCAACCGCACTCCCAAGTACTTAAAGTGCTCGCAGCCTTTGATCTGCTGCCCATCCTCCAACTCAATGCTTTGCTGATCACCGCCAAAAGTCATCTTCTCAGATTTGGATATGCTGACTTCCAGACCCCACTTCCGATACTCTTCTACTAGCTTGCGCATCATGTATTCCGCGTCATCTTGATCTTGAGCAACCACCACCTGGTCATCAGCAAAGCACAGAGTAAACAGAGTTTCGAGATCACCCAAGGGGACACCCATACCAGAGCATTTCTTTTTCCATTCTTTTAGCACGCACTCGAGATAAATTTTAAATAATGTTGGCGACAAACAACATCCCTGTTTTAAACCCTTAGTCACATAAAATCCCGCTGACAACCCCCCATGGCACTTAACTTTGGTAAAACTCCCTTTATAAAATCGCTTAACAGCGTCAATCAACCCCCCGTTAAAATTCGATTTTTCCAAGGCCTCCCAAAGTTTCACCAACGGCACGCTGTCATACGCCTTCTGGAGATCCACAAAAATTAAATGCAGTTCCTGAGCTACGGCCATTTTCTTCTCAATGACCTGGACAATAACAAAGAGGTGATCTATCGTAGACCTGCCAGCTCTAAAACCAGCCTGCTCCTCTGCTTCGTGATCCTGCCATTCGTCCTCGATCTTCGCTTTCAGTATCTTCCCGTACACTTTGCTTATTGTCCCGGTCACTGAGAGCCCCCGGTAGTTGTTACAGTCGTCCTTCCTTCCCTTCTTTTTGTAGATGGCCTTGATCCAAGACTCCTTCCACTCCCTTGGTACCTCGTCACCCCTGATGCATTGTTGCATCAGTTTTCTGAGGCACTCAAAGAGCTTGGCAGTCCCGTACTTGACCAACTCGACAGGAATCCCACCAGGACCCGGTGCTTTGTCATTTTGCAGCTCTTTGACCGCTTTAATTATGTCACAAGTGTGGATCTCCAAGTTGTTCATTCTTCCGTTGTCCGTGCTGTTGTCTCGAAACTCTGGGCGCCTTTCCGTCAAAAGATCTTTAAAATGATCCTCCAGTTTTTTAAGTGATATCGGAGAAACGATGTCGCGCTTCATGTCTCTACGCAAACCTTTAATTAACTTCCAGCTCTCAGCACTTTTTCTCCCCCCTAGGTAGGTGTTAATTCTAGAACAGTTGCTTTCCCAAGCTTCATTCTTCTTCCGTGTTATGAGGCTCCTAACTTTAGACTGAGCTTTCCTGTAAGCAACTTTATCTTCAGTCTTTTTAGACGACAGAAATATAAGGTGTTTTTGCCTCTTAAGATTTATCTCGTCTTCAATTTCTTCATCCCACCAGTAAGGATGCTGGTATTTATTACTGGTTTTGTGAACACCTAGGGCTTCTTTCGCTGCAGAGTGGATACAATCTTTGATGAACTGATATTGCTCTTCCGTGGTACCCGAGAGTCCATCCCCCAGCTTCTCATCTAAGCGTTTCCGATACAGAGCCTTGACACTAGGGTGCTCCAAACTTTCGATGTTATACCATACTTCATGATTTTGCGTTCCCTGACTCTGCTGTTGCTCAGGCATTGGCTCTTTACCTTTAATCCCTTTAACGGGAAACGCTATATCTGCTCGGAGGAAATGATGATCACTGCCGCAAGAGAGTCCCCTGCACACTCTAACTTGCTGCAATTTCAACTTAGTAGTGTGCTTTACAATTATATAATCGATGATGGATTTCAATCCTCGCGTTGGCTGGACCCAGGTATACTTATGGATGTCTTTGTGTTGAAAAAAGCCATTCAAAATTTTTATCTCAGTTTGAGAACAAATTGAGATGAGCCGATCACCGTTATCATTAACAGCATCCTCCCCAAACGGTCCAACAACTTTACAGTTTACTCGTCGTCCCGTTCTGCTGTTCAAATCACCCATAAGAATGGCTTCCCTGCCAGCACCAACGTTCAGTATTTCATCATTCAGATCTTCGAAGAATTGGTCCTTACATGCGACAGTGGCATCATCATTTACACCGTATACTCCGAGCAGCGTGATCTTATGTCCGTACAGGTTAAGGTTCATTTTGATAATGCGCTGGTTGACGGCCTCCCAAGTGCCCACGAACTTACGTAGGCTTCTCCGCAAAAGTATTGCTACTCCTTGCTGAGCACGCTGATCTTTGGCTACGCCGCTGTAGAATAGATCATAGTCACCGTAATTCTCTGACCCGTGCCCTTTTTTCTTGGTCTCAGTAAGAACAGCGACATCCACTCCAAGTTTCTGAATCTCCGATATCACTTCCGGTAACTTATTTGAAATGCCTTGGACATTCCACGTCCCAAATACCATTGTCCGTTTTCTCAATTTTTGTCGACGTGTCCGTTTAGTTGTAGTGGTACCGAGGCTTGTATTGTTAGGTCGTTTAACAGTAAAACTTTTTACAAGTACCGGGGAGTTAGCCCGATGACTCAACCCCCAACCTGGAGGACCAGGGTTTGATTTCGGAGTTGCCTCTCCTAGACAGGTTGCTTTCACTTCAGCTCAGAGCCCTGTCTGCCCTTCTAGCAGGTGGTTCATACGCCCAGAGGCCGGTGACCATCTCCACTGCCCCCTTTGAGGCAGGGGCTACCAGCTGGGGTCCGCAGGATTGCTAAACCTGTGACAACAGTCCCCCATACGGGGACCACGATTGATACCGGGGATTGATACGATTGATACCACGATTGATACCGGGGTGAAAGGAGGGGGGTGGAGAGCAATGAAAAAAGTGGTTAAAGAGCGTGTAAGAAAATTATTTCTAGAATCAAACTATTTTCATTTGCTTGAACTAATTTTATTAACAGAACACCATTGTTATAGTATATTGTTACAGTTCTTCTAATCTTATAGTTTCATTGCAAATTAATGTTTCTGATGTTTTTGTTTTATTCTCTCTGATCCCACAAGTAATTAAATCCTCATTTCACTTTCCCTTTCATTTTTTTCTTTTTTTGTTGCACCTGTGGCCATTCACAATTATTATTTTAAAATAGTTTTCCCTAGAATACATGTGATGCTTCAAACACGGAACCAAAAATATCCTTACGTTTCCTAAGGAAAATTTCCTTACGTTTTCCTAGAATTTTAATGTTTAGTTTCGCGGCGTTTTTTTTTTTTATTATTTTCTGACGATTTTTCTGTTTTTATCAGTGTAAAACTTGGCCTTGCATTTTGAAACAGGGTCAGTTTTCAGGTATTTATTTTTTCGCACATTTTTTACATTTTTTGCGACGCGCCGGCAGGTACCACGCCCCTCCTGAAAGGGCCAATCATCCGCCCGCAATTTTGATCTGCATTCAACTTTATTAATTAAGAAAATTGGAAGAAAAATATTCATAAGTCTATTAAGGGATTTGTGTTATATCAAAGGAATTTTGGCAACGCCTGGAGGTCCATGCGGCGTTTTTCTTTGGCACGGCAGTATTTAACTTGATACATATTTTCCCCCTAATTTGTAAAACTTTTTTTTACGTTCAGAAAAGTTTTGGAAAGACAAACCAGGTTGCAAAAGTGCATGCCAATATGACCTCAAAACTACTTTGCTTGCATTACACGGTTGAAAATACGGTTTTAATAGATTCGAGACATCTTGATCTTTCGTATGTGATCTTTTGTACTTCGTGGCAGCCTTATCCTTTGTATTTTGGCTGATTAAATTTTTCCTTTTTCTCGGAAAAGCCAGGAATATGCGTGTGACCCAGCATTGGCTGTCCAAATACGGTCCGTAGGGACTCGATGTAGCTCTCAAAGGATCACGCAATAAACTTTCGATGACGCAAGCATACATTTTCCCATCCGGACGAAACGGACGTTACTGCTCCATTTTCCTTTCGGAACCTGATTCCCTGACGTCATTACCTGACGATTTCTCACCCACCCGTCGCCTTTGATAAATCGTTAGAAATTATGGACCGTAACAGATGTTCGCGTTATCAGTTTGTGTCACAATAAAAAATGACTCCCTCCCTTCTCCCTCACGCTTTGGTCCGACTGCGAAGAGTCAAAGAGAGACTGGCTATTTCGCGTCGTATTTTCAAAGGCTGCAAATTGTCGCATCGGTGGACAAGTGTCTTTGACTGTCTTGTGAAAGGATAAAATGACATAAAAAAGCGTGATGTAAACGAATCAAGTGGAGCGATTTTTGACAAGGGTTTGAAATTTTGGATTTAACCATCTACGACTATTTTTATGCGGTACTAGTTGGACCGAGTTAATCAGAAAGGGACCAACCCAACTTCCCCGAAAAGTTGAGTTAGGAATGTTTTTGAGTTCCGTTAGTCGTTTTTTTTTCTGCCAAAATTCGAAAGTCGAAAAAAAAACAAGCAGTTCCAACGCCAAAGCGTTGGAGGGCGCTTCTTTAACACTGCGCATGCGAGGGACGTTTTCATACGGCCAAGCGAGAGTATTGCGGACGGACGATGTATAACAAATTGCCTACGTGAAGGTGGTCCGGCAGCAACATACCCGCCGCTGGTCTCTGGAAAACAATAGGAAATAGTAGTTGCGTACGTTGCCAGCGAGCGCGCTGCGAGCGCATCTGTTTCAATTACCTAGCATCGAGTCGGGCCTCTACAAAGACATAAAGACGGAGCACTATAAGCAAAAAATGAAGCTTCTAGAGCTTCTTTTCAATCACCTCTACTATTGGCTAGAGGATTGGCGGCGAAATCGGGACAAGTTTGAATTCAAATGTAGGGCGGGAACTAATAAATAAAATTGCGGAAACAAAGTATTTTAGGTTGATTTTTGCCCAAATTCAGGTACACACTCATATTTTTTTAACTTTAGGTTAGTTTCAGTCCGTCGTCGACCGATTAATTTCATTTGGGAGTAACGTTGATCTAGAACTGTAACGGCCTGTTTGAACCTGCAGAACCACCATGAGCAGAAGAAAAACTAACTTTATCTGAGATTACTGCCTGTTACCGAGCAAAAGTAGGTGTATTATATTAGGACGCAGACCGAACTTTCTTAGTATATTCGTTTTAGGAATTTAAAATACGTTTCAAAGAAGAAATGTGCAAAAATCAAGAGGACAAGTTCAAATCAAATTTCCGTTTGCCGCCATGGATTCCCGCGCTCATTCACACACTCACACAAGCGCGCAGCGCCGAACCTAGCTTCACTTTTTCCCCGTGCTTTTAGATACGAGCGCTCCGTCTTTATGTCTTTGGGCCTCTAACTTTCTATTCTCTCTGACATAACCTTAAACCTTCAACCCAGAGCCGCAAACAGCTGACGCTTGACGATGCTGCGCCGAGAAAATGAACCAATCATAAAATAGCACAGTAATACGTCACTAAAATGAAGAGATCACGTGACTGTTCGTGATTTTTTCGAATCAATCTGAAATTACAACCTCGAATATGAGGCATTTAAGCATAACGAAGCCCCAAAATAGTTTAACCAGGTAATACGTCCGTGCGAGATTGTTATGCTTAAAAGCAAAACATTTCACAAAAACTTTCACGAATACCAGATGCAAAAGAAAATCAAATTTTCCCGGGTGTACCAGAATGGCGTCATTACCCATAAGGCAAAACGGTATGTAGTATAGTACATGTTACATCGGGGGAGTCGAACGGCTGGAAAGGGCGCATCTGGTACCCAGAAGCGCCCAAAATTAGTTTGTAAAAAGAGGGGTAAAAGTTAATTTCTCCATTGACCCTCATGCAGGAATGAAACTCCAAACCTATCATTTTCTCAGTTTCAACCTGACATGGGTTGGTTCTTTTCTGATGAACTCGGTCCATTTAGGAAATGGAGCTTTTCAAACTGTTTCCATTGGTTAGCCACGACAAGCATTATTAAATACAAAATCGATTTTTACAGATTTTTGAAAAAGGTTTGTAAATGTCTGGTTAAAGTAGCTTTCCGCATTGTAAAACGTGCATTTGAATCACGTCGGACGTATGTTCAAACAATTCAATTACTATATCAGCAATCCCCGTTTTTCCGTGATGATGAATCGGGAATTCCAGGGAATTTTACATGTCATAGGTACTCCTTCCTTTTTCCAGCGTCAGAGCATACTGCCGCGTGCTAAGGAAGAACGCAGTTAGGGTGTTCCGTTTTTAGACTACCATCGCAAAACCTTAGAAGTCTAGACTTCTTTTGGTCTCTAAAAGATAATTCTGAAGTTTCAGCACCATAGCTGAAGTCTACACTTTCCCCCAAAGCGATGAAAATTTTGGAAGAAATTACATTGGTTTAAATGGGGGAGAAAATAGGCCGATTCGCGGAACTACGTTTTTTGGCTGTAAAATGTGGCGAAATGATTTCAAACCTGACCATCTCTTGGGAGGCCTATTTTGAACGAGAAAATTCCACTTTTGACCCAGAGATCAGGGTAGGGCGGGTCACGGCGCAGTTAGTTTTGAGGCGCTGCGCGCAGCAAAATGCATCGCATAAGATAGGTCCTCCGAAGTTGAGGAGGCTAATGTATCTCATAAATTGTACTAAAATAATGTACAAAAGTTTTTTTTCATCCCTTCAGAACTATTTTCTACCATTTACACTGTTGCCAAAATCACTCAAGTGCAGAACATGATATACACTCATTTCCTTCCAGGTTCACGTAAATTTGGCAACAGTGTAAACGGTCGAGAAAAGTTCTGAAGGGATGAAAAAAAACTTTTGTACATTATTTTAGTACAATTTGTGAGATACATTGGCCTCCTCAACTTCGGAGGACCTATCTTAAGGCTCATCAAAAACTGTCGAATACGATGCATTTTGCTGCGCGCAGCGCCTCAAAACTAACTGCGCCGTGACCCACCCTACCTTGATCTCTGGGTCAAAAGTGGAATTTTCTCGTTCAAAATAGGCCTCTGGGTGACTTCCCAAGAGATGGTCAGGTTTGAAATCATTTCGCCACATTTTACAGCCAAAAAACGTAGTTCCGCGAATCGGCCTATTTTCTCCCCATTTAAACCAATGTTCTTTTCTTCCAAATTTCTTCCAAAATTTTCATAGCTTTGGGGGAAAGTGTAGACTTCAGCTATGGTGCTGAAACTTCAGAATTATCTTTTAGAGACCAAAAAGAGTGGGAAAAAGCCCGGGGAGCAAGGTTTTGCGATGGTTGTCTAAAAACGGAACACTCTAAACGCCGTGTGAATCTTCAGGCGTCGCCAAATTTCCTTTGATAAAACACGAATTTCTCGGTGAACTTATGCACCACTTATTTTCCTTCCAATTTTTCAGATGATTTTGTCCGCAATTTCACCGAAAGTCCTTGAAGATTTCACGGAAAATTATTCATAACTTTCCTCAAAAATAAACATATGAGGCTTCATCTGTAACAATGGCGGATGTAAAAAAATTACCTTTTCAAAACACGCTTGAAAAAACTATTTTGGTCGCACAAAAAAATTTAATATGTTTGCCTCTGGCGTAATGCACAGATCTCGATGATCACATTACAAGTATTTTCTCAAAATTTTCTCGGTGCCAAAACAGTTTTTTGAACGTGTTTCAAAAAGGTAATTTTTCACATCCACCATTTTTACATATAATTCCTCACATTGGCGAAGGAAATCCGGCAACTCTGGGATGTTCATACGGCATTTTTCCTTAACACGGCAGCATAGGTGTCCCTAGAGTCCCTTTATACTGAGAGTCAAGACAATACGAATCCATTTCTGATTGGTTAACCGTATTTTAGGCCTTCACAGTGTCACAAACGGGAATAAAGATTACATTTTCACCAATTGCAAAGATTATAATCTGGAATGGACCGAGGAATTTCGGGTTCGACAAGGAATAAACGGAATGAGAGAAGGAACGGAGAAAGGAAATTATGAGTGAGCCGATCAAAGATTACGAAAAACTGCGACAAACGTCTAATTTTTGTAATCTTTATTCCCGTTTGTGACTCCATGAGGGGTGTTGTCTTGACTCTCAGTATAAAGGGACTCTAGGTGTCCCGACAAGAAACATCACACCCAGAGGCCGAAGCGCTGAAAAACAAACCCCGTATGAAAGCCAACGCCCGCCCTTCGTCAGATCACCGCCACCTCCAGCGACAGATCTCTCGGACACTGCATCCGCCCCCGCAACCGAACCCTAACCTCCCTCATCCCCAGATCAAAGACGCCTCGGCAGCGCCGCCGCGACGCGGATCGCGTGTCGCTCCATCAAAATGCAATTTAATCAGCGGCGCCCGCCGTCCCCCAAAACCGCCTATCCGCAACACGAACTCATACCGAGATAGGCGGTTTGGGGGGCGGCGCCTCGCAAATGGGATCCGCCCTCTATCCCCGCTCATCCGTCGTTATTAAATTATTCACTCCCGCTCCCGGCGCCGGGCTCCCGATCCGATTGCTCGGGATTTTTGGATCCGCGCTCGGCTCCTTGAGATTTGACTCCGGCGGTTCGAGCTGCCGCCGAGTCGAGCACCTGTAATTCCGCCGGGCTCCCTTGTTCTAGGGATGAGTACCCGAGGAAGTGACGCGCTCAAGTGGGCCGGAGAAATCCAATACGGGGAAAAACTCCCGCACTGAGAATAAAATCTTTATGTATTTACTAAGAAAAGGGTAAAATTACCAAGAATTCAGGGTTCTACTTGATCCCAGTGTCCAGTAAGACTTTCAAACCAAGCCTCTTGGCTTGGTTCTTATTTTAAGCTAGATTCTGGTTGAATCGACGGTAATTTTTCTTGTCGATGTTTTTAAGAGTCTGGACTCTAGATCCAATGTTTTTTTTTTTTTTTTTTCAGTACATCAAAACACGATTCTGCACCGGTCACGAATTTAAAGATGAAATATTCATATTTGTCTTCAAAAATAAATATTTTCAGAGGCGATTCGGCAACATCCGAATGCTCATACAGCGTTTTTCGTCATTATGACAGTATCGACGTCTCATTCCGATCGCGGAAACAGAGCTCGCTCGTTGCTCACTCGACCTCTCAAAGAGGAGCTCATCTTGCGCGTCGCTCGAATCTCCCCGCCTTGACGCGCCCGTCTGTCGTCTCCGGTCCGGTCTTGCATATTCGTAATCACGCGCCCGACAACCCCCCCCCCACCCCCGGCTCCGGGGGCTGCATGAAAGGGGGGTGCACCATCAAAAACACGCCGGAGTACATTAATAACGCGTACACGGCGCGGAAAACACATTAATTACCTGACAAGGAGACACGCCGCGTTTGAAACATAAATTCACATTTCGAGTTCCCTCCCCCCCCCCCCCCCCCNGGGGGGGGGGGGGGGGGGGGGGTATCGATTGCGGTGTATGATCCGCGACAGCCGCGCACCGGGCCCCGATTGAAATGTTCCCGACGGGAATGCCGCCGCGCTTAGGAAAAAGGCCGTATGAACCTTCAAGCGTTGCCAAATTTTCTTCGGTAAATCGCGAATTTCTCGGGAAAATCAGTAAATGTTTTTCTACCAATTTTTCAAATAATTTTGTTCGCAATTTTACCTAAACTTCTTGAAAATTTCAAGGAGGATTATTCATGACTTTCCCCCCAAAATCGACATTTCATCGAAAGGAATTTGGCAACACTCGAATGTTCATCCTGCGTTTTTCCTTGGCATGGCAGAATGGGGGTCGGATCGGGACGGTGTTTGACATGGGGAAAAATAAAAGTATTAGCTCCCTCAGCGGGATATAAAATTTATAGATAGGGTGATATTTTGCTGCGTTGAGGGTGAGATTCGCACCTAGAGACAATATACAGGGTATCGCATAACGTGGGTGCTGTGCTGCGGAAGAACGCCGTATTAGACGACACAAAAGTGATCAGATGTTGCACAATTTCCTCCTTTTGAATGCGAATTTTCAGGGAAATCTGTGCATATATTTTCTGAAAATTTCCAGAGCATTTTAATCGCAATTAGACGTCTGTATGTAGGTATAAGCCGCGACGCCCACCCGCCACAGGAATCTGTCATGGTAGAGATCCTCCGGATGAACATTTAACTTGATGAAATTTGGCAACTTTCGAATGTACATACGGTGTTTTCACTTAGCACGGTAGTGCTAATTTAAAAATGCTAATTGAACCAACCCCGTGGTTAAAATTAGCTTTTCGCCATTATAAAATGTACTGTTGAAACGAGTTGGACATTTTTTTTAACAATTTAATTCGTAAATCAGAAATCCAAGTTTTTTTCGTGTACATTTCTGGGGAAACGTTACAGAAAAAAATTGACAAAACGTCCTCTCACGTTTCCGTTCGAGTTATGTCTACTCACAGAGACAAATTCAAAACACACAGAAAATCGTTTCATCGTAAACTGAACTAAAACTAATTGAATGGTCAATTTGATACAAGTGGATCGGGTTTTTTTTTTTTTTTTGGCAAGGAGGGAGGTATAAATTTATGAACACAGAAATCCTAGTTTTCTCTTTAATGAGTTGGATTTCTGAAATTGTCGTTGTCTCCGGCGTATTCTACTTGAAATATCGTGACGATTACTCATTTGTTGCGGTGCTGATTTTCCTACCCTGTCTCGAATGTTAGTGGTCCTTGGTCCATTTCCTCGGTCGCAGCAACTCAAAGTTCTGCTTCGTGTGCGGTAGAACTTGGGGCCCGGGTATCGAACGGCGAAAGTTTGGTGTGATATCTCGATCTGAGGCTGATTAATGGTGAGTTCGTTGTTCGTTTCGGTTGTCATCGGGCCAGGTCGCCCTCTCACCGCGCCCGTCCCCGCCCATTGTTGCCTTCCACGCGTTGGTTCGTTGCCGAGTGTTTCCGTCATCGTCCGGCTTGAGAATTTTCCGGGGAAAACCATCGAAAATTGGACCGCGTTCAGCAAAAAGGAATCAAGGGCTGACTATGTTTTCCTCCCAAGGTACATTTGTGGTAATTTTTCCGATTATCGTTGCCGCACAAATAACTTTCTGTAGTGTGTGGCAACATCGAGAAAAATATGAGGCATATTTGGACTGCATTTTGCAATTTGGAACTATAAATTCTGGCTCATATGAAAAAACACGTATGCGCATAGGGAAACTAATGGCACATACGTTGTTTTTAAATCGAGCCAGAATTTATAGTTCCAAATTGCAAAATGCAGTCCATTTAAGAAAAATGAGTGAATGAGAATGATTTTGTGCAGCAGTGATGATCGGAAAAATTACCACAAATGTACTTCGTGCGGCAAAGACATTCTGCCGAATCAAGTCACATCAACTATTGCCAAATTTAACTATGAAGTTTGTGAGGATTCTTTTGAAAATTTTAAGGGATTAGTTTCGTATTGTGCAGAACATTTACTGTAATTTGCAAAAAAAATCCGCACAACTGTGTTTTTGCAGTAAAAAATGAAATTGCCCAATTAAATTTGACCTTTCTGCCTAACGCTATGGCAAATGGACCACTAGACAAGGTACGAATTTCAGCATTCTGCTACATGTTTCTTCAACAAAATTTCACGTTAAGCACGATGCGCACAACGAAAATTAGCGAAATCAACTCCTTACGAATATATTTAATGATTCTTGATGCATGAATTCAAACGACCCGCTCATGAAAACTCAATGCTCTACGTGATTCACATCGCGTGCTAAACGTTATCATGAGAGTCTCTGCGATATAAAAATCTGGCAACCTCAATCTTGACGCTTTGGCTCAACTATAGCAGATTGCTTATAGTTTGAACAACACATGGTGGGAAATGAACATTGCTCGATTGAGAAGCTTGCTGAAACCGTTGTCGTCGTAGTACGCGATTTGACTCACGTAGAGCTTTGAGTTTCTTGTGAGCGGGCAGTTCAAATTCCTCGTAACCAATGTGAAATAAAAACGTTAATATCTTTGTTAGGAGTTGGTTTCCGTCATTTCAATTGCGCAAATCGTGATCTACGTGAAATTCTGGACAATAAATATGTATCTGATTGCTTAAATTCGTACCTTGTTTACTGGTCCATTGACCACTAGACAAGGTAACAAGAAATGAGGCACTCCAGCACATACCACTTGGCTGAGAAAAACGCCTGGATACAACTATTCGTGCTCCAAGGATGTCTTTGTTGCATATCCAAATAATTGAAGGCGCTCTGATTTTCATCAGTTTTAAGGCTGAAAAATTTTCACTTGCAGCTCCTCACTGAGTAACGAAAGAGATGATTTCTTTTGCAAAGCGAATCATTTATATGGACCTCAGAAAAGTGGTATTAAGATCAATCATATTATTCTCTGCTTGTTTTCCGTAATGAAACCGCGATCTTATGGCTGGCGCATATGGAACATTACGTCATAAATCAGCTGTCGCGACGTTGAATATTAATGATTTCGCAGGCAAATTTCACGCAGTTCCGCATGAAGATCAAGCTCGTGAATTGAACGTATTTCTACTAAACGGAACTATGTGCATCATGACGTGAGCCATGTTGTGCGTATATTCTAATGGGTCTCAGGGCTCATGGCTTAATGCACATAGTTCCGTTTCGCAGAAATACGTCCAATTTATCATTCCAGGTTGCAACTAGGCATCTCCTTGTGTCCATCTTACCTGGACTCGAAGACGTTCGCTGCTCCACGCGAGCTCCAAGAAAAGAATAATAGAAGCTTTCATGATAATTAAACTATTATGGAGGAGATATCGAGCTTAAAATATTATCTCTGCCCGAGCAGGCCCTTGATTAATGCTTCGTCTTACTTTTTCATTTCTGTTGACGTCATCTTTTCGTCCTCTCCATCTCGTTTTGGTGCTGCGTCGGCACATTTCTGATTTCGGCGAGCCCCGTCGTCTACTCGTATTGTCGAATGCGGGTTGTTGTCATGGGAACGGAGTTCCCCATGATATTAGAATCGTTCCGTTGCTTTCGCAATGGGATTCCCTATACCTCTGCGACCTTGAGCGTTTCGCCCAGTCTCCGATTTTTGGTTGATTTTCCGATGTATCAAAAACCGTTGTATTTTTTAGCCAATCATGTCTCTACGTCAAGTTGTGTTGATTGCTAAAATTCGCTTTCAGCGAGTTTTTTT
>NW_017547174.1:5483291-5538412 GCF_001854935.1 Bemisia tabaci | reverse complement strand
TATGAGTCAAATGGCATCAGAGAAAATCCCGCAAGCTCTCGCCGTTCTCTCCCGTTTTCGTCTGTCGAGGGCGGACAGATTCAAAATTTTCAAAAAATTGGTGAAAGAGATATTCATCGGAATGCTCCACTGGGAAATGTCACCGTCCCAACAGTTGGATGACCGGGATCCGTATTTCGATGTCTCTTTCCTCAATTTCAAAGGTCACTGTTGTAATGAGCGGTGCTTGAAAACAATCGATGAGTGGTGTGAGATTGTGAAGTCTAAAATAGGGTTCAGAGATTATTTAAAATTCCTCTTTGTTTTCGACAAGTTTTACGTGGACGCTTTGAAGATGGAGGTCATGTACGAACCGCGTATTCAAATACTCCGTCAGCTCATGCCCTCCATTTTCAACAGCGATGCTAACACGGACCGATTCGATTGCTTCGCAGAATATCATGCGGTTTTCTTACATCACCCGTGGTATACCGAGATGAATAGGACATACGAGTCGAGCAAAGTTGGAAAATTTAAATGTTTGAAAGCCAAGTGGTGGGTTTGCGAATGTGATCGAATGTGCCAGCAATGTCGAAAACTTACCGCACGCGGGACAAAAGCGGGAGGGATTTTAGATAATCTCAAATCCTACGACCCCCGAGGAGATCCCGATTTTAGAGAATTAACAAACAAAATACGAAATTTATCTTATTCTTTCCTCTCCTAAATTTATTTTTTTGCATTTCTAATATTTTTTTTTCCTCAACAGGTCTCACACCACCCATCATCAACACCCATCATCAACACCCTCACCAACACCAGCAATAACACCAGCAATAACACCAATATGCAGATAGTAGACATTGCTCCTATAATTCAATCTCATTTTTATATCTGGTCTGTCACCGCTAACCCCAGACCTCTAATGATAAATGTCATGGGTCCTGAGAGTATGCGGGGTTACACGGTTGCCAGACTTCAGGAAGCGGTGGGGGTATGGATGTCCTCCCGCCCTCAAGAGGAACAACAACGCATAACTCGGACGGATGGAGCGGAGGGATTCAAACTCACCAGGATTGGAACCTCCTTCGTTCTTAAATATTGGGTTACAGAAGGGGAGAGCAGTTTATCCCTGGTATTCATGGGATAAATCCGAAAATTATCACTCGATAATTTTCGGATTTATCCGAATCATAGGATAAAGTGGTCTCTCTCTCTCCCTCTCTCTCTCCCTCTCTCTTGTTTTGTTTATATTTTGTTTTGTTTTTCCTTACCTTTATTATGTTATGTGACATTTGTTACAAAATGAAACAATATATGAGAGTGAATGATGAAATACGCGAGTTTTTTTCTTTTATCATTTTTCCAACTGATAGCCTCGATAGACGAACAAATTCCGATCAAAGTAGCATCAAAGTGTCGGGAGTCATCAGTCTGAAATTCATTAATTTGCTTAATTTTAAAATGAAAACTTGACAGAAATGTTTCCTGTGGCAGGAAATGATGAATGATGGCACTCCGGTCTGATCTTACTTTGATCAAAATTTGATGGTAGATGGTGAGCACCAGTCATCAACATGTCTACTTTGATCGTCTATCGAGGCCTTATAAGATGAGAAATTTTCCAATTTTTTCAAAAATGAAAGAGAAACTAATGTCTGTTGGCTTTCATAGAAGAGATTACATGGGGATCTCATTTTCTTGGTATCTATGCATGTAGAAATATACTTACATTACAACATCGACTTCCTTCGGTTCGTGTTTATAAGATGAGACAGACTAATGTCTGTTGGTATTCATAGGAAAGATTACACACGGGGAAATTTCCAAAATTGAAAATTGAAAATTTAGATGACTGTTGACAGAAAATTTTGAAAAGGTAATCATACACACAAAGATTACACTCGAATTTTTCAATCTTTAATTTTCGGAAATTTTCACCGTTGTACAGGGTGATTACATTGCACGAGTCTTGTCAAAGGTAGATTTTGAAAATTCACCCGACCCGAGCCGAGCCGAGCCGAGCCGAGCCGAGCCCAATTTTTTTTTCAATGTCGACTGATGTGTCGTCACAGCATGAAAAGACGGCTATCATTTTATACTCTAAAACACCCGAAATTTTCCCGCTCAATTTCACATCATATCGCCCAGTAAATCATTCAACACCCTTAAATTAACCCCGATTTTTCTGCTCAATTTTACAAGGTTGGTAACGCCACAGCATGAAAAGACGGTTACCATTTTACGGTGTAAAACACCCATCACCGGTAATGAATTCAAATTTTCCCGCTCAATTTTACAACGTTGGTGACGTCACAGCATGAAAAGGCGGTTGCCATTTTACGGTGTAAAACATCCATCACCCGTAATTAATTCAAATTTTCCCGCTCAATTTTACAACGTTGGTATCGTCTATACTAGAGTCCCTTTCTACTGAGAGTCAAGACAACACCCCCTCATGGAGTCACAAACTGGAATAAAGATTACACAAATTGAACGTTTTTCGTAATCTTTGATCGGCCCATTCTCAAATTCCTTTCTCCGTTACTTCTCTCATTCCGTTTGTTCCTTGCCGAACTCGTAATTCCCTGGTCCATTCCAGATTATAATCTTTGCAATCGGTGAAAATGTAATCTTTATTCCAGTTTGTGACACTGTGAAGGCCTAAAATACGACAACCAATCAGAAATGGATTCACAGTGTCTTGACTCTCTCTAAAGGGACTCTAGTCTATACTTGCCCCTGATAGTTACGCAACACCCAACAATTAACCAGTCGTTAGTGACGTCACAACATGGTTGCAAAATCATACGCCATACCCCACCCTCATTCCGAAATAATCAACATTTTTCTGCACAATTTTACAACACCGGTATCATGGAAACATTGTTGCCAGATCATACGCTAAAATATCCATCACCCGACCACGCCCTTCAATTAATTCCGATTTTCCTGCTCAGTCTGGCAACGTAGGTAACGAGTATACCTGCCCCTGATAGCCAGGCAACACGCAACAAGTTGCCCCTTGCTGGGTAGGCAATCTGTGTAAGTGTCCGTATATCCCTATTTATACACTACTCATAGGTCTCGCGATAGAAACGGCGGCCAAATTAATGGCCAACTGATTTTTCCCTACCTAAGGTCTCTAGTTTTATGGACAGTTTCAATTTAAATTCGTTTGAAATGAAACGTATGCTAAATAGCTCATGCTCAGCGACATCTCACGTGTGAAAGGTCTCAAACTTCACGTTTACCCACAGATTTGAAGTTTATAAGATTTCAATAGCGCTATCATAAGTCTCGCGATAGAAACGGCGGTCGAAAAGAATGGCCAACTGATTTTTCCTTGACCAAGGTCTCCAATTTTATGGACGGTTTCAATTTAGTTTCGTTTGAAATTAAACGCATGCTAAATAGCTCATGCGACATTTAACGTGCGAGAAGTCAGAAACTTCACGATTACTCACGGATTTGAAGTTTAAGATTTCAATAGCGCTATCATAAATCTGGCGATAGTTCGTCGGCCAAAATATCGCAATGCTGCGGAGCTATTTGTCCGAGGAACGGCGATAATTAAAGCTCCGACTTGAGTTCGGAAAGTCAGCAAGAGTCTGCCCGGGGCTGATAAACAAAGCTCCTCTTGTTGCATCCCTCCTTCCCTCCGCGGAGCGCGACGCGAACACAATTGGAGCTCAGGAATGGAAGTCGGCGATACATAATGACCTGCCACCCCCGCCGCCAGCCATTCGGATTTCGGAGTCTCCTTTCGGAAGAACGCGGCCCGGGATAAAGTATTGTATTTTGGGAGATAGGGGATGGTCGCTGGTCGTCTGATCGTAATAGGCCGCTGGACCAAGTTAGAAATGAAGTATTGTGATACAATGGACCACTAGACAAGGTACGAATTTCAACATTCTGATACATATTTCTTAACCAAAATTTCACGTAAAACACGATGCGCTCAACGAAAATCACCGATATCAACTCCTTACGAAGATATTTAATGATTCTTGGTGCGTGAATTCAAACTATCCGCTCATGAAAACTCGATGCTCTACGTGATTCACATCGCGCACTAAACGTTATCATGACAGTCTCTGCGATATAACAATCTGGCAACCTTAATCTTGACACTTTGGCTCATCTATTACAAATAGCTTATAGTTTGAACAACACATGGTGGGAAATGAACATTGCTCGATTGAGCAGCTTGCTGAAACCGTTGTAGTGCGCGATTTGACTCACGTAGAACTTTGAGTTTCTTGTGAGCGGGCAGTTCAAATTCCTCGTAACCAATGTGAAATTAAAACGTCAATATCTTTGTTAGAAGTTGGTTTCAGTAATTTTCGTTGCGCAAATCGTATTTTACGTGAAATTCTGGTCAAGAAACATGTATCAGATTGCTTAAATTCGTACCTTGTCTATGGTCCATTCGAAGCGAAAGTTTGGAAAATTGGGCTAGTTGCACTAGTCATAGAATTGCAAGGTGTCTATAAGTCCGGGAATAGTCCTAATTTTTTAAGGGTGGCTCGGAAGTACTGAAAAAGTACGTAAATCCCGTAAGAAGATTCGACATTTTTTACAATGGACCACTAGACAAGGTACGAATTTAAGCATTCTGACACATGTTTCTTGACCAGAATTTCACGTAGAACACGATTCGCGCAACGAAAATTACCGAAATCAACTCCTAACAAAGATATTAACGTTTTTAGTTCACATGGGTTACGAGGAATTTGAACTGCCCGCTCACAAGAAACTCAAAGCTTTACGTGAGTCAAATCGTGCACTACAACGGTTTCAGCAAGCTTCTCAATCGAGCAATGTTCATTTCCCATCATGTGTTGTTCAAACTATAAACAACTTGCTATAGCTGAGCCAAAGCGTCAAGATTGAGGTTGCCAGATTTTTATATTGCAGAAAAAAGTGTCATGATAACGTTTAGCGCGCGATGTGAGTCACGTGGAGCATTGAGTTTTCATGAGCGGGTGGTTTGAATTCACGTATCAAGAATCATTAAATATCTACGTAAGGAGTTGATTTCGGTAATTTTCGTTGTGCGCATCGTGTTCTACGAGAAATTTTGGTTGTGAAACATGTATCAGAACGCTAAAATTCGAACCTTGTCTACTGGTCCATTGTTGTCTTTTTTGTTGCAATTTGCGCGAGAAATTCATATGTTTAAAACTGTTCGAATTTCGTCAAATGGAGGTACTGAAAAAGTACTGAATTTTTCTGATGAGGAAGTAGTGCATTTTTTGGGAATATACCGAAAAAAGTACTGTAAAAGAACTGATTTTTGGCCAGCCTGTTTTAATAGGCACTCTGAATTGTGTTTTTATGCTTGATTCTTGAGGATTAGATGAAAATAATAAGATCCGTCCATACAGAAATTTTCTACGTTTATCGAGATTTCGCCATTTGAATAGTCGAGTTTTTGATGTCATCCACCTCGTAGTGACACCCTTGGTTTCTTTCACCTTGCTTTTATTCGAGTTTCACGTAGGGTAACTGCAAACATCACGAAAAAATTGATAGTTAACTTGAATCCCGGATTTCATGAAAATGACCGATTTCCCTCTTAAACCGTTGAACGTAGAGCAAAAAGTTACTGAATCAATATTGTAGATTGTTAAATTTTACCCTGGATTATTGCAAGAAGCTCTATCGTTTGACAATTTGAAGCGTGGAAATGTCCATGGATATTTGCTCCGTTATATCGATGGCCGTGACAGAATTCCTCATTTCATTTTTTTATTAAATTGTTGTTTCACGTATTCAGCATGATTATAAAAAATATATCGCTTGTAATACCTTCATGCGTATAAAACCCCCAGAGAATTCGCATGAAAAACGGTGGTATCTCAAATGAAATTGCTTCAGAACTGAGTTCACGGTATTTTTTGGAATTTTTTCCAATGTGGGTAATTTGGAACTTATGCCACCATACGCTGGCTTCTTCCATTAGGCATGCGTAATTCAGCATACTAGATTATTTTGTTACAACTTCGATTTTTACTAGAGTTACAAACGTAGGATTTTTCCGTATGGGTGCAGGGTATTGGGTGGTTTCCATTTATAAGTAAAATGCATAAAATTCCAAATACCTGTAAATCCTCTTTTATACGTTTTTTGTGACTATTTATCCAGCTCATGTTATGTCGAACAATTAGATCAAAATATAAACTTGTATAAAATTATAAGTCTTAAAGCATCCAACAATGTGGCCTAGGAAAAATGAAAGGTTTACCAGCCTTTAGCGATATTTCAAAGGGGCCGTTAACACAACAGTTATCATAACTTCAGACGAGGAAACTGCCAAGTGCAAATGTGGTTTTAAATGTCTACAGCTCACACTTGTTGGCAATTATACCCTTCGCCCGCCAAGCTGTCCCAATTGGACGTATTTCTGTCAAACGGAACTATGTGCAATATAACATGAGCCCTGTTATGTATGTATTCTTATGGGTCTCAGGGCTCATGTCTTAATGCACATAGTTCCGTTTGATAGAAATGCGTCCAATTCTCATTTGACCATCGGCCAAAACAGGGATCATCTATCATTGAAACTCTCTTGAAGCTGTCGCCAACATCTTCAAGAAGGGAGAACCGACTGTTGAAAGAGCCTTGCCGGTTTTTTCATTCCTTCGGGAGTGAAATACAACCAAGAAATTAAAGTTTTAACAAATTATTTATGTGTAAGAAATATGAGTGAGGATTTTGAAAGAATGAAAGAAAGTAGTAGTAGTGATATAAGATTATTTTAGAGCGGTGCTTTAGCATCTGAGGCCATTTAGACCTCTGTGTGTTTACATGGATATCAAGATTACATCAGTAAAAATACAAAAGGGCTGAGGGGAAAGGTTAAATTTTGAGTTTAGTAGAGCGCATAAATTCAAAAAGTTTTACAGGATGAGTACGCAAAAAATTGCGGACTCTCAAAATTTCTGACTAGAGAAAATTACTGCTTGGAAGGAATCGTTTTAATTGCAAAATTTCAAGTTTCAATGTTGTTAATTTTCTGTTCACAAAAGAAAACATATCAGAGAAAATAACGCGAAGTCTGATGAAAGTATAGCCAGCTTCCATTTAAATCACTTCTCTTGATTCCTCGGTAGATTATCTTTTCCGCACAAAGTATATCTTTGTGGTAATTTTTCAGATTATCGTTGACGCACAAAAGCATTTTCGCACAAATCAGATCTCAAACATCTTGCAACATCACACAGCAGCTGAGCAGGACAACCATGTACTCGCTTACAATTTATGGAAAAAATAGCAAGAATTAAGAAGGAGTTGAAGTATAAGCACGCAGGTGAGGATGGAAAATTCACGGACGAAAATCTAGACCCTGACGATCCCTGATGGTAAGACATAATTTTTTTCAATCTTTATTCACTCATTTTTCTTAAATATGCCACATATTTTTCTCGACATTGCCACATACCACAGAAAATTTTTTGTGCGGAAATGATTTTGTGTGGCAACGGTAATCTGAAAAATTACCACAAATGTACTTCGTGCGGTGAATATAGGTAAGAATTTCTCGGTCCGTTAGTCACTTCAATTCTCGCTTATCTGAAGTAAAGACAAAACTCGATTTTCGCATGAGCCCTGGAAAGCGTGGATTTACATATAAATCAGGGCTCACGTGGAAATTAAGATGCGATCTCGCGCCAGAGGGGCGACGCATAGTAAATCGAGTCAAATGGAAGAGGTCGAACAAAATTTGGAAACTTTAAACGCTTATAGCTCCGTTTAGACAACTTTGAGTATCTAAAAGTGGTTCCGTTGGTTTTCTCGTGAAATTTTCTTCAAAAAGCACCCTTGAAATTTAAAATGCGGCAAAATGTACATCAAAATTTATACTTTAAGTAAAACATTTCATTTCCGACCTGTCTAATTGACTCGATCCACTGTGCAACGCGGGGCGCGACGTGCGGCCAGCGTGAAACGCGTATTAGCGCCTACTAGACTGCAGGGATACTTCACGCATCGGGCATACGCCATGGTGTGATACTTCACGCATTGCGCATCCATAATAGCAGGTACGCGCAATGCGTGAAGTATCCCTGCAGTCTCGTAGCCGCTGACACGCGCTGGCTGGTCGCACGCTGCATACCGCTCTGTGTTAGGCTCGTTTGGACCGCGTTAAACGGAAAGGCACCAAGCCACATCAGCTGCTTCCAAATTTAATAATACGAAATGAACATCAAAATTTGCAGTTTTAGTACAAAAATAATGTGCGACCTCTCTGATTGACTCGATCCACTGTGAGGTGCTTCATGTCAAGATCATATCATTCTTAACCTCCCTCAAAATAAAATCTCCATTTCAGTCCCGAGAACACACGGAGGGTTAGGGGCAGCCAGGCAACTAAACTAACCGTGCCGCAATGCGTAGTGCATCACGGAAAGATGAAGGGGCCAATCATGTCCATTGACTCGATTCACCGTGCGGCGCAACGTGGCAACGACATCTCAGAGCACCGCAAACGTCAAGCAAATAAAGGTCAAAGTTCGCAACCCTCCGTTTAATTAATCCGTCGAAAATTATTCTCGGAAACTCGAACCGAGGACCGCGTTCCCATTCTCACCAGTCCCACGAGCCGCGACAGGCAGTCGCGGACAAACCTGTCAATTCCTGGCAGATCTCCCCGAGTTCTCAACCAGCGACCGGCGCCGACTGAGAGGCCCGTGTTATTTGACCGGTTCGAAATCAAAGTTTGAAAATATTGAAAGTTCGAGAAGAGGGAATACTCAACTTTTTGATGAATAAAAACTCCTGGAATTGACAGAGAAGTTCGTCTTGTCTTAAATACTCCGGCCCAATGACTATCTCCCGTCCGACTCGCGCCAAGGTTCCGCGAGTAATTATTATTCGCATAACAGAGGGTTTTAATGAATTTTGCCAACTATTGCCATTATTAACATTTTAAAATAGCGCGCGTTAAGTTTTTTTCTTTGAATATTCATGCGTTTCAGCGTGTGCGAGAGAGGCAGCTCGGCACTCGAGGGGAAACAACTATTTGAGAAGTAGAGGCTTTGTTCGCGCGGTTCTTAATGTTTTTAAATACTTTGATGTAACTTCTTGACTTTCAGGTATTAATATAATTCGTAAGAAAACACGCTAGGAGATTATTGCTTTGTATTTTTTGAAGTTCTACGTCTCTTTTGAATAATTTTTCTCGCCATTCACATTTTAAAAGAAAAATTCGCCAAAAATAAATGATCATGACTGAGCGCTAAAATTAGATATTGTTCAGTCTATTAAGACATTTTCAAAAACATTAGTGTGCATTTTTACTTAGCCTTAGATGATAGTTCCTCCCGTTTTCAAGTTTCTTTGAAAAAAGGCCTGCAGACGATCTAGTGATTTACAGCAATTAACAACTTATGTTGTCTCCATGACGTCTCACACTCATGACGATCTCATTGCCCTCGTTTTCTTCCAATTTTCCACCCCCTTGTCTATCCCTTAGTCCATCCCCTCGTCTATCCCCTCGTCTATCCCTTTCTACACTGCCGTGCTAAGGAAAAACGCCGTATGGGCCTTTAGGTGTTGCCAAATTTCCTATGATAAAATGCAAATTTACTGAGGAAGTTGTAAATATTTTTCTAAAAAAATTTCACATATTTTGCTCGCGATTCAATCTATAAGATCTGAAATTTTCAAGGAAAAAAATATGCAAAACTTTCTTCCGAAATAAATGTTTTTTTCAGGGTGAATTTGGCAACATTCGAATTTTCATACGTCGTTTTCCCTTAGCACGACAGCATTATAGACAGCATAATCCAGGCAGTATCTTGGGCGACAAATGCGGTGCATCGTCGATAACAACGCCTTGGCACATTTGATACAACTATTAGTGCCCTAAGGATGTGCGTATTTCGTGCCTTAAAATTGAAGGCGCTTTGAGTTGCCAGTTCCGCATAGTACAACAGCTGACTTAGTTAGGCTGATACAACCAATGCCTTACGATTTCATCGATTCATCACACAGTTCCTTTCAGCATTAATGCGTTCGAATCACCTCCACAGCGTGCAAAAAATTAACTCCGCCACCCCTGCCTTCCGCGTTAAGTCCTCTAAACGCGTAGGGAGCTCAAAAGTCAAACGCAAAAACGCGTGACAGAATCAACCGCTGCAAAAAATGTCCCTCCGACCGCCGCACAGTGGAACGATCCGAAAGAAGAGGTCGGACACAAAGTCTTTGGCTGTAATTTCAAATTTTGAGGTTCACTGAAAAAAAATTCTCGGCGTTTTTACGAAGGTCCGTTGGTACCTTTACCATCTCACTTTTTTTACCAATTATTGGTAATTTTACCAAGACAGACTGGTAAGCTTGCCTAAAAACTGGTATTTTTACTGTTTTTTCTCGGTAAGAATACCAATTTTATTGGTAATCAATTCCCGGTAACTTTGCCATTTTATCTCAGTAATTCTACCACAGTCGATAAAAAATATTGGCGTTTTTACCAAGGTCCAGTAAAATTACCGAGAAAGGTCAATAATTTTACCGAGATTTCTCGGTACAATTACCAATCCATAAATGGTAATTTTACCAATAAAAAACCGGAATCAAATAGAACCCTGAATTCTTGGTAATTTTACCCTTTTCTTGGTAAATACACCGAGATTTTTTTTTCAGTGTTTAAGTCGTCGCTTTAAATATTTTAAGCAGTGTTTCTGAAAGGAAATTTCACGAAAAACCCAACGGAATTACTCTTAAAACTTTCTTGTTTATTATTTTTGAAGAAAAAATCTTTTAAAGATTCCAGATTTTGTCCGACTGCTCGCTTAAACTCGGTCCAGTGTGCGCTGCGTCGCAATCCCTTCCATGCTCGCGAGCGGGGAGTGAGAATGTGGAGCAAGGGTTCACTTCCTCACACCTCTAACGTAAGGGCATATCTAATTTTCAACATGCGCCCCAGAAAGCATGATTTGCATGTGAAACAGGGCTCACGTTGAAAATGAGATACGCCTTTACGTCAGGGAAGCAACGACTTCTCTCCACGTCCATTGTTGACCTGTTCTGAAAGCCCTGCTGAGAGGAATGGGAACTCTTGAGATCCCCGCGCGGACCGCGGTCAAAAGGGAAAAACGGCTGTGTTTGACTTGTCGGGGCCCCCCGTTTATTCAACTTCATTTCATTTTCGAGAATTAATCTTGGCCTTGCCGTCCAGGAAGCAGAAATTATCGCATTTTACATTATTAGGCGTTAACGCAGTGCTGCCATTTCCGGGAATTAATTCCGGAATCCGGAACTTTTCAAATAATCGGAACTTTTCCCGGAATCTTTTGAATCTCCAGAATTTTTAGCTTTTTTGGAATTTCTTCGAAATTTTCGGTTTTTCGCCAATTTGACCATGTATTTGATCAAATTTAGGGACTTTGTGATCAAATTAATCTTGGCCTCGCCGTCTAGGGAGCGGAAATTGTCGTATTTTACATTATTAGGCATTAACGCAGTGCTGCCGTTTCCCGGAATCAATTCCGAAATCCGGAACTTTTCAAATAAACGGAACTTTTCCCGGAATTTTCCAAATCTCCAGAATTTTCAGCATTTTTCGGAATTTCTTCGAAATTTTCGGGTTTTCGCCAGTTTCACCATTTATTTGATCAAATTTAGGGACCTCGTGATCAAATTTGACGATCTTCGGAACTAAATCCGGGCGTATTTCGGAATTTTTCTCAGAACTTGGGCAAATCGAAATTATTTCGGAATCATTTGATACACTGGAAAAAAAACACATTGGATCTAGAGTCCAGACTCTTAAAAACCTCGACAAGAAAAGATACTCTTGACTCAATCGGATTTTTGCTTAAATCAAGAACCAAGCCTCTTAATTTGAGCGGATTTCCTTTTGATCTAAGCAAAAATCTGATTGAATCAAGAGTATTTTTACTTGTCAATGTTTTCAAGAGTCTGGACTCTTGATCCAATGTGTAGTTTTTTTCCAGTGTAAAATAGAATGGTAGCACTGATTAACAGCCTCGTTTGCCGGCAATGCACGAGTAGAACCTGGAGTACCTAATTGGCGAGAGTACTGCCGTGCTAAGGAAGTACACCCGTGACCCTTCAGACGTTGGCAAATTTCCTTTGATGAAATATGCATTTTCAAGGCTCTTACGGCGTTTTTCCTCGGAATGGTATCGTACGTTTTTTTAGAGGCCCTTTTATACTGAGAGTCAAGACAGTGTGAATCCATTTCTGATTGGTTCCCGTATTTTAGGCCTTCACGGTGTCACAAACGGGGATAAAGATTACATTTTCACCGATTGCAAAGATTATAGTCTGAAATGGACCAGGAAATTACGGGTCCGGCAAGGAACAAACGGAGTGAGAGAAGGAACGGAGAAAGGAATTTGAGAATGGGCCGAGCAAAGATTACGAAAAACGTTCAATTTGTGTAATCTTTATTCCAGTGTGTGACTCCATGAGGGGGTGTTGTCTTGACTCTCAGTGTAAAGTGACACTAGGTTTTCTAGTAGAACATGAAGGACCCGGAAGCAGAATAGGTCGAGACTCACCGCTTCAGGTCACAGGAACCGAAGTCTATTCTTGTGTTATTTCGGGCCAACTGTGCCACCGCGGAGTGTTTTAATCACACTCTCAACCCGAGGAGGAGCACGGTCTCGCCTTCGGAGGATCCGACGCAGCGAAATCACTGTTTGTTGATACGCGTGCGATAAACCCGCGCCTTTTGTTATCACTCCCAGCATTGTTCCTTTTTTCCCCGGCCGCGCCGCAGGAGGGGAGCGGGGGGCGGGGGCTCCTTGAAAAGCGGGCGGGAAAGAAAAACAGCTTCGACAGCGCGAGAACAAATCGCAGCGAGTTTTATTTCCTCCGAGAGCCCTGGCACCCGTCCTCGGAAAAAAACGGCGTATGAGCATTCGAATGTTGCCGAATTTTCTTAAGATAGTTTATAATAATAAATGATACATTTCGGGAGGGAGTCAAATTTTCAAAATCTCCGGAGGCTGAATGAATGTAATTATACCTTAATTTTCGTCGACTCTCCGTTTGAATAACCATTGGTTATTATAATTTGTTGTCAATTTCATTTTTATCTTAACCGATTGTATGTGTGTGATTGTGTGTAGATATTTTGATCAATTTTTGACACTATTTAGTTTAATCAAGTAGTATCAATTTTATTTTTTTAAGCCGTGCCTGATACTTTCTTTAATCACCAGACAAAGAGGGTGCATGTCCTGGATGAAGGAAGAATAATGAAGAAGGATGATGAAAAAGACGAAGAAGATGAAGAAGAAGATGAGGAGGAAGATGAAGAGGAGGAAGTGGAAGAATGAAGAAGAAGAATGAAAAAGAAGATGATGAAGGAGAAGATGAAGAAGAGGATGAATGAAGAAGAAGAGGAAGAATGAAGAAGAAGAGGAAGAATGAAGAAGAAGAGGAAGAATGAAGAAGAAGAATAGGTAGAATAAAGAGGAAGAGGGAGACCGAAGAAGAAGAAGAGGAAGAATGAAGAAGACGAAGAGGAAGAAGAGGGAGAATGAAAAAAAGGTAGACCAAGAATGAAGAGGAAGAAAAATGAAGGAGAAAATGAAGGAGAAGATGAAGAAGAGGAAGAGGAAGAATGAAGAAGAGGTAGAATGAGGTAGTATGAATAAAAAGAAGAGTAATGAAAAAGAAGAAAAAGAATGGAGAAAAAGAGGAAGAATGAAAAAGAAGAAGAATAATAGAGAAGAAGGAGACAACGACGACGAAGGAGAAGGAAAAGAGAGGCGGAAATTTGACTTTTATTCGCAATTTTATCTTGAGCATCAGAAAATGTCAAAGAAGAAAATTCGTGGTTTTCCTCAAAAATGGATTTTTCATAATAGGAAATTCGGCAACATTTGAACGGTCATAAGTCGTTCTTCCTTAGGAAGGCATAGCGGGTCCTTCGTTCGGGGTCTTGAGCTCACTATCTGTTCGGTGCCACCGAGGGAGCGATGAGTGGCAACTCATGATTTCGCCGAACTAATAACTTTATGAGGTGCCGGCGGGCGTGTGGCGTGCTGCCTACCGATCGGGCGTGCCTCGCAGATTGCGTTCTTCCTCCCCCGCCCTCCGCGCTGTTTTGCTACAGAAAAGCGCAGTGCTCATGCTGGGCGTTTGAATCGAAGGGAGCAGTGAAGCCAAAACAAGCGTTTGTAAAAATGCTGTTCTAGCGGAAAATTGTGTTGATGAAGTCCTTTGTTGTTTGTCAAATTTTTAATACTCGTACATTGGAGAATGTGCAGGTGTCTGAAATTTGATGAATTTTGTATTTAAGTGGAAACTACCGAGTAAACTGAACACGAGGATACCCTTGGTTCATAAATTGAACAATTATTGGAGAAATGTTTACAAAATTATCCAATCTGCTATAATACGTGTGATTAAATGGGAAATGCCGCCAGATGACGTCAGTAGGCGGTGCATTTTGTCACTTTTAAAACTATTTCATACTATTTTCCATGTCAGAAAAAAAATTTAAAAAATACTGTGAAATCAGCTATTTAAGCACTTTCAGATGAAAGAATAAAAAATTTGCCTGAAAATTCTCCATTTCGGTTTTAAGGGAAATCATAGTATGAGCCTCAAGTCGTTGCGAAATTTCCTTCAATGAAAACTGAATTTGCCGTGGATTATGACGAATATACTGAAACGAATTCAAGCTTGAGGGTTGATCAGTTTTCTTTTTAGAAAATAAAACATCAGAGACAATTGGATTGTGTTTAGCAGAAAGGAACCGAACCACATGCTATTGCCAAATTCAATCAAATTAAAGTTTTATTCTAAACAAGAAATTTACAAAATTTCAGACATCTGCAAATTCTCCATTCATCCAAGCGATAACTAGCTCATCACGAATGGAAAGCCCCATTAATATCAAATGTGCGCTAAAAGCACGAAGAGCCCTAGGGAGAGAGGTTAAGCACAAACCAATAACCACAGACTACTCTCTTCTGGGAATCAATATATCTGAATCGCAAGCCCTCGGAAAACACCATGAATGCTTTTAAACCCGATAAAAGATGTTCCAAAAACATAGATATTCCGGGAAAAAGGCCGTAGCCATTTTCCCAGGAATTTGAAATCTCATCGACAAGGGGCTAAAATGAAATCTTACGGTAAAAAAAAAAAAAAAAAAAAAAAAAAAAAACTGAAAAACTGAAAAACATTCGGTCGTGAGTTTAAAGCTGCTTTTAGAGTTACACTGTTGCGATTTTTATATTGTGCGAGATTTTATTCGCGAGATTTTATACGTCCTATGAGCATTCGAGTGTTGCCAAATTTCCTCTCAGAAAATATGTATTTGTGAAGAAAGTTATGCATATTTTTCCTTGAAGTTTTCGGACTTTTTAGATCAAAATTCGATCGAAATCCTCCGAAAAATCTGAAACGGAATATTCGCAAATTTTCCTGAAAATTCGTTCTTTTTCGAAGGAAATTTGGTAACGCCTGATGGCTCATGCGACGTTCTTCCCCAGTACAGCCTACTGGTGCGACAAAACATGTTCCTTGGCATCAATGCAGAGGGATCACGGACAGATATTACGTCCTGGCCACACGCCAGCAGTACATGAAAATTATCTTTAAAACACTTTCTGTCCCATTACGAACCTGTCTCATTTCGAGAGCCCGCAACCCCTATCTCGATGGCGGAGAAGAGTCTCAAAGCAAATTCCTTTCAACTTGGGAAAAATAAATAAAAGCAGCCCTGAGTAACTAAAAGATGAGAAAAACAAAGGGGACACTTGAAAATGCAAAGAGAGATTAGTGTCTGGATGCACTTAAAATACCGCATAGATATCTCCTTTCTTGAGTGAAAAAGTGCGTCGGTCTCTCATTGTCTGACACTGGGGGAAAGGGGGAGGGGGGCTAAAGAAACCTTTTATCGTTGTTGTACATTTATTTAGTTAATTCATTGTTGTTGTCCTCGTAATTGATTCAGAAGAGATTTAAAATCATTAAAGCATGTGATCTCTGTGATCGTCCATGGGACAAGTTAGTCCACAGGAGCAGAATTTTCAATCGAGTTTTTTTTTTTTACTCGTAGAGTTGAATTTAAGATGTTGACAAAAAAACTCGCTTTTTTATTATACAAACTAAAAATCGTCACCTTCCGGCCAAGCCAAAGTATCACAAGCGCCATGCGACGTTTCAAGATTTCCGCCGCCGTCCCCTTTTTCCACAGAGAAATCGTTCAACGAAGCCGTCCAAAAATTTCACCGAATTTTCCTTGGGTGCTGATAAAATTTTGTGAAATTTTTAAACGAATTCAACCAAAAATTCCTTTGTAAAACATGAAATGGCTGCAAAAATTTTGGAGCGTCGCATGGCACTTGTGATACTTTGGCCGGAGGATGACGATATTAGTTTAGCTCTTTTCGTCTCCATGAATAGCGTAAAATTACATCATAACTGGGGAGCTTCTTTCAGACTCATATTTTCCTCAATTTTTGAGCTTTCAAGTTCAAGCTTGCGCAAAAATTCCAGATTGTCTCCCTCCGCGCTTCCAGAAAGTTAAGCAACATTTTCTCTTAATTGATTAGGCCCCTATTCACCGATCCAATCAAAAGTAAGAAAAAAAAATTACACGGGACTCTTCTCAATGAAAGTTACAAGGTAACAAAGTACTCAGTCATGCGAATTCACTTTATCTTTACAATAATGTCATTATTATAAGAGAAGAAACATTTTCATTTAAACTCAAAAACTCAAAACTCCGATTCATGAGACAATGACGCTCTTCGTTTTATATTTTTCTTATTTTATTAGGAGATGTTCCCTATCAAGAGTCGTTCTAAAGTCATATGACAAGTTAATTCTTCAGCAGAAACTTGTTTTCTTGAAAACAGATTTGTCGACACGAAATAAGTTTCGCGTCGCCGTCGGCTCGGCTGCCATGCTATGGAAAAACATCGTATGAGACCTCAGACGTTGCCAGTTTTCCGTTGATAAATAACGAATTTTTAGTAAAATTTGTCAGTATTTTTTTTTTACTTTTTCCGAGACTTTGGTTCGTAATTTGATGTTGAGTGATAGAAAAATTCCCAGTAAAATGATCACGACTTTCTTCAAAAATACACTCACTGAAAAAAAACTCCCGCCGTGGAAGCCGTACTTACGAACGATTTATAGACATACCGTCCGCGTGCCGGGCTGAGAGGCCGAAAGTTTCGGGCACGGCACCTGAAGCCAGGCCCGCCACAAGGGGGGGGGGGATACTGGGTCCTTGGTACCGGGGCCCGGGCCCTGGAGGGGCCCGTGACGCAGGTGACAAACCACTACGAATTCATGTGTAACCCTAGTCTCGAAGGGAAAAGTGAAAAAATTACCCTAAAAATTCCGCGAAAGGTGAATAAAGTTTCAAAAACACGCTAGGGCACTATAAAATTTTTCTTACTTTTTTAGAGATTTTCAAGATTTTGAGTATATGTAGAATGATATTTTTAGTAACTGTGTTTCATTTTCTTCCGTTGTCGGATGCTAAGAGGCTCCTTTCTGGGCATCCTCGACTTCAATGGCTTAACTTCCTTGCCATAGACGTACGAAAGGGGAGTCCAGGGGGGCCCGGCTCCCCATAGAATTGAAAATTATCATCTGCCCCCTCAAAAAAAAAATTTATAGATGTTTTGAATGCAACAATTCGAAAGTTTTTGGTGCTGAAAGTAAACAAAAAGGCGTAATTATTCTGCAGAAATTGATGGAAAATCTCCATCATAAGAGCTTCATAATGCGTCCATATAGATTTAAAATTTCAAAAATTTTCCGGGGGAGGCCCCCCGGACCCCCCCCCTGTGCTAGGGGCCCGGGCCAGAAAATTGGTACCAGGGCCCGAGATGGGATGTGGCGGGCCTGCCTGAAGCAATCGAAGCTACGGCTCCATCACCCGGAATGGACCACTAGACAAGGTACGAATTTAAGCGATCTGATACATGTTTCTTATCCAGAATTTCACGTAGAAAACGATTCACGCGACGAAAATTACGGAAACCAACTCCTAACGAAGATATTAACGTTTTTATCTCACATTGCTTACGAGGAATTTGAACTGCCCACTCACAAGAAACTCAAAACTCTACGTGAGTCAAATCGCCCACTACAACGGTTTCAGCAAGCTTCTCAATCGAGCAATGTTCATTTCCCACCATGTGTTGTTCAAACTATTAGCAATTTGCTATAACTGAGCCAAAGCGTCAAGATTGAGGTTGCCAGATTTTTATATCGCAGAGACTGTAATGATAACGTTTAGCGCGCGATGTGAATCACGTAGAGCATTGAGTTTTCATGAGCGGGTGGTTTGAATTCACGCATTAAGAATCATTAAATATCTTCGTAAGGAGTTAATTTCGGTAATTTTCGTTGTGTGCGTCCTGTTTTACGTAAAATTTTGGTTAAGAAACATGTATCAGAATGCTGAAATTCGTACCTTATCTAGTGGTCCATTTTCGGCTTCTGAGCCCGGAACGGACGGTACGTCTATACTGCCGTGCTAGGGAAGAACGCCGTATGAGCCATCCGGCGTTGCTAAATTCCCTTTGATAAAACACAAATTTCCTGGTAAACTTATGAATATTTTCCATCTAATTTTTCAGATAATTTTGTTCGCAATTTCAACTGAAGCTCTTGAAAATCCCGAGGGAAAAAAGTTCATAACTTTCCTCAAAAATTAACATTTTATCCAAGAAAATTTGGCAATTCTCGAATGTTGCTCTTCCTTAGCGCGGCAGTATATGGATTGAAATCAATGTAGAATATTCTACTGCAGAAATCGAGGGAGCTTTCTAGTCCTTGAGCTAATTAGTTTCTCAGTGGTAAAATAAAGTATGACAGGAAGTCTGCTGCGTTGCAAACAAAGATACGTGGTTTTGCACTCCGGCCATCGATGTGAAAATTACTCGTCATTTCGCATTCGATGCAGCGCAAACAACACGCGAAGTCAACACATCAAGACAATTCGCTCCGTAGATCGCAGTCGGACCAATATAAAACGCCTTCAATTGCGTTTGATACTGTGCAACGCACCGAAGTTGATATAGTTGTATTCTTAGGTTTGAACCTAACTCGAGTAAACTGCTCTACCAGATGAGGCAACGCGTCGCAAACGGAGATGCGTGGTTTCACACTTCGGCCATTGATATTGTTACTTGGATATTTTAAAAGCTCTTGAAAATTTCACGGGAAAAAGTTCATAACTTTCCTCAAAAATTAACATTTTATTGAAGAAAATTTAGCAACTCTCGAATGTTTATACGGCGTTTGTTCTCAGCACGGTAGTATATAGCTCGTAACTTTTTTTCCAGTGTACTTTTGAGAGAAGATTTGGCAGGATTTGGCCTTTGATGAAACACAAATTTCCTGGTGAACTTATGAATATTTTCCATCTAATTTTTCAGATAATTTTGTTCGCAATTTCACCTGGAGCTCTTGAAAATTTCATGGAAAAAAGTTCATAACTTTCCTCAAAAATTAACATTTCTTCGAAGAAAATTTGGCAACTCTCGAACGTTCATACGGCGTTTGTCCTTAGGACGGTAGCATATAGGTATATACTGCCGTGCTAAGGAAGAACGCTGTATGAACATTCGAGAGTTGCCAAATTTCGTTCGATAAAATGTTTCTTTTTTAAGGAAAGTCATGAATATTTTGTCTTCATATTTTCAGAATCTTTAGATGAAATTGCGAAAAAAAATCTGAAAAATTGGGAGAAAAATATTCATAAATTTATCGGGAAATCCGTGTTTTATCAAAGAAAATTTGGCAATGCCTGAATGTTCAAACGGCGTCTGTCCTTAGCACGGTAGTATATAGCTCGTAACTTTTCCGTTTCCACTTTACTTTCCGAGAGGAAATTTGGCAGGATTCGAATGCTAATACGGCGTTTCTCCTCAGGGCGGGAGTTCTTGGTGCTCCGCGAGACAAAAACACGGTTACTCACGAGGAAATCGAGTTATGTAAATGCCGTTGAGAGTCGGGCTGGCGAAAGATTTAAAATCTCGAGAAGCTTCAAGGCCGACTAATTCCATTCGGGGGCCCCCGTGCGAGCTGCCAGCGCCGCCGCGACCAAGTTAAAACGTCTGACGAACTTCCGAGAACCGGCGCGACTCCACTCCCGTTCTTTCCCAAATTGAGACGGGAACACGCCAACTCACCTAGAACATAAGGAACGCAGAGGCGTCGGTTAATAAATCCGCCAGGATTAGCTCCGGCTGGGCGGAGTTGCCGCACTGTGCGGAAAATAGGGCTCCAATGGACTCATTGTTGGAATCGATGTGTAGAATAGAAAATGTTTGTATGTGATCAGGAGGTTTTCTTCCAAAACAAAAGAAGTTGCAAAATCTTATCACCATTGCAATGCTCTTGGTTCATTTTTGTAAAATGCAGTGCAACTGACAGCAACTCCAAAGAGATTCTTTAGTTGGTTAAAGTACATTACAGTACTTTTACAAATACGATAGGAAATCGGCCAAGTTTGTGCTTTTTGGTCACAAAAACAACCTTCGGCGATATCTCGGTTAATATTGAACAGAAGAAGTTTCGTTTTAGGCAGGTATAATTATTGCTGGCCGACTTACAAGAATCAAGCTTCGGAACACGATTCTATGACCTGCGCAATTGACTCGTCGTCTAAATACAAACCAAAATTGGCAATTTTAGTCAGGAATCTCATGTCTAATCTCTTTTGGTGGCAAATACGACTGTGCGGCGCACAGTGGATCGAGTCGGTTTGAGAGGTCGGACATGATTTGGAAACTTTAAACGCCTGTAACTTCGTTTATACACAACTTTAAGGTTCTAAAAGTGGCTCCATTGAATACCTCATAAAATGTTCTTCTAGAAACACGGTTAAAATGCGGCAAAATGTACATCAAAATTTGCAGTTTTGGTAAAAAATTTCATTTCCGACCTCTCTAATTGACTCGATCCACTGTGCGACGCAGGGCGCGGCGCGGCGTGCGGCCAGCGTAAAAGGCGTACTAGCGCCTACTAGACTGCAGGGATACTTCACACACTGCGCATATGCCATGGTGTGATACTTCACGCATTGCGCATCCATAATAGCATGTACGCGCAATGCGTGAAGTATCCCTGCAGTCTTGTAGGCGCTGACACGCATTGGTCGAACGCTACGTTACCGCTCTGTGTTAGGCTTATTTGGACCGCTTTAAACAGGAAGGAACCAAGCGACATCAGCTATTGCCACATTTAATTGGACAATTTAATTTTGTACATGAAAACGGTTGTGCGGATTTTCGTGCAAATTTCAGTGAAAATTCGCTATGGGACGGAGCAAATTCCTTGAAATTTTCAAAGAAATCCGAACAAACGTTCTCTCGTAAAAAATTTAATTGCCCAGTTAAACTTGGCAATAGCTGATGTAGCTTGGATTCTTACTGTTAAACTCGGTCCATTTAATGGTAGTTTCATTGGTCTCCTCGTAAAATTGTCTCCTATAAGGACCCCTTGAAGTTCCAAATATGACGAAATATACAACATGATTTTTAGATTTAGTCGAAAATGTTACGTCCGAGCTCTCCAATTGACTCGATCCACTGAGCACCGTTGGAAGAGAGTGAGAACGAGGCGTGAGCACTGAACACTCAACACGATTTCAATATTAATTTTTGTTCGGAGCAAATTAAAATTTTACGATTCCGACGACAGAGCGAGTAAGCTGCTCCTCTCTGCGGCAGCGGCGACGCGAAACATAAAAATGTAATTCCCGGCGAAATATGCAAATACTCGGCGAAATTCTTCTATTTCAATCCCGTCTCTTTGTTGCTCCCGACCCCGTGCTCCTCGTCCGAGTATAACTTCGCCAACTGAAAATAATGCATTGCGTCCCCGCTTCCTTTTCTTGCGAGCCGGAGAGGCAGCGTGGAAAAAGGAGCTTTGTGGAATCTTGCATAGCGTACAAGTTACTGCAAGAATGTATCCAGGAAGTAAAGTTATTCTTTACTCTGAAGAATAAGAGGGGGAACGCTGAAGTATCGTGAAAAAAAGGATCTTGGAGTTTTCAAGTTACTACGGGGCAGAAGTTAACCACAAAGTGAGGTCCCCGGAAAAACGCCGGCAAGCTGATTGTTGAAATTGGTAGACAAAGCTGTAGACAAACGAGACAAAAGGAGCACTGAAAAAAATGATTGGTAGAATTTACTATTTCTTTACACTGTATTTCATACACCGTCAGTTCAGAGTCAGTTCTGTCTGGAGAAAGGTAAACGTTACTATATACCGGTAGGTTCCCATTCCTCTTGCAGAATCGACTTGAAAATTGGTGGAATTTACCATTCCTTCACGCTGTGTGAAATTATTTCACTGAAATACAGCGTGAAGGAATGGTAAATTCTACCAATTTTTTTTTCAGTGGGCATGGAGAGATCCGTTTGGTGGAAACGGGTGGTTGCAATGGACAAAGATGGTAGGTAATAGACAAACTATAACGACAACCCATGATGGACCCTTTAGTTAGTCCTTCGTTTTCTTCCTCAGTCTAAAAGAACCGCCCATTTCAGCCGATAGGATCGCTCTATACTCCTCATGTCTTCTTTGCCTATCAATTTTAACAATCAGCCTGCTGGCCAAGAAACTTTGCGAAATCGTTTTTTAAGGCGGGTCACGCTCTTTCATGGTCACCTGATCGTCCTTGGGATGAAAAAATAAAAGTTTTGTCGATTGTCGGCCCGAGAATGTTGGCCAATCGATACCTTTCAGCGGAGGAGCCTTTTTCTTTGTTATGCAGTCAATACACCGCATTTTCTTGGATATGGAAGTTGATTACTAACTCTCTTTTCCCTCTTATTCAAAGTGCTATACATCTCAAATACCGAGAAAATGATCATCGTGGAATTTGCAAAGAATTTCGCTCCTGTTTTTTCGCATCAAAAATCAACGGTTAAACATTTCATGTTCCCTTTGAATTAAAATTTTGCGCCATAGACATGTCTAGAGAAAGAGACTGTGTGATATTCTTTGAACTTAATCCAATGAGAAGCGTGTTTTCTTTTTATGGGGTTTGATTCCTCACCTCGTTCGATGAGGGTCCCACCTCCTCCCTTACTACACGGTTAAATCAATTCCAGAGAAAAATGAGCATTTCTACTTTTCATACAGAATGCCTGAACTGACAGCACTTTCATTTTACCTTTATCAAAGACCGCGCAGCTGTAAGCTTCATGCACTGGCCTTTGAGATCCCACTAATACGTGGAACTTGTCACTCTACTCCAGATTTCCTCGGAACCATTACATCCCTGTCGCCGTTTTCATATCCGGTCTGTAGAGCATCACGTGGAAACAAAAGCTGATTCCAAAATGAAGGCAGAAACAGGATCATCTGTTTTACTTTCAAGGTGCGTTTATGATTTTCAGAGTATGATGTTAATTAGTTTCTTCCTTAAAATTCATAGGTCTTTGATCAATTGTGGTCTGCCTTTTGTCATGTTTCCTATGACGAAATTTGAAAGTCTCTGAAAATTTTCGGTAAAATTTGGTAATCCTTTTTCTCAAATTTTTAAGAGAATTTTGCTCTTAATTGTTTTCTCATCTAAAGTATCTCAAAGTTTGAAAGGAAAAAGGACCATGACTCTTTTCATCGAATCACCTTAAGGCGATTCGATGGACGCCATATTTTGTGTCAAAACGGCATGCGATATATCGCATCGAGTGGCTCTATTTTTTCAGCTACTCGTCATTTTTCTCGAATTTTGAGATCGCAATTCTGTTGTCAGGAGACTGAAGCACTCACTTCCCAATTTTAACAAAGAAATTCAACGTAATAAGATCGTGATTTGTTTAGAGAGGAAACATCGCATTCGATTCTGATATCGAAACAGCACTCGAATGCTATATTTTCTCTCTAAAAAAACCACGCCTTTATTACGTGATAAGAAGTATATACACCATGATAATAAACCGGGTTCCAGACATTACTTTACTAGTAGCAATAATAATTTTAATGGATTCTTCTTCATGAATATTTTTATCAATAGAATATTTAAATTCTAGACCTAAATGAATAGCACTTCTGACAGTAAGTATATTCTCTAAAAGAGCACAAATTCCTTTTTCATCTTGACTAACAGAAGCTATAGCAGCTCCCACTCCAGTATCAGCCCTTGTTCATTTCTTCAACATTAGTTACAGCAGGAGTCTATTTAATAATTCGGTTTAAATCAGTCATAATAAGCTCAGGAATTAACAACATTATTTTAACAGAAGCCATAGTGACATTAACAATGGCCAGAATAAATTCACTGCTAGAAATAGATATAAAAAAAAACTAGTAGCTTTATCTACTTTAAGCCAAATTAGAATTATATTTATTTCTATTTCCACAAATTTATATTCATTGGCTTTTTTTCATATAATTATACATGCAACTTTTTGCACTTGCACTAAAAATTGGTTAGTGAATTGTTTAGTCTCCTGACAACAGAATTGCGATCTCATAATTTGAGAAAAATGACGAGTAGCTGAAAAAATGGAACCAATTGATGCGATATATCGCATGCCGTTCTGACACAAAATATGGCGTCCAAAGAATCACCTTAAGTGCAACACACTCATTTTCCCGTTGTGATTTATCCAAGTATTTCGCACTGAAAAAAAAAATTATAGTAGGTTTTACCAAACTCGGAGTGAAACCAGTGTGGTAATAAATACTGGACGGTATGGTAGTATTTACTATACTATGGTAAGTATCAACAAAATTTTGATGAATATATGTACTACATTAATTCTGGTTATTTTCACTCAATGGTATCACTGGGTAAAAAATCAAGTAGACTTATAGTAAATGTTACCATATTTTTGTTTCAGTGCGCCCTTATCAAAAGCCGGTCAGCTGTATCCATCCACGTCCCACTTCGACCCTTACAAAAATAACCAAAAGCCGAACATCACAGAAAACCAACAACATGGACGACCGGGCCACGCGTTCCGGGAGCATCGCGACAGGAACAACAAGGCAGCCATTGGGGCAGCTTGCCATAAACTCCCGACTCATCCCTGACCCCACTTCAAGTTGTCATCGTCGTGGGGGATTATTTACATCCCCCGGTTTGTTTCCCTCCCTCGGACTACTCGAGCCCCGCAAACAAAAACTCCCGGCTAAACTCCACCGCGCGGCTTGTTCATCGAGCCGAGAAACATGAAGCCGCGGTCTCACAGGCGGCGCGCGACGCACTTTTCACCGCGCGGCTTGTTCACGCGCTTGGATGTATTAGGGTCACTTTATACTGAGAGTCAAGACATCACCCCCTCTTGGAGTCGCAAACGGGAATAAAGATTACGCAAATTGAACGGTTTTCGTAATCTTTCATCGGCTTACTCTCAAATTCCTTTCTCCGTTCCTTCCCTCATTGCGTTTGTTCATTGTCGAGCCCGGTAATGGAGATGTTGCATGTGTGAGGAATTTGCGATTTGACTGTCGATTCTTACGTAAAAATTCGCGGAAAACACGATGGTACCGCTGGTTTTCTCTGAAATCAACTCCCAAGCTCAAAAAAGCTCTCAAGTTGAGGCCAAAATGGAGGGGATATCCCACGCTATCCTGAGAGTCCACCTCTACATCAAAACAAACTCTCCGTGCAAAGATAGGGAGCATATACAGGGTGATCCAGACCACCCGTCCACTATCTTTTTCTCGAAAACGGCGGAGAATTGAGCTTCGGGACCAAAACTTTCACAGGGTAAATCGACCCCAAAGAATCGAATGAAAATATTTTCAGCCCCCCAAAATGGCCCCTTGGGGGGGTTTTGGGGGGGAGCCCCCCGTTTCTCGCAATTTTCAAATGGGAAGGGTATGTTTTGACTTTGGATTCGGAATCTACGGTAAAAAATAAGAAAATTTTGTTCTTTGCTTTTTTTCCCTAAACCCCCATTTTTTGGAGTTATGGGGCATTTTTGGGGCAATTTTCAATTCGACGCTGTAAGCGGCCAAATCATCCAAATTTCAAAATCTAAAAATGTCCTGAAAGGAGAGGTCAATGCCTTTTTATTGATGTGCCACATGACCCCTGTTGCTCCAAAATTTTGGGGGCCACGACTCCCCAAAAATTTTGGGGCTTTGGAGGGCCATGAGTCGAAAATGTCGAAAGGCAAGGGTATGTTTTGACTTCAGATTTGGATTCTACGCGAAAAGTTACGCAGAATTGATATGGCGCATGGCCTGTTTGCTCCAAATTACTGAAGAACCCCATTTCCCCATAAAAAGCCGTGTATTTTTGGACAAAATAAGGGGTAAAAAAAAAATTTGAGCAAACAGGCCATGCGCCATATCAATTCTACGTAACTTTTCGCGTAGAATCCAAATCTGAAGTCAAAACATACCCTTGTCTTTCGACATTTTCGACTCATGGCCCTCCAAAGACCCAAAATTTTTGGGGAGTCGTGGCCCCCAAAATTTTGGAGCAACAGGGGTCATGTGGCACATCAATAAAAAGGCATTGACCTCTCCTTTCACGACATTTTTAGATTTTGAAATTTGGATGATTTGGCCGCTTACAGCGTCGAATTGAAAATTGCCCCAAAAATGCCCCATAACTCCAAAAAATGGGGGTTTAGGGAAAAAAAGCAAAGAACAAAATTTTCTTATTTTTTACCGTAGATTCCGAATCCAAAGTCAAAACATACCCTTCCCATTTGAAAATTGCGAGAAACGGGGGGCTCCCCCCCAAAACCCCCCCAAGGGGCCATTTTGGGGGGCTGAAAATATTTTCATTCGATTCTTTGGGGTCGATTTACCCTGTGAAAGTTTTGGTCCCGAAGCTCAATTCTCCGCCGTTTTCGAGAAAAAGATAGTGGACGGGTGGTCTGGATCACCCTGTACATTAGCAGGGTTGCCGTGTTTTCAATTTTTGAGTCCCCAAATAAAGTGGCAGCCCTGTCAATGTATTTGCTCCCTATCTTTGCATGGAGAGTTTGTCTTGATGTAGAGGTGGACTCTCAGGATAGCGTAGGATATCCTCTCCATTTTGGCAACAATTTGAGAGCTTTTTTTGAGCTTGGGAGATGATTTCAGAAAAAAACCAGTGGCACCATCGTGTTTCTCGCGAACTTTTACAAAAAATAGAATGGTCAAATCGCAAATCTCTCACACATGCAACATCTCCATTGGTGATTTGCAATCTTTATCCCCGTTTGTGACACTGTGGAGGCCTACGATAACCGATTAGAAATGGTGAATCCATTTCTGATTTTCTTAACTCTCATTGTGAGGGGACTCTAGAATAAATTAAGTCGGTAAGTAACAGATTTAGTACGTCAACCCTTCAAAACACCCTGTTGTTGGTTTGTACACCCTGTAGGTAACCTTTTAAAACGAAAAATGTCACTGTCAATCTTTAGACTCTCATATCAAACGAAAATGGACAAGAAAATTCATACGTGAGTATTCTTCTGCAAAAATGAGTAAGTTTATGCAAAAACCAAGTTAAATACGTGCTTTACCAACGACAGTTTCCAACAATTGCGATTATAAATCACTCTGGATAATTTGAATTCATAGATTGCCTACCCTTTTGGAGTCTAAGAGCTCCATCACCTAACCTCAAAATTTTCGACATGTCCATACTCTCCCTATATAGGTCAAAGACATGAAGACGGAGGGCTAAAAGCAAAAAATGAAGCTTCTTTTCAACCACCTCTACTATTGGCTAGAGGATTGGCGGCGAAATCGGGACAAGTTTGAAATTCAAATGTAGGGCGGGAACTAAATAAAATTGCGGAAACAAAGTATTTTAGGTTGATTTTTGCCGAAGTTCACTTACACACCCATATTTTCATAACTTTAGGTTAGTTTTGGTCCGTCGTCGACCGATTAATTTCATTTGGGAGTAACGGTCATCTACGACTGTAACGGCCTGTTTGAACCGGCAGAACCACCATGAGCAGAAGAAAAACTAACTTTATCTGAGATTACTGCCTGTTACCGAGCAAAAGTAGGTGTATCATAATAGGACGCAGTCCCAACTTTCTTAATTTATTCGTTTTAGGTATTTAAAATAAGTTTCGAAGAAGAAATGTGGAAAAATCAAGAGGACAAGTTCAAATCAAATTTCCGTTTGCCGCCATGGATTCCCGCGCTCATTTACACACTCACACAAGCACCCAGCGCCAAACCAGGCTTCACTTTTTCCCCGTGCTTTCAAATACGAGCACTCCGTCTTTATGTCTTTGATATAGGTACTCTAGGTCATCTCATTCGAAAGCGGGAACGAGCTGCGCGCGGCCAACCTCCCGTCGCCCGCGCTTCGTGAGACCGCGGCTCAACCGAAGCGGCAACCCCGCCCGTTTGAAAATTCATCCCTCTCTCGACTTTAAAATTCTTTGACACGGCACGGATGCGTATTACCGTGTCAGTCCCGGATGAAGTGTTACCGGTCCGGGGGTGGAAATCTCGGTCCGTGTTCGCGAGTCGAGCGGGTTGGTCACTGGTCGAGGAATCGTGTTTTGATGGTTTCGTGCGGGGATGTGACATTTCGTTGATTTGTTTTCAACCGAGGGAATGTTTTCGGTGTTTTGTAGGCATTGCAAACTGAAAATTTGAAATGGGTCTATCACTAAGCCGCGGTTCTATCAGAAGCGGATTCAGCAATGGGTCACTAAACCATGAACGAATTTTGACTTGCGAATATAGTTTTCTGGAGGAAAATGGCGCGTAGAACACGATGCGCACATTAAAAACGCGAACAAGTTACTCAATAACCGAAAAATGCGCAGTTCAAATCGCTCAACTTATACACAAATTTAAAATGCCCCGGTTTCGCGCCGCACCGAATGATGTCATCCGGCACCAATCAGAAGCGGGCACGGGTTTCCACAACGTCCGTCAAATGTCTATCTACTCTTCGTATATAAGAACAATACTAAAGTCGAAATTACATCTTTTGAAACGACTCGAATCTCATTCACATGTTTGCTGTAATAAACAAGCAACAATTCCACATTGAAATACGTTTTATTTTAACAAACATCCGAGGAAAATGAGAGAAGATTGCTATATGACTACCGCAGTACATCAACACCGTCAGTTTCCCGCCATTCGGGTGCGTTTGAAATGTCTTGCAGTTTTTAGATTTATTCCAAAGCGGTTTTCTCCGCAATGTCGGCTCCATAAAAATGCGGAAAAATCACCACGTTATCTACTCACATAGTACTTTTAGAATATTCAATAAAATAAACAAGGTTTAGTGACCCATTTGGCAACATCGGAGTTCTTTTAGACCTATGTTAAAAAATCGGTTCTTGTCGCGGCACCTGGCCCTTTCCAAGAATCGATACATTCCCAAAGGTTTAAATATAGAAAGACAATGTTGCCAATTTGGTGAATCCGCCGATGGGATCTATCACCCCTCGTAACAAATTCATACTCAGATTAAAATTTGACATGAACTCTGGGCGCTTACTACATTTTAATTAAAGACTAAGACTTTTAGTTTCAAAATGCCCCACCATTACTAAAAATGTCATCGGAACTATTAGATGTACCATCAAAGCCCGGCATAGCCCACAAATAACATTAAACGTTTTTCACTATCGATGAGTGAAAGCAGACGCGGTAGCACCGGCTATTTCAGGATTTACAAGACATAGCCACCTGGATACATGCTTTATGCCCGACAATCACATGAAAGTCACTTTGATTCGATCAAACACAAATTCAACCTCTCACATAGATCTTGAATTTAATCTAGACGCTTGAGACGCAAAAGAACGCTAATACTTGCAACCATAGAATTGACTGTTACAACTTACAACTTACAACTTTACAACTCTTTGAGCCAATTTCTCAAAGGGTTAAATGATTTGTTTTTGTTTGTTCGAAGGTTCTTACTTATACTTCTGTTTCCCGTATTCAGAAAATCATACGGAAAGAGTTTAATGAAACAATAAAATAATACTTTTCGGCATATCTCGGAAAGATCACGGTAGATTTCGAAGTGTTCACTTTGATTCACCTACGTAAAATAGGCAGTGAAAAACTTGCAACGTCGCAAATTGTGGTTAGAAATACTTTTATCTCACCGTTGGTGTGCTGATGGTGAGAAAGTGCGATAGTGCTCACGCGCTTGAATTCAATATCAGCATTATAAGCGTGTTCTGCCATCAAGTAAAAGCTATAATCTTGAAGGCGCTCTGAGCAACTATTCCACCGCGGAAGTATTGCACAGTATCAGGCGCAATGAGCCTCTAGACAGGGTAAGAACTGGAGGCTCTAAGCACATGAATCTGCATCAGAATTTCGCGTAGAATTCAATGGTACAAACGGGAATTCATGAAACCAACTAATAAGCGAGATATTTGCGTAAATAGACTGCGCATTTTTGTAAATCCCGCTCGCCTAATATACGAATGACGTCACATTTGTAGCCAATAGGATTGTCGCAGCGCTGCGCAGCGCCGACTGAGCATCGGCCATCGAAAGCGTCCAACGCTTCCAACGCCGGGATCGTAAACAAACGAAAATTGATAACAGGAAGGACCCAAGCACTCAAGCAACTCGAAACCTTTTAATTTTCATTAATTACAGTCCATGTTCGACTTCAAGAAAGCATTTGACAACCATTTTCCTCGTATTTTATAACCTGGAGCCACAGCCTATCGGCTCATTGTAATGTGCACTCTGAGAATCAGTTCCACAAGTCCAAACCCTGACATCCTTTTCTTTGACCATTCTCTTTTCATTCTCGCCACAATTGAAGTGTTATGCAGTTTCTTTATCTAAAATATGTGGTCTTGAATTCATTCAGGAGTCAGAAGTTTACCTTTCTTTTAGTATTACAGCCCTTTGACCCCTCAAACTTCACCGATATGACCTCATGTAGTTCAAGGTTTCTCTGGCCCGAACCGAGTGATTACACATCTGAGGTGTGTCTCATGGTTCTTCAAATTAGCAGTTTAGAACTAAATTAGGGACTACAGTGACTCAATCCAGCTCTGCTTTCTTGTTCAATGTTTGTTATCAGTGTCTGTTCTTTTACGTGACCAATCTAGTGCATGCACTGTTACGCTATAAGTACAGGTATTATTGCTTTTTTCCTGCTGTCAGACCTTTTTCTTAAGCCTGCTGATTCACCACAGAATCTGCCCTAGCTGTGTAAATAATTTGGTGTGTAGTTATTGAGTTAATACCTCCTTGCGGTGATGCAAACTTTCTCAGATCCGTCATAAGTGGGTATTGCATTTAGACGATCACTCCGACCAGATGAAATCACTGCTCTAGCAGTTTCAAATTTATACTTTGATCTCTGATTCACTAATAAATAACACTTTATGGTGTCATTTATATTTAATCAGTTCAAAGCTAATTCGACAATGAATCATCAATGGTCCGATCGGAAAAGGAATTTTCTGGTGCGTGCTACGGCTGAATCGACACTACATTCGATTTTCGAAAGCTTCAATCAGGACATGACCATCCGTCTTGAAGTGAAAATATTTTTCAACCATTCAAGTAGTTCAAAAGGTAAGATATCTGAAGTTACTAAGGTATCACCAGGGTACATACGGATCTGTTGTTGGACAGTTAGTGTGAGTATGCTTACGTTTGTGGATAATCATTCATGGCAAAAAGAGGATGTTAATGACAAGGCTAAACTGGGAAACCACTTACCTAAATTCACAAAGTTTCAGACTTCCTGTTCCTCTAAATTTCTCAATTAAAAAATCATTCAACAAAATCTCTGAAATGTGATATTTTTCCTCTACATGGGCAGAAAATTCAGTAATTAATTCAAACAATATGCTGACTTGCTTCCCTTTGAAAATCTGAACTGGATGTAGAAAGTTTGAGCAACGTATTCAGGATATGTAATTTACACGTTTTGCAAATGATACCTATGTTTGGCCATTAGATTGGTTTGAGAAGTAAATGTTACAAATGTCATCCCTGGTCAATCTGAACAGTTTTTCCCAACTTGTTTTCATGGTGGGATGTAATTCCATGACTTTTCAAGATCCTTTCATCTTTCGGTACCTGAAAAATTCAGTGAACCAAACGACTTTCAATAGGAATCGTTGGCAACTTTACCATTGAAATGATTCTTAGGTGATTTTGAATGGAACAATCTTACACAAACTTTTGTTGAGCAGGTTTTACTCGCCCTGAATTCTTAAAAGAGAGGAAAAATATTTTCTTAACGCTTGGAGGATGACCTAACTATGTTGCTGTAAGTAGGTGTGATCACTTCATTTCATGAAATTCAGTAAGGCTCGTCGCTGCATGAAACACATAAAACATACTGATTAAGAAATGAATCCTCAAATAATTAGCAACTGTTTTGTGCAATATCTGTTGATTAGCATTTGATGATAACTAGAATACAAAAATTCTGAAATTAAGAAACCAGGAATAAATAACTACCAGAATGGTCTTATCAGATTTTCTCTGAGACAAATTTCCATATTCATTGATGAAGTGTAGTGTGCATTTGAATTCACAATGTTTGGAATTTCCAATAGCATTTAAGGCCTGAGGCACAATTCCTTATCTTTTAGAGCAGGGAAGGCACCTTGGACCCTCCATCATTCGTAACTCACAGCTTTCAGATTGGTTGAGTCATGTCTTCGAGCAGAAAAGCCCTCTAAATGACCAATTTCCACAATTTTATAACTTCACCCACTTGAGATGTTGTATTCCTCTTTAGATATATGGCAGGAGAGTATATTCTGAAATTTACAGGACACACATCTCTTCAGAAATAGGAGAGTGCTAACATAATTATTACTTACCAAGTACCAGTTCCTGATGAATTTTTTTAAGGTTCATGCTTTCGAAAGTTGAGTTGTAGGTAATGTCGATTCAGCCGTAGCACGCACCAGAAAATTCCTTTTCCGATCGGACCATTGATGATTCATTGTCGAATTAGCTTTGAACTGATTAAATATAAATGACACCATAAAGTGTTATTTATTAGTGAATCAGAGATCAAAGTATAAATTTGAAACTGCTAGAGCAGTGATTTCATCTGGTCGGAGTGATCGTCTAAATGCAATACCCACTTATGACGGATCTGAGAAAGTTTGCATCACCGCAAGGAGGTATTAACTCAATAACTACACACCAAATTATTTACACAGCTAGGGCAGATTCTGTGGTGAATCAGCAGGCTTAAGAAAAAGGTCTGACAGCAGGAAAAAAGCAATAATACCTGTACTTATAGCGTAACAGTGCATGCACTAGATTGGTCACGTAAAAGAACAGACACTGATAACAAACATTGAACAAGAAAGCAGAGCTGGATTGAGTCACTGTAGTCCCTAATTTAGTTCTAAACTGCTAATTTGAAGAACCATGAGACACACCTCAGATGTGTAATCACTCGGTTCGGGCCAGAGAAACCTTGAACTACATGAGGTCATATCGGTGAAGTTTGAGGGGTCAAAGGGCTGTAATACTAAAAGAAAGGTAAACTTCTGACTCCTGAATGAATTCAAGACCACATATTTTAGATAAAGAAACTGCATAACACTTCAATTGTGGCGAGAATGAAAAGAGAATGGTCAAAGAAAAGGATGTCAGGGTTTGGACTTGTGGAACTGATTCTCAGAGTGCACATTACAATGAGCCGATAGGCTGTGGCTCCAGGTTATAAAATACGAGGAAAATGGTTGTCAAATGCTTTCTTGAAGTCGAACATGGACTGTAATTAATGAAAATTAAAAGGTTTCGAGTTGCTTGAGTGCTTGGGTCCTTCCTGTTATCAATTTTCGTTTGTTTACGATCCCGGCGTTGGAAGCGTTGGACGCTTTCGATGGCCGATGCTCAGTCGGCGCTGCGCAGCGCTGCGACAATCCTATTGGCTACAAATGTGACGTCATTCGTATATTAGGCGAGCGGGATTTACAAAAATGCGCAGTCTATTTACGCAAATATCTCGCTTATTAGTTGGTTTCATGAATTCCCGTTTGTACCATTGAATTCTACGCGAAATTCTGATGCAGATTCATGTGCTTAGAGCCTCCAGTTCTTACCCTGTCTAGAGGCTCATTGAAGGGGTTCCAACCTTTGTAAATTGACTGACATCACTCGCGATTGTAAGGAGTCCCACCGATAGTACAATATGCGGTCATCGTCAATCACGTTTGCCTACAGGGTTATGCTGATTTGAAATTCTGGATGTAAGAAAATGTGCGAGAACTTACAAAACGCTGAATTTACCGCAACAGCAGTTAGTTTTAAATCTTGACATTGCTAAAGTAACTGCTGAAGCGGTTAGTTCAGCGTTTTGTGAATTCTCGCACGCTTTCTTACATCCAGAATGTTAAATCAGCATCACTTTTCTTTTCAGAGCAAATTCTGAAATTTGCAATTAAATTGTGATCAAGTAAAGAGAGAAAAAGAGAAAGGTATGTGTATATTTCATGTATCGTCTTTTAGTAATCTGTAACCGCTGTTGAATCTGTAACTAAATGAATGATTGAATAATAGGCAAAACTATCTCTGCGTAAGAGAGTATTTTTCCATTACTTCTGATTTGTAATCGTTTTGAATGAACAAATACATCCTGAAGCGAATTTTTAATGTTGCATACCAATGAAACTTTTGTATACTTTTGTTAAAACGAACATGAGGACTGTTTTTGTAGAGGAAGTGCTCAAAAATCACGATGAGCAGATGAGTTGAAAACATGCTGTTGCATGCTTTCTATACTATATTTTCCGAACCGGGGATCTCGAAAAAGCTATTTTTTTTTACATTCGTTGTGAAGCAAACAGTGAATTTTACACTTTTCTGAAGCCATCCTGATTTTTTTTCGTCTGTATTCTCCTTGAGGAACATAACTTTTCATTTTGCTGTAGCAAAAGTTTGAAGCAGCCTGGTTCTACTTGTACTAACCGTAGGAAATGTTTGATCTGCCTGGAGATACCATTCAATGTTTTCTTGACTAAATGCAAAAATTAGCCAATTTTTGGTCGGAGCAGCGCAGCCATATTCTGATAAAAATATATTTTTTGGGGTCGATTTTGCAACTTTGGAATGGAATATGTTCCTAAGTCATAGAAAAGCCGCGTCATCATCTTAGGTTTTTTCACTCAAAATTGTACGCATCGAAAGAAAAACTCCGCCTGTGGAAGCCGTACTCACGGGCGCAGGTTTACCATCCGCGCTCCGGACACATAGGTCGAAAGTTTCGGGTTTAGAACCCAGAGCAGTCACCACTACGGCTCCAGCACCCGGAACATTCGATCTCTGAGCCCGGAACGATCTATAAACCCGTAACTTTTTTTCGGTGTGATTTTTGAGCCTGAATTAATAGCAAACTGGCTCTTCACACTTAGCAAACCGGCTATTTATACGTTCTCGGAGTAATTTTCTTTCCGAAACGACTCTCATTTTCACTCCAGTAAAAGTTTGCAACAACCCTTCGGCTGGATCTCTTCATTTTTCTCACATTTCGTCTCTCAGCTTGACATAATAACATAACTACGCTTTGATCTGAGCCCGGGAAAGTATGAAGGTATATGGACGACAGGGTTAATCGCAAAGTTTCGTTACTCGGTTTTGTCAGGAGGGTGACGAATGCTCTCTCTCAAGAAGTGGCGACGCACAGTGGATTAGAGAGGTCGGACATGAAATTTTTGATCAAAACTGTAAATTTTGATGTTTATTTCGTCACATTTTAAATCTTAAGGAGTGTCGCTAGAAGAAAATTTCACGAGGAAACCATTGAAACTACTTTCATAACCTCAAATTGCTGTATGAATGGAGTTATGAGCCTTTAAAGTTTCTACAAATCTTGTCCGACCTCAGACCATCGACTCGACCCACTGTGTGACGTTGGCGTCGTCGTGGTTGTTGAATAATGAATCGGGAATTTTCTCTCACTCCTGGTGGAGTTACTTCTCGGTGCTCGTGAAAATTATGAGATTCATAAGTCTGGAGCCCCCGATAAATTAGGGCGTTCGACATGTTTAACGGGTGAGGGACGAGTTGGCGTATTTCACGACCAGATTTCCCTCCCGCCAGGAAGCGATCCGACCGGTTGATGGCGCCCAATTACCTTTGACGCGATCCCTCCGTAAAGGAATCATGAGCGATTATTGCACGGAATCGACGATTTTATTACTCGCCCGGGATCAAGGTTGCCATTTAGTGTGGATATATTTTGGGTTTAAATTGGGAAAACTGCTGGTTTTTGACCCAATCTGACAACAACGCGGGGGGTCTTCGGTCGCTCCTTTTCGCATTCATCATAAACATCGCTAAATTCTGAAAACAAGTAACTTAATCACAGCGTGCAAAATCTCCTCGTATAATATTTTGCCTTTTTTAATATTTTTTCCCTGCAGTTTGATCATCGATATAATCGCCGTTAGAGTTAGAAAAATCGTTATTTTGTACATGTTGGCCTAATGGTCAGCGCGTCTGACCCTAGGTCAAAAGGTCCCGGGTTCGAATCCCGGTAGAGGCGTCAAATTTTCACGGAACTGACGAGTAGATCTTCAGGAAAAGGTTTTACTCGGCCTTAATACCTGCAAATTTGAGAAGCCTGGCGCATGGATGTCCCTGTCACCCTGATGTCTACGGACAATATATCTACTCTTTCGATGGATGTAGGTTCCTAACGGAATGGCCAATAAGCCGAGAAAAAGAAGAAGAAAAAAAGTTAAGGTCAAGGTCAGGTTTCACTTTTTTTCGGTGTGGATAGCCTTGCATTATTATTGTAAATGACGGCCTCCCATAGTGTGGTGGTTGTAGTGCTAGCTCTATGATCGGGAGGTCCCGGGTTCGATTTCCGGCTAGGCGACCCAAGTTTGATCGTCTCAAACAATGATTGCCTGGGACTGGTTGTTAGGGATGGAGGGGTGACGGGACTGAAGCGCAGGATTAGCCCTTGTGGGCTACTTGAAGTAGTAAAAAAAAAAAAAAAATCTCCGTAAAATTTTGCCTCAGAATTCGTACACTGGAAAAAAGAGTCGCTTGGATCTTAAGCCCAGAGTCTTATTAGCAATGACAAGAGAAAGTGCTCTTGATTCAATCCGATTTTTCCTTGAATCGAAGAGCCGAGCTTCTTAATTTAGGCGGATTTCCTTTCGATTCAAGCAAAAAGGCCAATTGAATCAAGATTATTTTTTCTTGTCAATGTTTTTAAGAGTCTGGACTCTAGATCCAAGCGACTTTTTTTCCAGTGCAATAATAACGTAGTCGCCCTTACGCCATTTCCAATGATAATATAATCCGAATGGGCCTAATTTAAACTCAAACAAATTTAAACAACGACCACGATACGACCCCGACCCACCGTTTCCAGTTAATCATCTCTGGCAGCAGACCAATGGGCCTGTTGCAAACTTTTGCTAGAGCAAAACTAAGAGTTGTTTCTTATAGATAATGCCTCAAAAATCACGATGAGCGCATCGGCAAACTCTGAAATGCACTCATAACTTCACAAACTGCGTAAGAAATTTGCGGGTTTTTTGAGCTTCCCGCTTCAAAAACGATACTACGGTACAGGTGAACATTTTGTAAGAGGAGTCGTTCCATCGTCGGCAATATTCATCATGGCCGACGCTTGCGCAGTTCCTCGCGTAATTCGAGGAGAGTTCAAGGTCAATTAAGGCGGGCGAGGAAAATATGAACATAAACACGCCGATTGTTATATGGTTTAATCCTGTTCAGGTGTTACCTCGTCCCATCACACGTGTTTTGGCGGACTGGCGTCGGCCATGATGAGTATTGTCGCCAATGGAACGACTCTTCTAACAAAATGTTCACCTGTACCGTAGTATCGTTTTCGAAGCGGGAAGCTCAAAAAACCGCAAATATCTTACGCAGATTGCTAAGTTATGAGTGCATTTCAGACTTTGCCGATGCGCTCATCGTGATTTTTGAGGCATTATATGCAGGAAACAACTCTTAGTTTTGCTCTAGCAAAAGTTTGCAACAGGCCCATTTCCAGCGACGCTGAGAGGCCGCGAAAAGCCGGTAATTTAACGACAGCCTCTAATCATTCCCATGATTCTCCGTCCGCGGGCCATAAAAAGAAAACTTCCATTTTACGACCAATAAATTTCAAATTGAACAACATAAATATGGCCGGCAGAGCCGTAACGTTTTATTAGTCTAGATTCTCGAAGCGCCGCACAGTGGATCGAGTCAGTCAGAGAGGCCGGACATGAAATTTTTAGCTAAAACCGCAAATTTCGATGTTTAATTCGTCAAATTTTGAATTCTAAGGGGTGCAGTTAGAGAAAAATTTCACGAGGATACCACTTTTGAAACTTCAAGGTTTTATATGAACGGAGCGGAGATGTTGCATGTGTGAGGAATTTGCGATTTGACTGTTGATTCTTACGTAAAAATTCGTGAGAAACACGATGGTGCCACTGGTTTTCTCTGAAATCAACTCCCAAACTCAAAAAAAGCTCTCAAGTTGAGGCCAAAATGGAGGGGATATCCCGCCCTACCCTGAAAGGAAGCGCCGCACAGTGGATCGAGTCAGTCAGAGAGGCCGGACATGAAATTTTTAGCTAAAACCGCAAATTTCGATGTTTAATTCGTCAAATTTTGAATTCTAAGGGGTGCAGTTAGAGAATAATTTCACGAGGATACCACTTTTGAAACTTCAAGGTTTTATATGAACGGAGCGGAGATGTTGCATGTGTGAGGAATTTGCGATTTGACTGTTGATTCTTACGTAAAAATTCGTGAGAAACACGATGGTGCCACTGGTTTTCTCTGAAATCAACTCCCAAACTCAAAAAAAGCTCTCAAGTTGAGGCCAAAATGGAGGGGATATCCCGCCCTACCCTGAAAGTCCACATCTACGTCAAGACAAACTCTCCATGCAAATATATGGAGCAAGTACATTAGCAGTGATGCCGTGTTTTTAGTTTTAGAGTCCCCAAATGAAGTGGCAGCCCTGACAATGTATTTGCTCTCTATCTTTGCATGGAGAGTTTGTCTTGATGTAGAGGTGGACTCACAGGGTAGGGTGGGGTATCCCCTCCATTTTGGCCTCAACTTGAGAGCTTTTTTTGAGCTTGGGAGTTAATTTCAGAGAAAACCAGTGGCACCATCGTGTTTCTCGCGAACTTTTACATATTTATCAACAGTCAAATCGCAAATTCCTCACACATGCAACATCTCCATTATAAGCTTTCAAAGTTTCTAAATTTTGTCCGATCTCTCCGTTTGACTCGATCCACTGTGCGTTGCTGAGTGAAGGATGACCGCTAATTCTATCTGAGTACGTAGTGTTCGCTCGATCCTTGAAGATGTTGGACCCAAGGTTTATACAGCGGATTTTGCTTACTCCTGGATGGACCCTGAGTTACATAAGGGTGCAGGTACTTTGGGGCTCTCCTTAAAATTGACTTGTTCTTTTAAACGGTATGAGTTCAAAGGCTCCGCGAAATAAGTGAGGAGAGGTTCAGGGCAAAGAGTGGCTTAACCTCATTTTGGTGTTGCCATGTTTGAAACCAAGTTTGCCACGACAAAATTGAAGCTCAAAATGGAAGAATGTATGATTGCATTTTGCAAGAAGGAACCAAGAGCATTCTAACTTTGCCAGGATTGTGTAATTGACATTATTTGCAAAACAGTTACTGAAATCACGCAAACATTGAATTTACAGCATTGGAAAAACACATTGGATCCAGAGTCCAGACTCTTAAAAACATTGACAAGAAAAAATACTATTGATTCAATCAGATTTAAGTTTAAATCAAGAACTAAGCCTCTTAATATGAGCGGATTTCTTTTTGATTTAAGCTTAAATCTGATTGAATCAAGAGTCCTTTTTCTTGTCAATGTTTTCAAGAGTCTGGACTCTAGATCCAATGTGTTTTTTTTCCAGTGAGAGGTAATTTTCGTCATAAATGTATAGTTTATTGAGAGTAAAGATGAATATTGTTTGGATGATCAGTTTATATTTGCTAGGTAAACCAGGTTTCATAATCTTAGCGACATTGGAAGGCTCTTGGTTCCTTTTTGCAAAATGCAATCCATGTAAGCAATGCAAATCTCGATGTCTTGTCCCATTTTTATAATGGGACAGCAAGATTGTCAGTGCCATGAAATAAATGACAAAATTTTCCAAAAGTACGATGAAAAGTACACTTTATTAATTTTGAAAAAGCAAAACAAAAGAAATTTTTATTTTGTAATTTTTGAGATTCTTTGAAATTCAGATGTTGTAGTATGTTATATGACACAAAAGAAAACAGTTTTTATACAGGATTCAATTATGCATTAAATGGTTGAATTCCACAAAAATCAGCGGAACAACTTTAGATGTACGTTATATTCATACCATTTTCTTTCCTAACAGAAAAATAGATGACACTCATGACTGGAAATTTTGTGAACGTATTCTTCATGACCAAGAAGAAAATTGCAGCTGCTTTTCAGGCATTATACAGTTTATATTTCCGGCAAGAACATACGACACCAAAAGAAATCGGGTACCATAAAATTCAGTTAGACTAAAATACTTGACAAGTTCCACCAACTCTCAACCAAAAAGAGTTTTTTCTTGGAGTTCCAATTAAGGTAAATAGAGGTAATTAATCTACTGCGAGAGATTCCTATTCAAAATCAGTAAGAATTGAAAAAATCACGAAGACCCAAACCATCCCTTCAAACCCCCTCTTACCTCAGCCCGAAAACCCGAAATTCTGTGTGCCAAGAGCGGCAACCATGTTTTGGAAAACCTGAGAGAGCAGTTATAATGTGGTGACCCGGTGATAAAATTTTTACTCTACGATAAACCTAATCGATGGGTTCTAGAGATGCAGAACAGTGCAATAATCCAGCTAATCAGCGAATGAAAACGCGTGATCATCTTCAAGCGAAAAGTACTAAAAATAGTTTTTTATACACTAAACTAAACACACAGCATAAAACAAAAGTTTACTTAGAGACCCTAGTTGATTTTACTCTAAAAACGCATTTTTGGCGTTTAAGGGATTTTGCGTTCTCTTCGGAGGTATCGGCTAGAGTTCCCCAATTATAGGTGTGAAATGAAATTTCGTTTTGATGAAAACTGAACTTTCATTCTCCGTGAAAGGAGGGGTATCGATATGGGGTTTTTGGGCCCACCCTGACTGGAGCTCGTGTCAGTATGTGTGAGGGATTTGCGATTTATGTACGTTTTCTTACGTGCAATTTCGCGAGAAACACGATGATGTCACCGATTTTTTCTGAAAAGAACTCCTAAGTTCAAAAAAGCTCTCAAAGTTTAGGTCGTAATGGAGGGTATATCCCGCGCTACGTGAGTCAAAGTCTCCACGCAAAGATAGGGGGCAAGAATATTAGCAGGGTTGCCACTTTCTTTGGCGACTCTAAAACTGGGAACACGGCAACCTTGCTAATGCGTGAGATATCCCCTCCATTATGGCCTTAGATTTGAGAGCTTTTCTTTAACGTCAGAGTTCGTTTTAGAGGAAGCCAGTCACATTGATGTGATTCTTACGAAATACATAGGAAATTTACTTAAATTGCAAATCCCTCAAACATACAAGAGCCTCATTCGGGGTTGGCCCAAAAACTCTCCCTTATCGATTTCTTTCACGGAAAATGAAAATTCACTTTTCAGCGAAACGAAATTTCATTTCGCACCTATGCTGCCGTGCTAAGGAAGAACGCCGTATGAGCCTTCAAAAGTTGTCTCATATCTTTTAATAAATAACGAATTTACCGGGAAAATTGTAATATATTCTCTTAAAATTCTTCAGACAATTTCGCCCGCAATTTAATCTAACATATCTGAAAATTTCAAGGAAAAATGATTAAAACTTTCGACAAAAATACACGGTTTATTCGAAAAAATTTGGCAACTCTCGAGTGTTCTTCAGACGTTGCCAAGTTTCCTTTGATAAAAACCGAATTTCCTATGAAAATTGTGAATATTTTTTCCCAAAATGTTCAGACAAGTTTTTACGCAATTTAATATAAAACATCTGAAAATTTCAAGGAAAAATGAGCATACATTTCCTCAAAAATACATGTTTTATCAGGAGAAATTTGGCAACTCTCGAGTGTTCATACGGCGTTTTTCCTTAGCACGGCAGTAAGGTAAAGAAACTCGAGCCGATTTCTTCGAAGAGAGCGGAAAATCCCTATTTCCCGGCGAACTCGACAACCGGGGATGCTGGGGGGGGGGTGGGAAAGAGGTGGGTTAGGAGGCATGAATAAAACCTCGGAATATCAGAAGGGAGCTCGTCTTGGCGGGGCGCGGGGTCTTTGGTTTGTGAGGACCATCGAACTAGTTTGTCACACACAACTGTGAAAATTGTGAATATTATTTTCCGAAAATTTCAGACAATTTTGTACGCAATTTAATTTAAAATATCTGAAAATTTCAAAGAAAAATGTGCACGAATGCCGTCAAAAATACATGTCTTATCAAGGAAAATTTGGCAACTCTCGAATGTTTATACGGCGTTCTTTCTAAGCACGGCAGTATGGTAAAGGAACGTAAGCCAATGGAGATGTTCCATGTGTGAGGGATTTGCGATTTGACCATTGATTCTTATGTAAAAGTTCGCGAGAAACACGATGGTGCCACTGGTTTTCTCTGTAATCAACTCCCAAGCTCAAAAAAAGCTCTCAAGTTGAGGCTAAAATACAGAGGATATCCCACCCTACCCTGAGAGTCCACCTCTACATCAAGACAAACTCTCCATGCAAAGATAGGGAGCAAATACATTAGCAGGGTTACCACTTTATTTGGTGACTCCAAAACTGAAAACACGGCAACCCTGCTAGTGTATTTGCTTCCTATCTTTGCATGGAGAGTTTGTTTTGATGTAGATGTGGACTCTCAGGGCAAGGTGGGATATCCCCTCCATTTTGGTCTCACTTTAAGAGCTTTTTTTGAGCTTGGGAGATGATTTCAGAGAAAACCAGTGGCATCCATCGTGTTTCTCGCGAACTTTTACATAAGAATCAATGGTCAAATCGCAAATCCCTCACACATGCAACATCTCCATTCCTCCAAAGAAAGCGGAAAATCCAGATTTCTTGGAAAGCTCGACAACCGGGGGGTTTGATGTAGGAGGGGGAAGGGGTGAGGGTTTGGGGGGTTGGGGGGCATGAATAAAACCGCGGGATATCGGAAGGGAGCCCGTCTCGGCGGGGCGCGGGGTCTTTGGTATGCGGGGAGCGTCGAACTAGTTTTTCACACACATTTGCATTCCGGATGCGCTCATGAGACAATAACTCCGCTTGGCTTCGGTCGGGACCTGTCCTTTTCGCGGCTTCCCGTCTGCGGCTTATGTCTCTTGTATCTGGGGCCAATTACCTCCGATGGAATTACGCGCCGTGTTTGACAAGGAGTCTTTCCCGACCTGTCTCGCCCTCCGCCGCACAGTGAAACTAGAGTATACCTATGTAGTGTATGTAGGGAGAGCACAGACATGTCGAATTATGGGGCTCTTACGATCAAAAAGGACAAACTAGAGTATACCTTTATAGGGAGAGTACGGGCATGTCGTATTATGGAGCTCTTACGGTCAAAAAGGACAAATTAGAGTATATCTATATATGAAGAGAGCAGACATGTCGAAATTTGGAGCACTCAGGGCCCAAAAGGACAAATTAAAGTAAACGTATATAGCGAGAGTACAGACGTGTCGAAATATGAAGCTCTTAGGGCCCAAAAGGACATACTAGAGTATACCTACATAGGAAGAGTGCAGACACGTCGAAATATGGAGCTCTTACGGTCAAAAAAGACAAATTAGAGTATACCTATGTAGAGAGAGTACAGACATGTCGAAATGTGGGGCACTCAGAACCCAAAAGGACAAATTAGAGTATACCTATGTAGAGAGAGTACAGACATGTCGAAATGTGGGGCACTCAGGGCCCAAAAGGACAAATTGAAGTATACCTATATAACGAGAGTACAGACGTGTCGAAGTATGGAGCTCTTGGGACCCAAAAGGACAAACTAGAGCATACCTTTATAGGGAGAGTACGGGCATGTTGAAATATGGAGCTCTTGGGGCCCAAAAGGACAAACCAGAGTGAACCTACGTAGGGAGAGTGCAGACATGAGTCGGAATATGGAGCTCCAAGGGCCCAAAAGGACAAACTAGAGTATACCTACATAGGAAGAGTGCAGACACGTCAAAATATGAAGCTATTACGGCCCAAAAGGACAAACTAGAGTGAACCTATGTAGGGAGAGTGCACTGTGCAGACATGAGTCTGAATATTGAGTTCGTAGGGCCCATAAGGAAAGCTAAACTTCTAACATAAAAACTGTTGCTGCCGATCTGCAGATGCTAATATCAAACCAAGATGGCCAAGAATGTTCATTAATAAGCCTTTTTCCAGCAAAAATAAGGGAATATGTGCAAAAACTAGTCAAATGCATGATCGTAATAATTAATCACTCTGGATAATTTGAATTCATAGGTTGACTGCCTTTTTGGGCCCTTTGAGCTCCATTGTCTAACCTCAATATTACGGAAATGTCCATACTCTCTCTATACGTATTCTAAATGAAACCTGAGGTGAGAATCTCCTGGCAGTACAACACATTGTGAAAAAACCAAAATGAAAATTTAGGGGTCAGAGAGCTCTACTCTAGGAATCTAACTCTGGAAACAACCAATTGTTTCGTCAACACTACCCTCGGCAAGTTACACGCCAGAATCCGTTCAACATACCGCTTTTATTTCATTTTTGCCAAATGTGGCAATATAGAATGACAAGATGACCAATAGATCCACTTTCAAACTTTTGCGTCCTAAATTGACGACATTAGCAATCCTTCAAAGTTGGCAACACTGTTTTTCTTCCATTTAAATGTATGTAAAACAATCGATTCTTTTTGAGGCAACTGGACTCACCTAAAATCGATATTTTTAAGGGATTTATATGGAGGAAGAACGATGTAGCCAACTTTCAAAATCGAGGAAGATATATGCTTTAAAAGTTTCAACAGCATGCATGTGCAGCCTCTCCCGGCGACTTGAGCCACAGTGCGCCGTGCTCTCCTGTTCGCTCCACCACACTCCAAGGGCGATGCTGGTGTTGCCGCCAGTCATTAGAGGACATCGAGATCATGATGGTCTCAGATAAATCGTGGCTAGGAGCGTTGTGTCCTTAGGGACCGTTTTTGAAGGAAGAGTATCCCTCTGCGGCACATCAGCGCATTACCGAAAAAAAGTATCACAATCCCAACTGTATTCCTGGCTGATTTTGGCGCCAGATATGAGAGTAGTAGGATCAGTCAGAGGTACGGTTGAGTCTGCCGAAAGTATGGTTGGATCAACCATACCTCTGGCTAGTGCAACCACTCTTATCTGGCACCAGAATCAGCCTTTAGTATTGTTGGGGTTGTGATACTTTATTTTCAGCGTGGGTGAGTTGAACAGCTTATTTGCAGAAAAGGGGAATAATTAAACTAATTAAACTAACAAAGTAAATTGTCGAATTTCGAAAAACGGTAACACGTTGGTTTCTTCAACAATGGGTCACTGAATCATGTGTTTTTTCATTATTGTATTACTCTGTAAGCACCAGGTGAGTAGATTACGTGATTTGTTGCGTATTTTTGGAGCACAAATCCCGGACAAGCGCGCTTTTGTGTCCAAAGACTCAAAGTAAGGAATTTCAAACGCGCCAAAATGCCGAGAAAATGATGAAAGTGATTTACTACGGCGGAGTTAATGGTTTCACTGATGTTTGTTGAAATAAAATTTATTTCAGTGTGGAATTATTACTTGTTAACTACCAACAATATGAATGAGACTAGATTCTTTATTTTTAGAGAAACTTCGATCGATTAACAGTGTTTTCAATCGATTCACAGTGTTTTCAATCGATTCATGGTGTTATCGATCAATCAAGGTGTTGTGGATCGATTCACTGTGTTGTTGATCGATTCAAGGGTTTGATGATCTATTCACCGTTGTCTGTGAAATACATATCAATCGGTTTACGTTCTTATCTTTCAATCGATTCATGTCAATTGAATCGACACCGGTTTTTTAAAGCAATTGTCGATCGGATGGTGTCGATTGGTTCACAGTTTTACTTTTAGATCGATTCAAGCGGATCGAAGCCATCCGCTCCATTTTATTGGTATATTTTTTAAGAATTGTTTATCTTTGGACCCCCTCCCTCTCCTTCAAGAAATTTTTTGAGACGCTTCTTGCTTAGAAACTCTTCGGCCACACCACTGGCAGCGAGGCAAAAACTTCAAATCGCGAAAAACAGTCCGCGGTTTGGAACTTTTTATACCATCAGGCGGATCCTGCGTGTCAATTTTGCTTCGGTTCAAAGAAACTTGATCTATTAATTACTATTGTCACACTGAGAAAAATTCTCCTTTGAATCCTCATCCTCATCTTCACTCCCTTTGAGACGAATTACGATTGGAAATTTCAGTAAAATGGAACTTACTCGAGCTGGCAATGAAGTAATAATTTCAATCAAAAGTGGTTCGCAACGGTAACAGATAAACTTGACTCGAGCTCACCTGAAACAAAAAATAGTAAAATATGAAGGATAAATGATTTGCAGTAAAGTTAAAGACAAATAGAATGTGATATACTATTGATAAAACATGTATTTTAGCGTTGATTCCAAACATTACCTCCGATTCTTCTGGATAAGTTCTATTTTCCCTTAAAATCGAGCTTTTCGAGAAAAAAGTCAATTATCCGGATTTTTTCAGGGAAAATCGAGCTGGTCAAAAAAAAACGGAGGTATACTTCTCTGAATCAACGCTAAAAATTTTCTTTGTATCCGCAATACAAATCTGCCCTAAATCAGCCCTAAAAATCTGATCTGCATCAGTCGGAAAATGTTTTCACAGATCAAAATAAAATGTTGACCGGTGTAATGATCCAGGCGCGGAATAGATCGTTTTCGATACATCAAATAGGTAAGATTGTATCGATAACAATTCGTTCAACATGTAAACATAGCCTCAAAAGTCAATCGAGGAATCTGAGGAAACGGGGTTTTTCTGATAGATTTTTTATTCTTATGAGTACTAAATGGCATCGCAAGGTGAAATAGTTAGGAATTTTCTCATTTTCAGCTTTTCCGACTGAAATCCTGAAAGTTTTGTTTAAGGTTATGTACTATTCACTGGAACAAAAAACACATTGGATCTAGAGTCCAGACTCTTAAAAACATCGACAAGAAAAAATACTCTTGATTCAATCAGATTTAAGCTTAAATCAAGAACCAAGCCTCTGAAGAGCGGATTTCCTTTTGATGTAAGCTCAAATCCGATTGAATCAAGAGTCCTTTTTCTTGTCAATGTTTTCAAGAGTCTGGACTCTACATCCAATGTGTTTTTTTCCAATGTTGTTTTGAACCAAACGATACATCGAACCACTATCGAAACCGATCTATAGAAAAATCTAAAAATCCGAGAAACCCTGACAACACGGCGGGATGGTTCGATTCCTTTTGGATTTTGCTCGGCCTGGGAGTGAGCGGTGGAATGTGATTTATGCCGGGCACCTATCCTTGCGGTCGTCCTCAAGGAGCGATCGCTTCCGCGAAATTCACGAGTGCATAAATTCGAGGGGCGGCGCGTGGGAGTACACCCCCGCACTCCGACTGCGGGATAGCGCGCCTGTCGCCAGGGACCCTATTTACGATCATCGCGGTTGCCGATACACTCAGGTGATAAAAATAACTCCTCGAATTCCGATCCTTTTCTTCTTCTCCTTCTCTTTATGACGAAGGGTCGCATCCATACTTTAAGGAAACGTGAATGTATCGGTTGACACTGATTCGATCGAAATGAATCAAACGAAAATTAAAAGCTTAACCGATCGACGCGATTCGATCGACACCGATTCGATTGAAAAATTAATTTAAAAAAACGGTATCGAATCGATCGACATGAATCAAACGAAAATAAAACCTTAACCGATCGATAAAAATAACTCCTCGAATTCCGATCCTTTTCTTCTTCTCCTTCTCCTTATGACGAAGGGTCGCATTCATACTTTAAGGAAACGTGAATGTATCGACGTGAACAAAAATTAAAACTTTAATCGATCGACGTGATTCGATCGACAAATTATTAAAAAAAACGGTATCGACTCGATTGACATTGATCGAACGAAAATTAAAACCTTAACCGATCGACGTGATTCGATCGACAGCCCTGAATCGATCGGCAACTCCGTGAATTGATTGGCAACTCCATGGATCGATCGAAAAAAACCGTAAATTGATCGACAAAACCGTGAACGCATCGACAACACCCGTGAGTCGATCGAATTATATAAATCGATAAAAATAACTATTCAAATTCCGATCCTTTCCTTCTTCTGCTTCTCCTTGTAACGAGGGGACGCATTCATACTTAAAGGAAAACGTGATTATATCCACGTGAACCAATCGAATGGTTGAATTGAACTCGTTGAATCGACCGACAAATCCGTGAATCGATCGGCAACTCCGTGAATCGATCGAAAAAACCGTTCATTGATCGACAAAAGCTTAACCAATTGACGTGATTCGATCGACACCGATTCGATTGACAGCCGTGAATCGATCGGTAACTCCGTGAATTGATCGGCACGTTCGTAATCGATCAAAAAAGTGAACACCGTAAAAACCGTAAATTGATCGACAGAACCGTGAACGCATCGACATCACCCGCGAGTCGATCGGATTATACGTTCGTCGATTTGGTGTCGATCGATTCACGTTTTTATTTTTCAATCAATTCCATTGTCGATCGATTTGTCGATCAAATCCATGCCATCCTTATCAAACAGCCTTTTTTTCCTAAGGAGGACCTACGTGGTTTTCACTGTAATAAAAAAGTTTTGTAAATTTTAAGGATGATCACTATTTACTCAGCCAAAGCATTTAATAAAATAGCAACTAAACCTGGGGAAAGGCTGCAAAAAAAAAAAAAAAAAAAAAAAAAAAACAACACAAAAATCAGAAGATCAAAAAACCCAGGACACTTTAAAATAATGTCGCATAATTAACCGGATCCAAAAATGCGGAAAAAGAGTAGTCAGTTAGCCGTTAATAGTCGCGACTAACTCTTATACCTCTTTTTTGGTTCCAGTTGAAAACGGAAATGTAATGCTATTTCGAAACATTCCCGGTTTTTTTATTTTCTGTTTTTTGTGTGTTTCTTGCAGCTTTTTCCCAGATAAAGTTGTAAATTTTAAGATAAGGAAAAACTTTTAAAATATGGTCCGAGCTGTGTAATAGGTTGGTAAAATAGTGGTAGGTCTACGCTATTTTGCGGGGAATTGAGGTCAAAAAGGTCAAACATTTTAACTAAAGTCACAAATTTGAGCTCTAATGAGTATTAATACAAGACTGAGGGGGAAAGCGTTCAGTTCAGAAGGATGCATTATGATATTAAGCTGGGGCTATGATGCGAAAGATAAATGAGCTTTTGCGTATTTTTAGACATCATCAGTATTATCACGCTCGTTAAATAAATTGGCACCTTTTATCGAAGAAAATATTGCAACGTCTGAAGGTCCACACGTTGTTTTTCCTCTGCACAGCAGCCAACAACTACACGTTTTATAAAAAGAGTTCATAGGATATGTGCTGAGGGGCGTGATACAACTATTCGAACTCCTGGGAGCTCATCGTGCCTATCCGATCAATTGAAGGCGTTTTTATCCGGCGTATCTTCGCGTACGCTGCATTCCTAGGAATTATCGTTATAAAAAGCGGATTCTCATTTAAAACCGTATGTTTTTCGATAAACTTTTTGTGAAAGATGTCGAATGCGATGCCATCATTGTGTGTGCATACATCTACACCTACACGTTGCCAAATTTTGTCGAAAAATGTACGCATTTCTTTAAAAACTTTTGACATAATGTGATCCGGCCAACTTACAGAAAAATGTTCAAATCCATCGATTATGATCATCAGTTTTTTTAGCCGCCGAAAATCATGGAAACTCCCGTGCTAAGGAAAAACGCCTTGTGGACATTCAAGAGTTGCCAAATTTCCTCCGATAAAATGTTAATTTTTTTAAAAAAAAGATACGCATATTCTTCATTGAACTTTTTAGATATTTTAGATTAAATCTAAGTAGCGATCTCGTAGCCACTAACTGAGGCTTCAGTGGGCTGATTATTGGCATTGATCGACAAAGCAATAGACAAAGAGGACGAAGGGAGAATGAGACATCCCAATGGTTGAAACGGGTGGTTTTAATATATAATACTAAGGGAGAAAATGATGGACGAACTTCAGGGTCTCTCGTTGCCGTTGGTCAGTCGATTACTTGATTAACAGAGATTTGTCCATTACAACCACGCGTTTTCACCAGTTCAGAGGGCTGATTGTTGAAATTGATAGACAAAACGATGGACAAATGATAATAAGGCGTGTGGAGCGACCCTATCAGTTGAAATGAATGGATCTTATGGATTAAGGGAGAAAATGATGAACTTACTATAGGGTCTACCATGGGTTACCGTTAGTTCTACTACCTATCTCTGTTGTCTATTGCAACCAACCGCTTACACGAATAGGGTTTCTTCCTATCCTTTTTGTCTCCTCTGTCTATCGCTTTGTCTACCAATTTTAACAATCAGCCCACTGCCACACGAAGGAAAAGCCGCCGTTCGTTGCCAAATTCCCCGAGTATAATCATTTTTGGAGCAAAGTTATGCATATTTTTTCTTACAATTTTTAGTTATTTTAGAATTAACCGCGAAAAAAATCAACTGAAAAGTTGGAAGAAAAATGTTTAAAATTCTACCAGTTCCATCACCGAATTCGTTTTCTTATCGGAGGGAATGTATAAACGTGTGAAGGCTTTGTACTGCGTTTTTCCTCACCACGGCAGAATAGGATCCCTCCATTTTCTCTTCGTCATCCGCGTCTATCACTAAGCCTATGTCTATCACTTTGTCTATAGTTTTGTACATACTTTTTTCTATGACTCTGTAAATCACTTTATCTATAGCTTTGAACATGACGTTGTCTCTAACTTTGTCCGGCGTCTATAAATCTGTCCATCACCTTGTCTATAGCTGTGTATATCACGTTGTACACTGAAAAAAAGATTGGTAGAATTTACCATTCTTTCACGCTGTACTTCACACAGCGTGAAGGAGTGGTAAATTCTAGCCATCTTCAAGTCAACTCTGCCGGAAGAATGGTTACCTGTACCAGTATATAGTAGCGTTAACCTTTCTTTCGGCAGAATTGACTCTGAATTAACGCTGTGTGAAACACAGCTTGAAGAAATGGTAAATGCTACCAATATTTTCTTTCAGTGTACATCTTTTTGTCGATCGCTTTGTCCATCACTCTGTAATTCACATATTGTCCATCGTTTTTATAATAAATTTGTCTATCACTTTGTGCGTTACTTCATCTATGACTTTTTCCATCATTTTGTCTATAGCTTTGTCTATGAGTTCCGAAAATCAGGCGGGTGGTCAAGCCGGCAGCGCCTCCGGGAGGCAGGTCGGGGATTGGAGCGGCTCCAATTCATACATCGGTTGCATAAGATCCCCGGCGCGATCACCTAAGGAGCCGCGCTCCGAGTAACGACAGCCGACGTTGGCCCGGCTCCAGCGGCCGGAGCTCCCGGTTTTTAAACTCGTTAGCCCCCCCCCCGCCCCCCCACTCCCGGCATCGTTATCTTGAATCTTATCGATAAGCTCTTTTCGATCGCTCCTCGCTTTCGCGCCGGCTTTGAAGTTTGGCGCGGTCCGCCGTCCCGCGGCTCGGTCGGGTGGACTTGGGGGATTCGGATCCGGCTGTGCACCTGCTTTGTAGGTTATCTCGAGGTAGGATAAGTGAGATGCATCACGCTCAAGGAGGAAACATGCCACTAAGGGTCTTGTTATAGGAGGTTGTGGATTCCATCGACATGAATCGATCGAAAGATAAAAATTTTAATCGAACGACAACACGCTGAATTGATAAAAAAAAAAAAAAAAAAAAACTCGTGAATCGATCGAATTTGTTGACAAATTATTAAAAAATCGGTGTCAATGAGTCGATCCGAAAACCGAGAACCTATCTACGACCCTGAATCGATCGACAAATGCGTGCATCGGTCGACAAACCTGTGAATGTAACGCAACTGGCACAATCTCCCTTGAATCACATGAGTCGATCTCTATGGATCGTCACCCTCCGGCCAAAATATCGCAAGCGTCGTGCAACGTTTAAAAATTCCCGCCACCATTTTATTTTTTTCACAGAGAAACTGCTGATTGAATGTGTTTGAAAATTTCACTGAATTTTATCAGCGGTCTAAAGAAAATTCAGTAAAATTGTCAAACAGTATCGTTTCGCAATTTCTTTAAACAAAAATAAAATAACGGCGTAAATTTTTGAACGTCGCAGGGCGCTTCTGATATTTTAGCTGGAAGGTGTCGTTCTATTGATTTTGCGCTATTCCAACGTCGGAAACGATTTTTTAAAAAAATCGGCTCACTGGAGACTTGTAGGCTGATTGTTGAAACTGATAGGCAAAGAGATAGACAAAGAAGACAGAGGGAGTATAGAGCGATCTTTTTGGTTAATTTGGATGGTTTTTTTAGACTTTGAGAGAAAATGATGGACTAATTTTCGGATCTCTCGTGAGTTGCCGTTAGTAAATCTATTACATACCTCCTTTGTCCATTGCAACCGCTCGCTTCAACCAATAGAATCCCTCCATATCCTTTTTGTCTATAGCTTTGTCTATCAATTTCAATAATCATCCCGCAGAAAACATTGTCCTAAACGGATGACGAGTGAGTCTATCGCCTTGGCAATAGGTCCTCCATCAATCCGGGCAGTAAACTGCTCGTCACCCCCCATCGCGATGGAGGAAAAATTAAATTACGAGCCGGGAAACCCTGCGAATTAACCATTCGGACTTGGCTCCCGAGCCGTTTCTGTCCGGGCGCCAACTTTGAATCAGGGCACTGCCCTGCTCCGTGAAAAACGCCTAAATCCATCGTAAACCGCTAGGGAATACGTGGTTTTTGCTCGGCGGAGGAGGGCATTGCCTCGACGACACAGTTTCTAAACGCACTGAAACAAAGATCCGATCGTAAACGGAGACATTTTACTTACAGGGGATAAAGACTCATAACAATGAAGAGACACTACATTCTTGGTATAAAATACTTAGTCCGTATACGGATTGGTCCTTCACGGAAAAATTTGAATTGCTGATTTAACAATTCAATTGCAAAAAAAAGTGACTGCTATGTTTCAATGTGGATTTTACAACCATAAAATGCTACTTTAACCACCCCCTGGTTAAATTAGCTTACAATAGTGGTTAGAGTAGCATTTTTTTGCTGTAAAATCTACGTTGAAATATTGCAATCATTAATTTTTAGCAATTGAATTGTTAAATCAGCAGTTTAGTTTTTTCCGTGTTTTTTCTGACATGCGTTTTTAGTTGAAACATCATAAAACTATTTTACTCTATAATATAAAATCGTGAAAGTATAACGCATAACTGATCACAATGCTTACTGATTGTAATGATAATTTTGAAATTCCACTGCCAGCTAATCACTTCTTTTTAACCAACGTGTGAAAGTTTTCCGCGCTTGTTTTGAGTTTGAATTCTAAGGTTAATAAATCGAACGATCAAAACGACGTCGTTTCTACTATTATGAGTGCAATGTTTATTTTTTGCTCGTGTGCTGAAACAGTGCACCTGCATTCAAAGATGCAGATGAATGGAGAGCGAATTCAAGAAAATCTCTTGAGTATGTGGTAAGGGTATGCCAAGCCTTTTCTCAGCTGACATGATTATTCACTACTTAGGCACTTAAAGAGCTCCTCAACTGACAGCTTTTGTACTCAAGAGGTGGATTCGTCGTATAAAAGTTGCCAAATTGATAACATAAAAGAACTCACTGTGTATTGCGTCTCAGCTGATTTTAAATCAAGGATACGGTGAAACTTAAAAAACACGTATGCAATGTTGTTCCAAATTTTTCGGCCCCATTACAGTATTTCTTCAGAATTTTTATAAGATAATCTTTACACCCGCAGGGAAGAAAAATCAAGGATGCGTTCTAGAAATGGCAATGAACACCTCTTTCCTATTATATTAAAAAAAAACATTATAATAGAAAATCTTGCGGCGTTGCACATTAAGATTCGCGTTTTTGCAGTTTCACCGTTAAGAAAAACTGTTATCTCATCATTCATCAACCTAGATTTACTCTTTAAATTGATACTCATCAGTGTCGAGTAGGTTTCTGAAACTACTTCACGAGGTAGCTCCAGAATAACCTGTTAGAATCTTGAACATTTCGATGCAAAGTTACCAAAGCGAGGTTCAGAACCAAAATAAAGTACAATACCACGTGCATCGAGGGAACTAATTCGCACAATTTTTGGACTAAAATTCGCTTTTATAGCACGGTTAAAAAAGTGTCAGGGATCATCCCCTAAAATTGTGGTACTACCCCAATTTGTTGGATGATATGGACATTTTTAATTAATTGTATTAGTACCGCAACTTAAGTTAGGGTAGCACCGCGACATTTGGGTTAGTTACCTAATTCATTGGGGCACTACCATAATTAATTGGGGTGCTACCATAATTAATTGGGGCACTACCACAATTAATTGGAAATGTCCATATCATCCAACAACCTCGTGCCTTTTTTCCGTGAGACGACTGTAAGGACTAGGAAAAAAGCGTTTTAAAAATGTAATTGAACAGACCGTACAAATTTGAGGAATTACATCCTGTGGTGGAGTCTCCCTTCTCTTTCAGCTTCAATCTGATTCAAACGTAAAACAGAACCACGCAACGCAACTTACGCAACGGTGCTCGCGTCCTCAACAAACAACACGGAGCGCTGTATCAAACGGCCTGACGGAGTGCGCGGGGCCCACCGCTAACCATCCATCATAACCGCTTTTGTTTGACGGGCAATAAACTTTAGGAGCGCCATCGCGCACTGTCGCCACCTTGAGCGTGGCCACACTTTTGTAAAACTTGATTAAAAAGATAATTATTCACTTCAAAAGAGCCTCGCCAAAAAGTGGTGTTTTTTCGCCCCTTTTTTTATACCCGAGTTGGTCAACCGGACAGTGCTCAAATGAAAGCCTATGGTAAGGCAAACTTCCATGCAAAGTTTCAACTTGAAGTGACCCCTGGTTTAGGCTGTACAGCGTTGCCAATTTTCCAGTTTCATGTGCTAAAATCAAGGATATTGGACTATTAGTCCGGT